>JBBPBO010000004.1:33026252-33042878 GCA_037974295.1 Cicer cuneatum | reverse complement strand
AAGGAATGTAGTTCATCCAACAAGAGCATTTGTGTCATTGGATGAACATTTACGTCATTTTGTGCATCCCAAAGCTTATTCTAATTTCTTTTCGTACTTAAGGAATGTAGTTCATCCAATAAGTGCATTTGGGTCATTGGATGATCATTTTCGTCATTTTGTGCATCCCAAGCGTTATTCTAATCACTTTTCGTACTTAAGGAATGTAGTTCATCCAATAAGCGCATTTGTGTCATTGGATGAACATTTACGTCATTTTGTGCATCCCAAGGCTTATTCTAATCACTTTTCGTACTTAAGGAATGTAGTTCATCAAAGAAGAGCATTTGTGTCATTGGATAAACATTTACGTCATATTGTGCATCCCAAGGCTTATTCTAATCAATTTTCGTACTTAAGGAATGTAGTTAATCCAACAAGAGCATTTGTGTCATTGGATGAACATTTACGTCATTTTGTGCATCCCAAGGCTTATTCTAATCACTTTTCGTACTTAAGGAATGTAGTTCATCCAATAAGCGCGTTTGTGTCATTGGATGAACATTTACGTCATTTTGTGCATCCCAAGGCTTATTCTAATCACTTTTCGTACTTAACGAATGTAGTTCATCCAATAAGCGCGTTTCTGTCATTGGATGAACATTTACGTCATTTTGTGCATCCCAAGGTTTATTCTAATCACTTTTTGTACTGAAGGAATGTAGTTCATCCAACAAGAGCATTTGTGTCATTGGATGAACATTTACGTCATTTTGTGCATCCCAAGGCTTATTCTAATCACTTTTCGTACTTAAGGAATGTAGTTCATCCAACAAGAGCATTTGTGTCATTGGATGAACATTTACGTCATTTTGTGCATCCCAAGGCTTATTCTAATCACTTTTCGTACTTAAGGAATGTAGTTCATCAAATAAGCGCCTTTGTGTCATTGGATGAACATTTACGTCATTTTGTGCATCCCAAGGCTTATTCTAATCACTTTTCGTACTTAAGGAATGTAGTTCATCCAATAAGCGCGTTTGTGTCATTGGATGAACATTTACGTCATTTTGTGCATCCCAAGGCTTATTATAATCACTTTTCGTACTTAAGGAATGTAGTTCAGCCAAGAAGAGCATTTGTGTCATTGGATGATCATTTACGTCATTTTGTGCATCCCAAGGCTTATTCTAATCACTTTTCGTACTTAAGGAATGTAGTTCATCCAATAAGTGCATTTGTGTCATTGGATGAACATTTACGTCATTTTGTGCATCCCAAGGCTTATTCTAATCACTTTTTGTACTGAAGGAATGTAGTTCATCCAACAAGAGCATTTGTGTCATTGGATGAACATTTACGTCATTTTGTGCATCCCAAGGCTTATTCTAATCACTTTTCGTACTTAAGGAATGTAGTTCATCCAACAAGAGCATTTGTGTCATTGGATGAAAATTTACGTCATTTTGTGCATCCCAAGGCTTATTCTAATCACTTTTCGTACTTAAGGAATGTAGTTCATCCAATAAGCGCGTTTGTGTCATTGGATGAACATTTACGTCATTTTGTGCATCCCAAGGCTTATTCTAATCACTTTTCGTACTTAACGAATGTAGTTCATCCAATAAGCGCGTTTCTGTCATTGGATGAACATTTACGTCATTTTGTGCATCCCAAGGTTTATTCTAATCACTTTTTGTACTGAAGGAATGTAGTTCATCCAACAAGAGCATTTGTGTCATTGGATGAACATTTACGTCATTTTGTGCATCCCAAGGCTTATTCTAATCACTTTTCGTACTTAAGGAATGTAGTTCATCCAACAAGAGCATTTGTGTCATTGGATGAACATTTACGTCATTTTGTGCATCCCAAGGCTTATTCTAATCACTTTTCGTACTTAAGGAATGTAGTTCATCCAACAAGAGCATTTGTGTCATTGGATGCACATTTACGTCATTTTGTGCATCCCAAGGCTTTTTCTAATCACTTTTCGTACTTAAGGAATGTAGTTCATCCAATAAGTGCATTTGTGTCATTGGATGAACATTTACGTCATTTTGTGCATCCCAAGGCTTATTCTAATCACTTTTTGTACTGAAGGAATGTAGTTCATCCAACAAGAGCATTTGGGTCATTGGATGAACATTTACGTCATTCTGTGCATCCCAAGGCTTATTCTAATTTCTTTTCGTACTTAAGGAATGTAGTTTATCCAATAAGTGCATTTGGGTCATTGGATGGTCATTTACGTCATTTTGTGTATCCCAAGCCTTATTCTAATCACTTTTCGTACTTAAGGAATGTAGTTCATCCAATAAGCGCGTTTGTGTCATCGGATGAACATTTACGTCATTTTGTGCATCCCAAGGCCTATTCTAATCACTTTTCGTACTTAAGGAATGTAGTTCATCAAAGAAGAGCATTTGTGTCATTGGATAAACATTTACGTCATTTTGTGCATCCCAAGGCTTATTCTAATCACTTTTCGTACTTAAGGAATGTAGTTCATCCAACAAGAGCATTTGTGTCATTGGATGAACATTTACGTCATTTTGTGCATCCCAAGGCTTATTCTAATCACTTTTCGTACTTAAGGAATGTAGTTCATCCAATAAGTGCATTTGTGTCATTGGATGAACATTTACGTCATTTTGTGCATCCCAAGGCTTATTCTAATCACTTTTTATACTGAAGGAATGTAGTTCATCCAACAAGAGCATTTGTGTCATTGGATGAACATTTACGTCATTTTGTGCATCCCAAAGCTTATTCTAATTTCTTTTCGTACTTAAGGAATGTAGTTCATCCAATAAGTGCATTTGGGTCATTGGATGATCATTTTCGTCATTTTGTGCATCCCAAGCGTTATTCTAATCACTTTTCGTACTTAAGGAATGTAGTTCATCCAATAAGCGCGTTTGTGTCATTGGATGAACATTTACGTCATTTTGTGCATCCCAAGGCTTATTCTAATCACTTTTCGTACTTAAGGAATGTAGTTCATCCAACAAGAGCATTTGTGTCATTGGATGAACATTTACGTCATTTTTGCATCCCAAGGCTTATTCTAATCACTTTTTATACTGAAGGAATGTAGTTCATCCAACAAGAGCATTTGTGTCATTGGATGAACATTTACGTCATTTTGTGCATCCCAAGGCTTATTCTAATTTCTTTTCGTACTTAAGGAATGTAGTTCATCCAATAAGTGCATTTGGGTCATTGGATGATCATTTTCGTCATTTTGTGCATCCCAAGCGTTATTCTAATCATTTTTCGTACTTAAGGAATGTAGTTCATCCAAGAAGCGCGTTTGTGTCAGTGGATGAACATTTACGTCATTTTGTGCATCCCAAGGCTTATTCTAATCACTTTTCGTACTTAAGGAATGTAGTTCATCCAATAAATGCGTTTGTGTCATTGGATGAACATTTACGTCATTTTGTGCATCCCAAGGCTTATTATAATCACTTTTCGTACTTAAGGAATGTAGTTCTTCCAACAAGAGCATTTGTGTCATTGGATGAACATTTACGTCAATTTGTGCATCCCAAGGCTTATTCTAATCACTTTTCGTACTTAAGGAATGTAGTTCATCCAACAAGTGCATTTGGGTCATTGGATGAACATTTACGTCATTTATGGCATCCCAAGGCTTATTCTAATCACTTTTCGTACTGAAGGAATGTAGTTCATCCAACAAGAGCATTTGTGTCATTGGATGAACATTTACGTCATTTTGTGCATCCCAAGGCTTATTCTAATCACTTTTCGTACTTAAGGAATGTAGTTCATCCAACAAGAGCATTTGTGTCATTGGATGAACATTTACGTCATTTTGTGCATCCCAAGGCTTATTCTAATCACTTTTTGTACTGAAGGAATGTAGTTCATCCAACAAGAGCATTTGGGTCATTGGATGAACATTTACGTCATTCTGTGCATCCCAAGGCTTATTCTAATTTCTTTTCGTACTTAAGGAATGTAGTTCATCCAATAAGTGCATTTGGGTCATTGGATGATCATTTACGTCATTTTGTGTATCCCAAGCCTTATTCTAATCACTTTTCGTACTTAAGGAATGTAGTTCATCCAATAAGCGCGTTTGTGTCATTGGATGAACATTTACGTCATTTTGTGCATCCCAAGGCCTATTCTAATCACTTTTCGTACTTAAGGAATGTAGTTCATCAAAGAAGAGCATTTGTGTCGTTGGATAAACATTTACGTCATTTTGTGCATCCCAAGGCTTATTCTAATCACTTTTCGTACTTAAGGAATGTAGTTCATCCAACAAGAGCATTTGTGTCATTGGATGAACATTTACGTCATTTTGTGCATCCCAAGGCTTATTCTAATCACTTTTCGTACTTAAGGAATGTAGTTCATCCAATAAGTGCATTTGTGTCATTGGATGAACATTTACGTCATTTTGTGCATCCCAAGGCTTATTCTAATCACTTTACGTACTGAAGGAATGTAGTTCATCCAACAAGAGCATTTGTGTCATTGGATGAACATTTACGTCATTTTGTGCATCCCAAGGCTTATTCTAATCACTTTTCGTACTTAAGGAATGTAGTTCATCCAATAAGCGCGTTTGTGTCATTGGATGAACATTTACGTCATTTTGTGCATCCCAAGGCTTATTCTAATCACTTTTCGTACTTAAGGAATGTAGTTCATCCAACAAGCGCATTTGTGTCATTGGATGAACATTTACGTCATTTTGTGCATCCCAAGGCTTATTCTAATCACTTTTCGTACTTAAGGAATGTAGTTCATCCAATAAGCGCGTTTGTGTCATTGGATGAACATTTACGTCATTTTGTGCATCCCAAGGCTTATTCTAATCACTTTTCGTACTTAACGAATGTAGTTCATCCAATAAGCGCGTTTGTGTCATTGGATGAACATTTACGTCATTTTGTGCATCCCAAGGCTTATTCTAATCACTTTTTGTACTGAAGGAATGTAGTTCATCCAACAAGAGCATTTGTGTCATTGGATGAACATTTACGTCATTTTGTGCATCCCAAGGCTTATTCTAATTTCTTTTCGTACTTAAGGAATGTAGTTCATCCAATAAGCGCGTTTGTGTCATTGGATGAACATTTACGTCATTTTGTGCATCCCAAGGCTTATTCTAATCACTTTTCGTACTTAAGGAATGTAGTTCATCAAAGAAGAGCATTTGTGTCATTGGATAAACATTTACGTCATATTGTGCATCCCAAGGCTTATTCTAATCACTTTTCGTACTTAAGGAATGTAGTTCATCCAACAAGAGCATTTGTGTCATTGGATGAACATTTACGTCATTTTGTGCATCCCAAGGCTTTTTCTAATCACTTTTCGTACTTAAGGAATGTAGTTCATCCAACAAGAGCATTTGTGTCATTGGATGAACATTTACGTCATTTTGTGCATCCCAAGGCTTATTCTAATCACTTTTCGTACTTAAGGAATGTAGTTCATCAAATAAGCGCCTTTGTGTCATTGGATGAACATTTACGTCATTTTGTGCATCCCAAGGCTTATTCTAATCACTTTTCGTACTTAAGGAATGTAGTTCATCCAATAAGCGCGTTTGTGTCATTGGATGAACATTTACGTCATTTTGTGCATCCCAAGGCTTATTCTAATCACTTTTTATACTGAAGGAATGTAGTTCATCCAACAAGAGCATTTGTGTCATTGGATGAACATTTACGTCATTTTGTGCATCCCAAGGCTTATTCTAATTTCTTTTCGTACTTAAGGAATGTAGTTCAACCAATAAATGCGTTTGTGTCATTGGATGAACATTTACGTCATTTTGTGCATCCCAAGGCTTATTCTAATCACTTTTCGTACTTAAGGAATGTAGTTCATCAAAGAAGAGCATTTGTGTCATTGGATGAACATTTACGTCATATTGTGCATCCCAAGGCTTATTCTAATCACTTTTCGTACTTAAGGAATGTAGTTCATCCAACAAGAGCATTTGTGTCATTGGATGAACATTTACGTCATTTTGTGCATCCCAAGGCTTATTATAATCACTTTTCGTACTTAAGGAATGTAGTTCATCCAAGAAGAGCATTTGTGTCATTGGATGATCATTTACGTCATTTTGTGCATCCCAAGGCTTATTCTAATCACTTTTCGTACTTAAGGAATGTAGTTCATCCAATAAGTGCATTTGTGTCATTGGATGAACATTTACGTCATTTTGTGCATCCCAAGGCTTATTCTAATCACTTTTTGTACTGAAGGAATGTAGTTCATCCAACAAGAGCATTTGTGTCATTGGATGAACATTTACGTCATTTTGTGCATCCCAAGGCTTAGTCTAATTTCTTTTCGTACTTAAGGAATGTAGTTCATCCAATAAGTGCATTTGGGTCATTCGATGATCATTTTCGTCATTTTGTGCATCCCAAGCGTTATTCTAATCACTTTTCGTACTTAAGGAATGTAGTTCATCCAATAAGCGCGTTTGTGTCATTGGATGAACATTTACGTCATTTTGTGCATCCCAAGGCTTATTCTAATCACTTTTCGTACTTAAGGAATGTAGTTCATCAAAGAAGAGCATTTGTGTCATTGGATAAACATTTACGTCATATTGTGCATCCCAAGGCTAATTCTAATCACTTTTCGTACTTAAGGAATGTAGTTCATCCAATAAGTGCGTTTGTGTCATTGGATGAACATTTACGTCATTTTGTGCATCCCAAGGCTTATTCTAATTTCTTTTCGTACTTAAGGAATGTAGTTCAACCAATAAATGCATTTGGGTCATTGGATGATCAGTTACGTCATTTTGTGCATCCCAAGCCTTATTCTAATCATTTTTCGTACTTAAGGAATGTAGTTCATCCAATAAGCGCGTTTGTGTCAGTGGATGAACATTTACGTCATTTTGTGCATCCCAAGGCTTATTCTAATCACTTTTCGTACTTAAGGAATGTAGTTCATCCAATAAATGCGTTTGTGTCATTGGATGAACATTTACGTCATTTTGTGCATCCCAAGGCTTATTATAATCACTTTTCGTACTTAAGGAATGTAGTTCTTCCAACAAGAGCATTTGTGTCATTGGATGAACATTTACGTCAATTTGTGCATCCCAAGGCTTATTCTAATCACTTTTCGTACTTAAGGAATGTAGTTCATCCAACAAGTGCATTTGGGTCATTGGATGAACATTTACGTCATTTATGGCATCCCAAGGCTTATTCTAATCACTTTTCGTACTGAAGGAATGTAGTTCATCCAACAAGAGCATTTGTGTCATTGGATGAACATTTACGTCATTTTGTGCATCCCAAGGCTTATTCTAATCACTTTTCGTACTTAAGGAATGTAGTTCATCCAACAAGAGCATTTGTGTCATTGGATGAACATTTACGTCATTTTGTGCATCCCAAGGCTTATTCTAATCACTTTTCGTACTTAAGGAATGTAGTTCATCCACAAGAGCATTTGTGTCATTGGATGAACATTTACGTCATTTTGTGCATCCCAAGGCTTATTCTAATCACTTTTCGTACTTAAGGAATGTAGTTCATCCAATAAGCGCGTTTGTGTCATTGGATGAACATTTACGTCATTTTGTGCATCCCAAGGCTTATTATAATCACTTTTCGTACTTAAGGAATGTAGTTCATCCAACAAGAGCATTTGTGTCATTGGATGAACATTTACGTCATTTTGTGCATCCCAAGGCTTATTCTAATCACTTTTCGTACTTAAGGAATGTAGTTCATCAAATAAGCGCGTTTGTGTCATTGGATGAACATTTACGTCATTTTGTGCATCCCAAGGCTTATTCTAATCACTTTTCGTACTTAAGGAATGTAGTTCATCCAATAAGCGCGTTTGTGTCATTGGATGAACATTTACGTCATTTTGTGCATCCCAAGGCTTATTCTAATCATTTTTCGTACTTAAGGAATGTAGTTCATCCAATAAGCGCGTTTGTGTCATTGAATGAACATTTACGTCATTTTGTGCATCCCAAGGCTTATTCTAATCACTTTTCGTACTGAAGGAATGTAGTTCATCCAACAAGAGCATTTGTGTCATTGGATGAACATTTACGTCATTTTGTGCATCCCAAGGCTTATTCTAATTTCTTTTCGTACTTAAGGAATGTAGTTCATCCAATAAGTGCATTTGGGTCATTGGATGATCATTTACGTCATTTTGTGCATCCCAAGGCTTATTCTAATTTCTTTTCGTATTTAAGGAATGTAGTTCATCCAATAAGCGCGTTTGTGTCATTGGATGATCATTTACGTCATTTTGTGCATCGCAAGGCTTATTCTAATCACTTTTCGTACTTAAGGAATGTAGTTCATCCAACAAGAGCATTTGTGTCATTGGATGAACATTTACGTCATTTTGTGCATCCCAAGGCTTATTCTAATCACTTTTCGTACTTAAGGAATGTAGTTCATCCAACAAGAGCATTTGTGTCATTGGATAAACATTTACGTCATTTTGTGCATCCCAAGGCTTTTTCTAATCACTTTTCGTACTTAAGGAATGTAGTTCATCCAATAAGTGCATTTGTGTCATTGGATGAACATTTACGTCATTTTGTGCATCCCAAGGCTTATTCTAATCACTTTTTGTACTGAAGGAATGTAGTTCATCCAACAAGAGCATTTGGGTCATTGGATGAACATTTACGTCATTCTGTGCATCCCAAGGCTTATTCTAATTTCTTTTCGTACTTAAGGAATGTAGTGCATCCAATAAGTGCATTTGGGTCATTGGATGGTCATTTACGTCATTTTGTGTATCCCAAGCCTTATTCTAATCACTTTTCGTACTTAAGGAATGTAGTTCATCCAATAAGCGCGTTTGTGTCATTGGATGAACATTTACGTCATTTTGTGCATCCCAAGGCCTATTCTAATCACTTTTCGTACTTAAGGAATGTAGTTCATCAAAGAAGAGCATTTGTGTCATTGGATAAACATTTACGTCACTTTGTGCATCCCAAGGCTTATTCTAATCACTTTTCGTACTTAAGGAATGTAGTTCATCCAACAAGAGCATTTGTGTCATTGGATGAACATTTACGTCATTTTGTGCATCCCAAGGCTTATTCTAATCACTTTTTATACTGAAGGAATGTAGTTCATCCAACAAGAGCATTTGTGTCATTGGATGAACATTTACGTCATTTTGTGCATCCCAAGGCTTATTCTAATTTCTTTTCGTACTTAAGGAATGTAGTTCAACCAATAAATGCGTTTGTGTCATTGGATGAACATTTACGTCATTTTGTGCATCCCAAGGCTTATTCTAATCACTTTTCGTACTTAAGGAATGTAGTTCATCAAAGAAGAGCATTTGTGTCATTGGATGAACATTTACGTCATATTGTGCATCCCAAGGCTTATTCTAATCACTTTTCGTACTTAAGGAATGTAGTTCATCCAACAAGAGCATTTGTGTCATTGGATGAACATTTACGTCATTTTGTGCATCCCAAGGCTTATTATAATCACTTTTCGTACTTAAGGAATGTAGTTCATCCAAGAAGAGCATTTGTGTCATTGGATGATCATTTACGTCATTTTGTGCATCCCAAGGCTTATTCTAATCACTTTTCGTACTTAAGGAATGTAGTTCATCCAATAAGTGCATTTGTGTCATTGGATGAACATTTACGTCATTTTGTGCATCCCAAGGCTTATTCTAATCACTTTTTGTACTGAAGGAATGTAGTTCATCCAACAAGAGCATTTGGGTCATTGGATGAACATTTACGTCATTCTGTGCATCCCAAGGCTTATTCTAATTTCTTTTCGTACTTAAGGAATGTAGTGCATCCAATAAGTGCATTTGGGTCATTGGATGGTCATTTACGTCATTTTGTGTATCCCAAGCCTTATTCTAATCACTTTTCGTACTTAAGGAATGTAGTTCATCCAATAAGCGCGTTTGTGTCATTGGATGAACATTTACGTCATTTTGTGCATCCCAAGGCCTATTCTAATCACTTTTCGTACTTAAGGAATGTAGTTCATCAAAGAAGAGCATTTGTGTCATTGGATAAACATTTACGTCATTTTGTGCATCCCAAGGCTTATTCTAATCACTTTTCGTACTTAAGGAATGTAGTTCATCCAATAAGCGCGTTTGTGTCATTGGATGAACATTTACGTCATTTTGGGCATCCCAAGAGTTATTCTAATCACTTTTATTACATAAGGAATGTAGTTCATCCAATAAGTGCATTTGTGTTATTGCATGAACATTTACGTCATTTTGTGCATCCCAAGGCTTATTCTAATCACTTTTCGTACTGAAGGAATGTAGTTCATCCAACAAGAGCATTTGTGTCATTGGATGAACATTTACGTCATTTTGTGCATCCCAAGGCTTATTCTAATCACTTTTCGTACTTAAGGAATGTAGTTCATCCAACAAGAGCATTTGTGTCATTGGATGAACATTTACGTCATTTTGTGCATCCCAAGGCTTATTCTAATCACTTTTTGTACTGAAGGAATGTAGTTCATCCAACAAGAGCATTTGGGTCATTGGATGAACATTTACGTCATTCTGTGCATCCCAAGGCTTATTCTAATTTCTTTTCGTACTTAAGGAATGTAGTTCATCCAATAAGTGCATTTGGGTCATTGGATGATCATTTACGTCATTTTGTGTATCCCAAGCCTTATTCTAATCACTTTTCGTACTTAAGGAATGTAGTTCATCCAATAAGCGCGTTTGTGTCATTGGATGAACATTTACGTCATTTTGTGCATCCCAAGGCCTATTCTAATCACTTTTCGTACTTAAGGAATGTAGTTCATCAAAGAAGAGCATTTGTGTCGTTGGATAAACATTTACGTCATTTTGTGCATCCCAAGGCTTATTCTAATCACTTTTCGTACTTAAGGAATGTAGTTCATCCAACAAGAGCATTTGTGTCATTGGATGAACATTTACGTCATTTTGTGCATCCCAAGGCTTATTCTAATCACTTTTCGTACTTAAGGAATGTAGTTCATCTAATAAGCGCATTTGTGTCAGTGGATGAACATTTACGTCATTTTGTGCATCCCAAGGCTTATTCTAATCACTTTTCGTACTTAAGGAATGTAGTTCATCCAATAAGCGCGTTTGTGTCATTGGATGAACATTTACGTCATTTTGTGCATCCCAAGGCTTATTATAATCACTTTTCGTACTTAAGGAATGTAGTTCTTCCAACAAGAGCATTTGTGTCATTGGATGAACATTTACGTCATTTTGTGCATCCCAAGGCTTATTCTAATCACTTTTCGTACTTAAGGAATGTAGTTCATCCAATAAGTGCATTTGGGTCATTGGATGAACATTTACGTCATTTATGGCATCCCAAGGCTTATTCTAATCACTTTTCGTACTTAAGGAATGTAGTTCATCCAATAAGCGCGTTTCTGTCATTGGATGAACATTTACGTCATTTTGTGCATCCCAAGGCTTATTCTAATCACTTTTCGTACTTAAGGAATGTAGTTCATCCAATAAGCGCGTTTGTGTCATTGGATGAACATTTACGTCATTTTGTGCATCCCAAGCGTTATTCTAATCACTTTTCGTACTTAAGGAATGTAGTTCATCCAATAAGCGCGTTTCTGTCATTGGATGAACATTTACGTCATTTTGTGCATCCCAAGACTTATTCTAATCACTTTTTGTACTGAAGGAATGTAGTTCATCCAACAAGAGCATTTGTGTCATTGGATGAACATTTACGTCATTTTGTGCATCCCAAGGCTTATTCTAATCACTTTTCGTACTTAAGGAATGTAGTTCATCCAACAAGAGCATTTGTGTCATTCGGATGAACATTTACGTCATTTTGTGCATCCCAAGGCTTATTCTAATCACTTTTCGTACTTAAGGAATGTAGTTCATCCAATAAGCGCGTTTGTGTCATTGGATGAACATTTACGTCATTTTGTGCATCCCAAGGCTTATTCTAATCACTTTTCGTACTTAACGAATGTAGTTCATCCAATAAGCGCGTTTCTGTCATTGGATGAACATTTACGTCATTTTGTGCATCCCAAGGTTTATTCTAATCACTTTTTGTACTGAAGGAATGTAGTTCATCCAACAAGAGCATTTGTGTCATTGGATGAACATTTACGTCATTTTGTGCATCCCAAGGCTTATTCTAATCACTTTTCGTACTTAAGGAATGTAGTTCATCCAACAAGAGCATTTGTGTCATTGGATGAACATTTACGTCATTTTGTGCATCCCAAGGCTTATTCTAATCACTTTTCGTACTTAAGGAATGTAGTTCATCTAATAAGCGCATTTGTGTCAGTGGATGAACATTTACGTCATTTTGTGCATCCCAAGGCTTATTCTAATCACTTTTCGTACTTAAGGAATGTAGTTCATCCAATAAGCGCGTTTGTGTCATTGGATGAACATTTACGTCATTTTGTGCATCCCAAGGCTTATTATAATCACTTTTCGTACTTAAGGAATGTAGTTCTTCCAACAAGAGCATTTGTGTCATTGGATGAACATTTACGTCATTTTGTGCATCCCAAGGCTTATTCTAATCACTTTTCGTACTTAAGGAATGTAGTTCATCCAATAAGTGCATTTGGGTCATTGGATGAACATTTACGTCATTTATGGCATCCCAAGGCTTATTCTAATCACTTTTCGTACTGAAGGAATGTAGTTCATCCAACAAGAGCATTTGTGTCATTGGATGAACATTTACGTCATTTTGTGCATCCCAAGGCTTATTCTAATCACTTTTCGTACTTAAGGAATGTAGTTCATCCAATAAGTGCATTTGGGTCATTGGATGAACATTTACGTCATTTATGGCACCCAAGGCTTATTCTAATCACTTTTCGTACTGAAGGAATGTAGTTCATCCAACAAGAGCATTTGTGTCATTGGATGAACATTTACGTCATTTTGTGCATCCCAAGGCATATTCTAATCACTTTTTATACTGAAGGAATGTAGTTCATCCAACAAGAGCATTTGTGTCATTGGATGAACATTTACGTCATTTTGTGCATCCCAAGGCTTATTCTAATCACTTTTCGTACTTAAGGAATGTAGTTCATCCAATAAGCGCGTTTGTGTCATTGGATGAACATTTACGTCATTTTGTGCATCCCAAGGCTTGTTCTAATCACTTTTCGTACTGAAGGAATCTAGTTCATCCAACAAGAGCATTTGTGTCATTGGATGAACATTTACGTCATTTTGTGCATCCCAAGGCTTATTCTAATTTCTTTTCGTACTTAAGGAATGTAGTTCATCCAATAAGTGCATTTGGGTCATTGGATGATCATTTACGTCATTTTGTGCATCCCAAGCCTTATTCTAATGACTTTTCGTACTTAAGGAATGTAGTTCATCAAAGAAGAGCATTTGTGTCATTGGATAAACATTTACGTCATATTGTGCATCCCAAGGCTTATTCTAATCACTTTTCGTACTTAAGGAATGTAGTTCATCCAACAAGAGCATTTGTGTCATTGGATGAACATTTACGTCATTTTGTGCATCCCAAGGCTTATTATAATCACTTTTCGTACTTAAGGAATGTAGTTCATCCAAGAAGAGCATTTGTGTCATTGGATGATCATTTACGTCATTTTGTGCATCCCAAGGCTTATTCTAATCACTTTTCGTACTTAAGGAATGTAGTTCATCCAATAAGTGCATTTGTGTCATTGGATGAACATTTACGTCATTTTGTGCATCCCAAGGCTTATTCTAATCACTTTTTGTACTGAAGGAATGTAGTTCATCCAACAAGAGCATTTGGGTCATTGGATGAACATTTACGTCATTCTGTGCATCCCAAGGCTTATTCTAATTTCTTTTCGTACTTAAGGAATGTAGTGCATCCAATAAGTGCATTTGGGTCATTGGATGGTCATTTACGTCATTTTGTGTATCCCAAGCCTTATTCTAATCACTTTTCGTACTTAAGGAATGTAGTTCATCCAATAAGCGCGTTTGTGTCATTGGATGAACATTTACGTCATTTTGTGCATCCCAAGGCCTATTCTAATCACTTTTCGTACTTAAGGAATGTAGTTCATCAAAGAAGAGCATTTGTGTCATTGGATAAACATTTACGTCATTTTGTGCATCCCAAGGCTTATTCTAATCACTTTTCGTACTTAAGGAATGTAGTTCATCCAATAAGCGCGTTTGTGTCATTGGATGAACATTTACGTCATTTTGGGCATCCCAAGAGTTATTCTAATCACTTTTATTACATAAGGAATGTAGTTCATCCAATAAGTGCATTTGTGTTATTGCATGAACATTTACGTCATTTTGTGCATCCCAAGGCTTATTCTAATCACTTTTCGTACTGAAGGAATGTAGTTCATCCAACAAGAGCATTTGTGTCATTGGATGAACATTTACGTCATTTTGTGCATCCCAAGGCTTATTCTAATCACTTTTCGTACTTAAGGAATGTAGTTCATCCAACAAGAGCATTTGTGTCATTGGATGAACATTTACGTCATTTTGTGCATCCCAAGGCTTATTCTAATCACTTTTTGTACTGAAGGAATGTAGTTCATCCAACAAGAGCATTTGGGTCATTGGATGAACATTTACGTCATTCTGTGCATCCCAAGGCTTATTCTAATTTCTTTTCGTACTTAAGGAATGTAGTTCATCCAATAAGTGCATTTGGGTCATTGGATGATCATTTACGTCATTTTGTGTATCCCAAGCCTTATTCTAATCACTTTTCGTACTTAAGGAATGTAGTTCATCCAATAAGCGCGTTTGTGTCATTGGATGAACATTTACGTCATTTTGTGCATCCCAAGGCTTATTCTAATCACTTTTCGTACTTAAGGAATGTAGTTCATCCAACAAGAGCATTTGTGTCATTGGATGAACATTTACGTCATTTTTGCATCCCAAGGCTTATTCTAATCACTTTTTATACTGAAGGAATGTAGTTCATCCAACAAGAGCATTTGTGTCATTGGATGAACATTTACGTCATTTTGTGCATCCCAAGGCTTATTCTAATTTCTTTTCGTACTTAAGGAATGTAGTTCATCCAATAAGTGCATTTGGGTCATTGGATGATCATTTTCGTCATTTTGTGCATCCCAAGCGTTATTCTAATCATTTTTCGTACTTAAGGAATGTAGTTCATCCAAGAAGCGCGTTTGTGTCAGTGGATGAACATTTACGTCATTTTGTGCATCCCAAGGCTTATTCTAATCACTTTTCGTACTTAAGGAATGTAGTTCATCCAATAAATGCGTTTGTGTCATTGGATGAACATTTACGTCATTTTGTGCATCCCAAGGCTTATTATAATCACTTTTCGTACTTAAGGAATGTAGTTCTTCCAACAAGAGCATTTGTGTCATTGGATGAACATTTACGTCATTTTGTGCATCCCAAGGCTTATTCTAATCACTTTTCGTACTTAAGGAATGTAGTTCATCAAAGAAGAGCATTTGTGTCATTGGATAAACATTTACGTCATTTTGTGCATCCCAAGGCTTATTCTAATCACTTTTCGTACTTAAGGAATGTAGTTCATCCAATAAGTGCATTTGGGTCATTGGATGATCATTTTCGTCATTTTGTGCATCCCAAGCGTTATTCTAATCACTTTTCGTACTTAAGGAATGTAGTTCATCCAATAAGCGCGTTTGTGTCATTGGATGAACATTTACGTCATTTTGTGCATCCCAAGGCTTATTCTAATCACTTTTCGTACTTAAGGAATGTAGTTCATCAAAGAAGAGCATTTGTGTCATTGGATAAACATTTACGTCATATTGTGCATCCCAAGGCTTATTCTAATCACCTTTCGTACTTAAGGAATGTAGTTAATCCAACAAGAGCATTTGTGTCATTGGATGAACATTTACGTCATTTTGTGCATCCCAAGGCTTATTCTAATTTCTTTTCGTACTTAAGGAATGTAGTTCAACCAATAAATGCATTTGGGTCATTGGATGATCAGTTACGTCATTTTGTGCATCCCAAGCCTTATTCTAATCATTTTTCGTACTTAAGGAATGTAGTTCATCCAATAAGCGCGTTTGTGTCAGTGGATGAACATTTACGTCATTTTGTACATCCCAAGGCTTATTCTAATCACTTTTCGTACTTAAGGAATGTAGTTCATCCAATAAATGCGTTTGTGTCATTGGATGAACATTTACGTCATTTTGTGCATCCCAAGGCTTATTATAATCACTTTTCGTACTTAAGGAATGTAGTTCTTCCAACAAGAGCATTTGTGTCATTGGATGAACATTTACGTCATTTTGTGCATCCCAAGGCTTATTCTAATCACTTTTCGTACTTAAGGAATGTAGTTCATCCAATAAGTGCATTTGGTTCATTGGATGAACATTTACGTCATTTATGGCATCCCAAGGCTTATTCTAATCACTTTTCGTACTGAAGGAATGTAGTTCATCCAACAAGAGCATTTGTGTCATTGGATGAACATTTACGTCATTTTGTGCATCCCAAGGCTTATTCTAATCACTTTTCGTACTTAAGGAATGTAGTTCATCCAATAAGTGCATTTGTGTCATTGGATGAACATTTACGTCATTTTGTGCATCCCAAGGCTTATTCTAATCACTTTTCGTA
>JBBPBO010000004.1:32996913-33026242 GCA_037974295.1 Cicer cuneatum | reverse complement strand
TTTGTGTCATTGGATGAACATTTACGTCATTTTGTGCATCCCAAGGCTTATTCTAATTTCTTTTCGTACTTAAGGAATGTAGTTCAACCAATAAATGCATTTGGGTCATTGGATGATCAGTTACGTCATTTTGTGCATCCCAAGCCTTATTCTAATCATTTTTCGTACTTAAGGAATGTAGTTCATCCAATAAGCGCGTTTGTGTCAGTGGATGAACATTTACGTCATTTTGTGAATCCCAAGGCTTATTCTAATCAATTTTCGTACTTAAGGAATGTAGTTCATCCAATAAATGCGTTTGTGTCATTGGATGAACATTTACGTCATTTTGTGCATCCCAAGGCTTATTATAATCACTTTTCATACTTAAGGAATGTAGTTCTTCCAACAAGAGCATTTGTGTCATTGGATGAACATTTACGTCATTTTGTGCATCCCAAGGCTTATTCTAATCACTTTTCGTACTTAAGGAATGTAGTTCATCCAATAAGTGCATTTGGGTCATTGGATGAACATTTACGTCATTTATGGCATCCCAAGGCTTATTCTAATCACTTTTCGTACTGAAGGAATGTAGTTCATCCAACAAGAGCATTTGTGTCATTGGATGAACATTTACGTCATTTTGTGCATCCCAAGGCTTATTCTAATCACTTTTCGTACTTAAGGAATGTAGTTCATCCAATAAGTGCATTTGTGTCATTGGATGAACATTTACGTCATTTTGTGCATCCCAAGGCTTATTCTAATCACTTTTCGTATTTAAGGAATGTAGTTCATCCAATAAATGCATTTGGGTCATTGGATGATCATTTACGTCATTTTGTGCATCCCAAGGCTTATTCTAATCACTTTTCGTACTTAAGGAATTTAGTTCATCCAATAAGCGCGTTTGTGTCATTGGATGAACATTTACGTCATTTTGTGCATCCCAAGGCTTATTCTAATCACTTTTCGTACTTAAGGAATGTAGTTCATCAAAGAAGAGCATTTGTGTCATTGGATAAACATTTACGTCATATTGTGCATCCCAAGGCTAATTCTAATCACTTTTCGTACTTAAGGAATGTAGTTCATCCAATAAGTGCGTTTGTGTCATTGGATGAACATTTACGTCATTTTGTGCATCCCAAGGCTTATTCTAATTTCTTTTCGTACTTAAGGAATGTAGTTCAACCAATAAATGCATTTGGGTCATTGGATGATCAGTTACGTCATTTTGTGCATCCCAAGCCTTATTCTAATCATTTTTCGTACTTAAGGAATGTAGTTCATCCAATAAGCGCGTTTGTGTCAGTGGATGAACATTTACGTCATTTTGTGCATCCCAAGGCTTATTCTAATCACTTTTCGTACTTAAGGAATGTAGTTCATCCAATAAATGCGTTTGTGTCATTGGATGAACATTTACGTCATTTTGTGCATCCCAAGGCTTATTATAATCACTTTTCGTACTTAAGGAATGTAGTTCTTCCAACAAGAGCATTTGTGTCATTGGATGAACATTTACGTCAATTTGTGCATCCCAAGGCTTATTCTAATCACTTTTCGTACTTAAGGAATGTAGTTCATCCAACAAGTGCATTTGGGTCATTGGATGAACATTTACGTCATTTATGGCATCCCAAGGCTTATTCTAATCACTTTTCGTACTGAAGGAATGTAGTTCATCCAACAAGAGCATTTGTGTCATTGGATGAACATTTACGTCATTTTGTGCATCCCAAGGCTTATTCTAATCACTTTTCGTACTTAAGGAATGTAGTTCATCCAACAAGAGCATTTGTGTCATTGGATGAACATTTACGTCATTTTGTGCATCCCAAGGCTTATTCTAATTTCTTTTCGTATTTAAGAAATGTAGTTCATCCAATAAGCGCGTTTGTGTCATTGGATGATCATTTACGTCATTTTGTGCATCCCAAGGCTTATTCTAATCACTTTTCGTACTTAAGGAATGTAGTTCATCCAACAAGAGCATTTGTGTCATTGGATGAACATTTACGTCATTTTGTGCATCCCAAGGCTTATTCTAATCACTTTTCGTACTTAAGGAATGTAGTTCATCCAATAAGCGCGTTTGTGTCATTGGATGAACATTTACGTCATTTTGTGCATCCCAAGGCTTATTCTAATCACTTTTCGTACTCAACGAATGTAGTTCATCCAATAAGCGCGTTTCTGTCATTGGATGAACATTTACGTCATTTTGTGCATCCCAAGGCTTATTCTAATCACTTTTTGTACTTAAGGAATGTAGTTCATCCAACAAGAGCATTTGTGTCATTGGATGAACATTTACGTCATTTTGTGCATCCCAAGGCTTATTCTAATCACTTTTCGTACTTAAGGAATGTAGTTCATCCAACAAGAGCATTTGTGTCATTGGATGAACATTTACGTCATTTTGTGCATCCCAAGGCTTATTCTAATCACTTTTCGTACTTAAGGAATGTAGTTCATCCAATAAGTGCATTTGTGTCATTGGATGAACATTTACGTCATTTTGTGCATCCCAAGGCTTATTCTAATCACTTTACGTACTGAAGGAATGTAGTTCATCCAACAAGAGCATTTGTGTCATTGGATGAACATTTACGTCATTTTGTGCATCCCAAGGCTTATTCTAATCACTTTTCGTACTTAAGGAATGTAGTTCATCCAATAAGCGCGTTTGTGTCATTGGATGAACATTTACGTCATTTTGTGCATCCCAAGGCTTATTCTAATCACTTTTCGTACTTAAGGAATGTAGTTCATCAAAGAAGAGCATTTGTGTCATTGGATAAACATTTACGTCATTTTGTGCATCCCAAGGCTTATTCTAATCACTTTTCGTACTTAAGGAATGTAGTTCATCCAACAAGAGCATTTGTGTCATTGGATGAACATTTACGTCATTTTGTGCATCCCAAGGCTTATTATAATCACTTTTCGTACTTAAGGAATGTAGTTCATCCAAGAAGAGCATTTGTGTCATTGGATGATCATTTACGTCATTTTGTGCATCCCAAGGCTTATTCTAATCACTTTTCGTACTTAAGGAATGTAGTTCATCCAATAAGCGCGTTTGTGTCATTGGATGAACATTTACGTCATTTTGTGCATCCCAAGGCTTATTCTAATCACTTTTTATACTGAAGGAATGTAGTTCATCCAACAAGAGCATTTGTGTCATTGGATGAACATTTACGTCATTTTGTGCATCCCAAGGCTTATTCTAATTTCTTTTCGTACTTAAGGAATGTAGTTCAACCAATAAATGCGTTTGTGTCATTGGATGAACATTTACGTCATTTTGTGCATCCCAAGGCTTATTCTAATCACTTTTCGTACTTAAGGAATGTAGTTCATCCAATAAGCGCGTTTGTGTCATTGGATGAACATTTACGTCATTTTGTGCATCCCAAGGCTTATTCTAATCACTTTTCGTACTTAAGGAACGCAGTTCATCCAATAAGCGCGTTTGTGTCATTGGATGAACATTTACGTCATTTTGTGCATCCCAAGGCTTATTCTAATCACTTTTTGTACTTAAGGAATGTAGTTCATCCAATAAGTGCATTTGTGTCATTGGATGAACATTTACGTCATTTTGTGCATCCCAAGGCTTATTCTAATCACTTTTCGTACTTAAGGAATGTAGTTCATCCAATAAGTGCATTTGGGTCATTGGATGAACATTTACGTCATTTATGGCATCCCAAGGCTTATTCTAATCACTTTTCGTACTGAAGGAATGTAGTTCATCCAACAAGAGCATTTGTGTCATTGGATGAACATTTACGTCATTTTGTGCATCCCAAGGCTTATTCTAATCACTTTTCGTACTTAAGGAATGTAGTTCATCCAATAAGTGCATTTGGGTCATTGGATGAACATTTACGTCATTTATGGCACCCAAGGCTTATTCTAATCACTTTTCGTACTGAAGGAATGTAGTTCATCCAACAAGAGCATTTGTGTCATTGGATGAACATTTACGTCATTTTGTGCATCCCAAGGCATATTCTAATCACTTTTTATACTGAAGGAATGTAGTTCATCCAACAAGAGCATTTGTGTCATTGGATGAACATTTACGTCATTTTGTGCATCCCAAGGCTTATTCTAATCACTTTTCGTACTTAAGGAATGTAGTTCATCAAATAAGCGCGTTTGTGTCATTGGATTAACATTTACGTCATTTTGTGCATCCCAAGGCTTATTCTAATCACTTTTCGTACTTAAGGAATGTAGTTCATCCAATAAGCGCGTTTGTGTCATTGGATCAACATTTACGTCATTTTGTGCATCCCAAGGCTTATTATAATCACTTTTCGTACTTAAGGAATGTAGTTCTTCCAACAAGAGCATTTGTGTCATTGGATGAACATTTACGTCATTTTGTGCATCCCAAGGCTTATTCTAATCACTTTTCGTACTTAAGGAATGTAGTTCATCCAATAAGTGCATTTGGGTCATTGGATGAACATTTACGTCATTTATGGCATCCCAAGGATTATTCTAATCACTTTTCGTACTTAAGGAATGTAGTTCATCCAATAAGCGCGTTTCTGTCATTGGATGAACATTTACGTCATTTTGTGCATCCCAAGGCTTATTCTAATCACTTTTTATACTGAAGGAATGTAGTTCATCCAACAAGAGCATTTGTGTCATTGGATGAACATTTACGTCATTTTGTGCATCCCAAGGCTTATTCTAATTTCTTTTCGTACTTAAGGAATGTAGTTCAACCAATAAATGCGTTTGTGTCATTGGATGAACATTTACGTCATTTTGTGCATCCCAAGGCTTATTCTAATCACTTTTCGTACTTAAGGAATGTAGTTCATCAAAGAAGAGCATTTGTGTCATTGGATGAACATTTACGTCATATTGTGCATCCCAAGGCTTATTCTAATCACTTTTCGTACTTAAGGAATGTAGTTCATCCAACAAGAGCATTTGTGTCATTGGATGAACATTTACGTCATTTTGTGCATCCCAAGGCTTATTCTAATTTCTTTTCGTATTTAAGAAATGTAGTTCATCCAAAAAGCGCGTTTGTGTCATTGGATGAACATTTACGTCATTTTGTGCATCCCAAGGCTTATTCTAATCACTTTTCGTACTTAAGGAATGTAGTTCATCCAATAAGCGCGTTTGTGTCATTGGATGAACATTTACGTCATTTTGTGCATCCCAAGGCTTATTCTAATCACTTTTCGTACTTAAGGAACGTAGTTCATCCAATAAGCGCGTTTGTGTCATTGGATGAACATTTACGTCATTTTGTGCATCCCAAGGCTTATTCTAATCACTTTTCGTACTTAAGGAATGTAGTTCATCCAATAAGTGCATTTGTGTCATTGGATGAACATTTACGTCATTTTGTGCATCTCAAGGATTATTCTAATCACTTTTCATACTTAAGGAATGTAGTTCATCCAATAAGTGAATTTGTTTCATTGGATGAACATTTACGTCATTTTGTGCATCGCAAGGCTTATTCTAATCACGTTTTGTTCTTAAGGAAAGTAATTCATCCAAAAAGTGCATTTGTGTAATTCGATAAACATTTATGTCATTTTGTGCATCCCAAGGCTTATTCTCATCACTTTTCGTACTTAAGGAATGTAGTTCATCCAATAAGTGCATTTGTGTCATTGGATGAACATTTACGTCATTTTGTGCATCCCAAGGCTTATTCTAATCACTTTTCGTACTTAAGGAATGTAGTTCATCCAATAAGAGCATTTGTGTCATTGGATGAACATTTACGTCATTTTGTGCATCCCAAGGCTTATTCTAATCACTTTTCGTACTTAAGGAATGTAGTTCATCCAATAAGCGCGTTTGTGTCATTGGATGAACATTTACGTCATTTTGTGCATCCCAAGGCTTATTCTAATCACTTTTCGTACTTAACGAATGTAGTTCATCCAATAAGCGCGTTTCTGTCATTGGATGAACATTTACGTCATTTTGTGCATCCCAAGGTTTATTCTAATCACTTTTTGTACTGAAGGAATGTAGTTCATCCAACAAGAGCATTTGTGTCATTGGATGAACATTTACGTCATTTTGTGCATCCCAAGGCTTATTCTAATCACTTTTCGTACTTAAGGAATGTAGTTCATCCAACAAGAGCATTTGTGTCATTGGATGAACATTTACGTCATTTTGTGCATCCCAAGGCTTATTCTAATCACTTTTCGTACTTAAGGAATGTAGTTCATCCAATAAGTGCATTTGTGTCATTGGATGAACATTTACGTCATTTTGTGCATCCCAAGGCTTATTCTAATCACTTTACGTACTGAAGGAATGTAGTTCATCCAACAAGAGCATTTGTGTCATTGGATGAACATTTACGTCATTTTGTGCATCCCAAGGCTTATTCTAATCACTTTTCGTACTTAAGGAATGTAGTTCATCCAATAAGCGCGTTTGTGTCATTGGATGAACATTTACGTCATTTTGTGCATCCCAAGGCTTATTCTAATCACTTTTCGTACTTAAGGAATGTAGTTCATCAAAGAAGAGCATTTGTGTCATTGGATAAACATTTACGTCATATTGTGCATCCCAAGGCTAATTCTAATCACTTTTCGTACTTAAGGAATGTAGTTCATCCAATAAGTGCGTTTGTGTCATTGGATGAACATTTACGTCATTTTGTGCATCCCAAGGCTTATTCTAATTTCTTTTCGTACTTAAGGAATGTAGTTCAACCAATAAATGCATTTGGGTCATTGGATGATCAGTTACGTCATTTTGTGCATCCCAAGCCTTATTCTAATCATTTTTCGTACTTAAGGAATGTAGTTCATCCAATAAGCGCGTTTGTGTCAGTGGATGAACATTTACGTCATTTTGTGAATCCCAAGGCTTATTCTAATCAATTTTCGTACTTAAGGAATGTAGTTCATCCAATAAATGCGTTTGTGTCATTGGATGAACATTTACGTCATTTTGTGCATCCCAAGGCTTATTATAATCACTTTTCATACTTAAGGAATGTAGTTCTTCCAACAAGAGCATTTGTGTCATTGGATGAACATTTACGTCATTTTGTGCATCCCAAGGCTTATTCTAATCACTTTTCGTACTTAAGGAATGTAGTTCATCCAATAAGTGCATTTGGGTCATTGGATGAACATTTACGTCATTTATGGCATCCCAAGGCTTATTCTAATCACTTTTCGTACTGAAGGAATGTAGTTCATCCAACAAGAGCATTTGTGTCATTGGATGAACATTTACGTCATTTTGTGCATCCCAAGGCTTATTCTAATCACTTTTCGTACTTAAGGAATGTAGTTCATCCAATAAGTGCATTTGGGTCATTGGATGAACATTTACGTCATTTATGGCACCCAAGGCTTATTCTAATCACTTTTCGTACTGAAGGAATGTAGTTCATCCAACAAGAGCATTTGTGTCATTGGATGAACATTTACGTCATTTTGTGCATCCCAAGGCATATTCTAATCACTTTTTATACTGAAGGAATGTAGTTCATCCAACAAGAGCATTTGTGTCATTGGATGAACATTTACGTCATTTTGTGCATCCCAAGGCTTATTCTAATCACTTTTCGTACTTAAGGAATGTAGTTCATCAAATAAGCGCGTTTGTGTCATTGGATGAACATTTACGTCATTTTGTGCATCCCAAGGCTTATTCTAATCACTTTTCGTACTTAAGGAATGTAGTTCATCCAATAAGCGCGTTTGTGTCATTGGATGAACATTTACGTCATTTTGTGCATCCCAAGGCTTATTATAATCACTTTTCGTACTTAAGGAATGTAGTTCTTCCAACAAGAGCATTTGTGTCATTGGATGAACATTTACGTCATTTTGTGCATCCCAAGGCTTATTCTAATCACTTTTCGTACTTAAGGAATGTAGTTCATCCAATAAGTGCATTTGGGTCATTGGATGAACATTTACGTCATTTATGGCATCCCAAGGATTATTCTAATCACTTTTCGTACTTAAGGAATGTAGTTCATCCAATAAGCGCGTTTCTGTCATTGGATGAACATTTACGTCATTTTGTGCATCCCAAGGCTTATTCTAATCACTTTTTATACTGAAGGAATGTAGTTCATCCAACAAGAGCATTTGTGTCATTGGATGAACATTTACGTCATTTTGTGCATCCCAAGGCTTATTCTAATTTCTTTTCGTACTTAAGGAATGTAGTTCATCCAATAAGTGCATTTGTGTCATTGGATGAACATTTACGTCATTTTGTGCATCCCAAGGCTTATTCTAATCACTTTTCGTACTTAAGGAATGTAGTTCATCCAACAAGAGCATTTGTGTCATTGGATGAACATTTACGTCATTTTGTGCATCCCAAGGCTTATTCTAATTTCTTTTCGTATTTAAGAAATGTAGTTCATCCAATAAGCGCGTTTGTGTCATTGGATGAACATTTACGTCATTTTGTGCATCCCAAGGCTTATTCTAATCACTTTTCGTACTTAAGGAATGTAGTTCATCCAATAAGCGCGTTTGTGTCATTGGATGAACATTTACGTCATTTTGTGCATCCCAAGGCTTATTCTAATCACTTTTCGTACTTAACGAATGTAGTTCATCCAATAAGCGCGTTTCTGTCATTGGATGAACATTTACGTCATTTTGTGCATCCCAAGGTTTATTCTAATCACTTTTTGTACTGAAGGAATGTAGTTCATCCAACAAGAGCATTTGTGTCATTGGATGAACATTTACGTCATTTTGTGCATCCCAAGGCTTATTCTAATCACTTTTCGTACTTAAGGAATGTAGTTCATCCAACAAGAGCATTTGTGTCATTGGATGAACATTTACGTCATTTTGTGCATCCCAAGGCTTATTCTAATCACTTTTCGTACTTAAGGAATGTAGTTCATCCAATAAGCGCGTTTGTGTCATTGGATGAACATTTACGTCATTTTGTGCATCCCAAGGCTTATTCTAATCACTTTTCGTACTCAACGAATGTAGTTCATCCAATAAGCGCGTTTCTGTCATTGGATGAACATTTACGTCATTTTGTGCATCCCAAGGCTTATTCTAATCACTTTTTGTACTTAAGGAATGTAGTTCATCCAACAAGAGCATTTGTGTCATTGGATGAACATTTACGTCATTTTGTGCATCCCAAGGCTTATTCTAATCACTTTTCGTACTTAAGGAATGTAGTTCATCCAATAAGTGCATTTGTGTCATTGGATGAACATTTACGTCATTTTGTGCATCCCAAGGCTTATTCTAATCACTTTTCGTACTTAAGGAATGTAGTTCATCCAATAAATGCGTTTGTGTCATTGGATGAACATTTACGTCATTTTGTGCATCCCAAGGCTTATTCTAATCACTTTTCGTACTTAAGGAATGTAGTTCATCCAACAAGAGCATTTGTGTCATTGGATGAACATTTACGTCATTTTGTGCATCCCAAGGCTTATTCTAATTTCTTTTCGTACTTAAGGAATGTAGTTCATCCAATAAGTGCATTTGGGTCATTGGATGATCATTTTCGTCATTTTGTGCATCCCAAGCGTTATTCTAATCACTTTTCGTACTTAAGGAATGTAGTTCATCCAATAAGCGCGTTTGTGTCATTGGATGAACATTTACGTCATTTTGTGCATCCCAAGGCTTATTCTAATCACTTTTCGTACTTAAGGAATGTAGTTCATCAAAGAAGAGCATTTGTGTCATTGGATAAACATTTACGTCATATTGTGCATCCCAAGGCTAATTCTAATCACTTTTCGTACTTAAGGAATGTAGTTCATCCAATAAGTGCGTTTGTGTCATTGGATGAACATTTACGTCATTTTGTGCATCCCAAGGCTTATTCTAATTTCTTTTCGTACTTAAGGAATGTAGTTCAACCAATAAATGCATTTGGGTCATTGGATGATCAGTTACGTCATTTTGTGCATCCCAAGCCTTATTCTAATCATTTTTCGTACTTAAGGAATGTAGTTCATCCAATAAGCGCGTTTGTGTCAGTGGATGAACATTTACGTCATTTTGTGCATCCCAAGGCTTATTCTAATCACTTTTCGTACTTAAGGAATGTAGTTCATCCAATAAGTGCGTTTGTGTCATTGGATGAACATTTACGTCATTTTGTGCATCCCAAGGCTTATTATAATCACTTTTCGTACTTAAGGAATGTAGTTCTTCCAACAAGAGCATTTGTGTCATTGGATGAACATTTACGTCATTTTGTGCATCCCAAGGCTTATTCTAATCACTTTTCGTACTTAAGGAATGTAGTTCATCCAATAAGTGCATTTGGGTCATTGGATGAACATTTACGTCATTTATGGCATCCCAAGGCTTATTCTAATCACTTTTCGTACTGAAGGAATGTAGTTCATCCAACAAGAGCATTTGTGTCATTGGATGAACATTTACGTCATTTTGTGCATCCCAAGGCTTATTCTAATCACTTTTCGTACTTAAGGAATGTAGTTCATCCAATAAGTGCATTTGGGTCATTGGATGAACATTTACGTCATTTATGGCACCCAAGGCTTATTCTAATCACTTTTCGTACTGAAGGAATGTAGTTCATCCAACAAGAGCATTTGTGTCATTGGATGAACATTTACGTCATTTTGTGCATCCCAAGGCATATTCTAATCACTTTTTATACTGAAGGAATGTAGTTCATCCAACAAGAGCATTTGTGTCATTGGATGAACATTTACGTCATTTTGTGCATCCCAAGGCTTATTCTAATCACTTTTCGTACTTAAGGAATGTAGTTCATCAAATAAGCGCGTTTGTGTCATTGGATGAACATTTACGTCATTTTGTGCATCCCAAGGCTTATTCTAATCACTTTTCGTACTTAAGGAATGTAGTTCATCCAATAAGCGCGTTTGTGTCATTGGATGAACATTTACGTCATTTTGTGCATCCCAAGGCTTATTATAATCACTTTTCGTACTTAAGGAATGTAGTTCTTCCAACAAGAGCATTTGTGTCATTGGATGAACATTTACGTCATTTTGTGCATCCCAAGGCTTATTCTAATCACTTTTCGTACTTAAGGAATGTAGTTCATCCAATAAGTGCATTTGGGTCATTGGATGAACATTTACGTCATTTATGGCATCCCAAGGATTATTCTAATCACTTTTCGTACTTAAGGAATGTAGTTCATCCAATAAGCGCGTTTCTGTCATTGGATGAACATTTACGTCATTTTGTGCATCCCAAGGCTTATTCTAATCACTTTTTATACTGAAGGAATGTAGTTCATCCAACAAGAGCATTTGTGTCATTGGATGAACATTTACGTCATTTTGTGCATCCCAAGGCTTATTCTAATTTCTTTTCGTACTTAAGGAATGTAGTTCATCCAATAAGTGCATTTGTGTCATTGGATGAACATTTACGTCATTTTGTGCATCCCAAGGCTTATTCTAATCACTTTTCGTACTTAAGGAATGTAGTTCATCCAACAAGAGCATTTGTGTCATTGGATGAACATTTACGTCATTTTGTGCATCCCAAGGCTTATTCTAATTTCTTTTCGTATTTAAGAAATGTAGTTCATCCAATAAGCGCGTTTGTGTCATTGGATGAACATTTACGTCATTTTGTGCATCCCAAGGCTTATTCTAATCACTTTTCGTACTTAAGGAATGTAGTTCATCCAATAAGCGCGTTTGTGTCATTGGATGAACATTTACGTCATTTTGTGCATCCCAAGGCTTATTCTAATCACTTTTCGTACTTAACGAATGTAGTTCATCCAATAAGCGCGTTTCTGTCATTGGATGAACATTTACGTCATTTTGTGCATCCCAAGGTTTATTCTAATCACTTTTTGTACTGAAGGAATGTAGTTCATCCAACAAGAGCATTTGTGTCATTGGATGAACATTTACGTCATTTTGTGCATCCCAAGGCTTATTCTAATCACTTTTCGTACTTAAGGAATGTAGTTCATCCAACAAGAGCATTTGTGTCATTGGATGAACATTTACGTCATTTTGTGCATCCCAAGGCTTATTCTAATCACTTTTCGTACTTAAGGAATGTAGTTCATCCAATAAGCGCGTTTGTGTCATTGGATGAACATTTACGTCATTTTGTGCATCCCAAGGCTTATTCTAATCACTTTTCGTACTCAACGAATGTAGTTCATCCAATAAGCGCGTTTCTGTCATTGGATGAACATTTACGTCATTTTGTGCATCCCAAGGCTTATTCTAATCACTTTTTGTACTTAAGGAATGTAGTTCATCCAACAAGAGCATTTGTGTCATTGGATGAACATTTACGTCATTTTGTGCATCCCAAGGCTTATTCTAATCACTTTTCGTACTTAAGGAATGTAGTTCATCCAATAAGTGCATTTGTGTCATTGGATGAACATTTACGTCATTTTGTGCATCCCAAGGCTTATTCTAATCACTTTTCGTACTTAAGGAATGTAGTTCATCCAATAAGTGCATTTGTGTCATTGGATGAACATTTACGACATTTTGTCCATCCCAAGGTGTATTCTAATCATTTTTCGTACTTAAGGAATGTAGTTCATCCAATAAGGGCGTTTTTGTCATTAATTTAACATTTACGTCATTTTGTGAATTCCAAGGCTTATTCTAAACACTTTTCGTACTTAAGGAATGTAGTTCATCCAATAAGTGCGTTTGTGTCATTCGAAGAACATTTACGTCATTTTGTGCATCCCAAGGCTTATTCTAATCACTTTTCGTACTTAAGGAATGTAGTTCATCCAATAAGCGCGTTTGTGTCATTAATTTAACATTTACGTCATTTTGTGAATCCCAATGCTTATTCTAATCACTTTTCGTACTTAAGGAATGTAGTTCATCCAATAAGTGCATTTGTGTCATTGGATGAACATTTACGTCATTCTGTGCATCCCAAGGCTTATTCAAATCACTTTTCGTACTTAAGGAATGAAGTTTATCCAATAAGTGCATTTGTGTCATTGGATGAACATTTACGTCATTTTGTGCATCCCAAGGCTTATTCTAATCACATTTCGTACTTAAGGAATGAAGTTCATCCAATAAGCGTGTTTGTGTCATTGGATAAACATTTACGTCATGTTTTGCTTCCCAAGGCTTATTCTAATCACTTTTCGTACTTAAGGAATGTAGTTCATCCAATAAGCGCATTTGTGTCATTAATTTAACATTTACGTCATTTTGTGCATCCCAAGGCTTATTCTAATCACTTTTCGTACTTAAGGAATGTAGTTCATCCAATAAGTGCATTTGTGTCATTGGATGAACATTTACGTCATTTTGTGCATCCCAAGGCTTATTCTAATCACTTTTCGTACTTAAGGAATGTAGTTCATCCAACAAGAGCATTTGTGTCATTGGATGAAAATTTACGTCATTTTGTGCATCCCAAGGCTTATTCTAATCACTTTTCGTACTTAAGGAATGTAGTTCATCCAATAAGCGCGTTTGTGTCATTGGATGAACATTTACGTCATTTTGTGCATCCCAAGGCTTATTCTAATCACTTTTCGTACTTAAGGAATGTAGTTCATCAAAGAAGAGCATTTGTGTCATTGGATAAACATTTACGTCATATTGTGCATCCCAAGGCTTATTCTAATCACTTTTCGTACTTAAGGAATGTAGTTAATCCAACAAGAGCATTTGTGTCATTGGATGAACATTTACGTCATTTTGTGCATCCCAAGGCTTATTCTAATCACTTTTCGTACTTAAGGAATGTAGTTCATCCAATAAGCGCGTTTGTGTCATTGGATGAACATTTACGTCATTTTGTGCATCCCAAGGCTTATTCTAATCACTTTTCGTACTTAAGGAATGTAGTTCATCCAATAAATGCGTTTGTGTCATTGGATGAACATTTACGTCATTTTGTGCATCCCAAGAGTTTTTCTAATCACTTTTATTTCATAAGGAATGTAGTTCATCAAATAAGTGTGTTTGTGTCATTGGATGAACATTTATGTCATTTTGTGCATCCCAATGCTTATTCAAATTTCTTTTCGTACTTAAGGAATGTAGTTCATCCAATAAATGCATTTGGGTCATTGGATGATCATTTACGTCATTTTGTGCATCCCAAGGCTTATTCTAATCACTTTTCGTAGTTAAGGAATGTAGTTCATCCAATAAGCGCGTTTGTGTCATTGGATGAACATTTACGTCATTTTGTGCATCCCAAGGCTTATTCTAATCACTTTTCGTACTTAAGGAATGTAGTTCATCAAATAAGCGCGTTTGTGTTATTGGATTAACATTTACGTCATTTTGTGCATCCCAAGGCTTATTCTAATCACTTTTCGTACTTAAGGAATGTAGTTCATCCAATAAGCGCGTTTGTGTCATTGGATGAACATTTACGTCATTTTGTGCATCCCAAGGCTTATTATAATCACTTTTCGTACTTAAGGAATGTAGTTCTTCCAACAAGAGCATTTGTGTCATTGGATGAACATTTACGTCATTTTGTGCATCCCAAGGCTTATTCTAATCACTTTTCGTACTTAAGGAATGTAGTTCATCCAATAAGTGCATTTGGGTCATTGGATGAACATTTACGTCATTTATGGCATCCCAAGGCTTATTCTAATCACTTTTCGTACTGAAGGAATGTAGTTCATCCAACAAGAGCATTTGTGTCATTGGATGAACATTTACGTCATTTTGTGCATCCCAAGGCTTATTCTAATCACTTTTCGTACTTAAGGAATGTAGTTCATCCAATAAGTGCATTTGGGTCATTGGATGAACATTTACGTCATTTATGGCACCCAAGGCTTATTCTAATCACTTTTCGTACTGAAGGAATGTAGTTCATCCAACAAGAGCATTTGTGTCATTGGATGAACATTTACGTCATTTTGTGCATCCCAAGGCATATTCTAATCACTTTTTATACTGAAGGAATGTAGTTCATCCAACAAGAGCATTTGTGTCATTGGATGAACATTTACGTCATTTTGTGCATCCCAAGGCTTATTCTAATCACTTTTCGTACTTAAGGAATGTAGTTCATCAAATAAGCGCGTTTGTGTCATTGGATGAACATTTACGTCATTTTGTGCATCCCAAGGCTTATTCTAATCACTTTTCGTACTTAAGGAATGTAGTTCATCCAATAAGCGCGTTTGTGTCATTGGATGAACATTTACGTCATTTTGTGCATCCCAAGGCTTATTATAATCACTTTTCGTACTTAAGGAATGTAGTTCTTCCAAGAAGAGCATTTGTGTCATTGGATGAACATTTACGTCATTTTGTGCATCCCAAGGCTTATTCTAATCACTTTTCGTACTTAAGGAATGTAGTTCATCCAATAAGTGCATTATTGTCATTGGATGAACATTTACGTGATTTTCTGCATCCCAAGGCTTATTCTAATTACTTTTCGTACTGAAGGAATGTAGTTCATCCAACAAGAGCATTTGTGTCATTGGATGAACATTTACGTCATTTTGTGCATCCCAAGGCTTATTCTAATTTCTTTTCGTACTTAAGGAATGTAGTTAATCAAATAAGTGCATTTGGGTCATTGGATGATCATTTTCGTCATTTTGTGCATCCCAAGCGTTATTCTAATCACTTTTCGTACTTAAGGAATGTAGTTCATCCAATAAGCGCGTTTGTGTCATTGGATGAACATTTACGTCATTTTGTGCATCCCAAGGCTTATTCTAATCACTTTTCGTACTTAAGGAATGTAGTTCATCAAAGAAGAGCATTTGTGTCATTGGATAAACATTTACGTCATATTGTGCATCCCAAGGCTAATTCTAATCACTTTTCGTACTTAAGGAATGTAGTTCATCCAATAAGTGCGTTTGTGTCATTGGATGAACATTTACGTCATTTTGTGCATCCCAAGGCTTATTCTAATTTCTTTTCGTACTTAAGGAATGTAGTTCAACCAATAAATGCATTTGGGTCATTGGATGATCAGTTACGTCATTTTGTGCATCCCAAGCCTTATTCTAATCATTTTTCGTACTTAAGGAATGTAGTTCATCCAATAAGCGCGTTTGTGTCAGTGGATGAACATTTACGTCATTTTGTGCATCCCAAGGCTTATTCTAATCACTTTTCGTACTTAAGGAATGTAGTTCATCCAATAAATGCGTTTGTGTCATTGGATGAACATTTACGTCATTTTGTGCATCCCAAGGCTTATTATAATCACTTTTCGTACTTAAGGAATGTAGTTCTTCCAACAAGAGCATTTGTGTCATTGGATGAACATTTACGTCAATTTGTGCATCCCAAGGCTTATTCTAATCACTTTTCGTACTTAAGGAATGTAGTTCATCCAACAAGTGCATTTGGGTCATTGGATGAACATTTACGTCATTTATGGCATCCCAAGGCTTATTCTAATCACTTTTCGTACTGAAGGAATGTAGTTCATCCAACAAGAGCATTTGTGTCATTGGATGAACATTTACGTCATTTTGTGCATCCCAAGGCTTATTCTAATCACTTTTCGTACTTAAGGAATGTAGTTCATCCAATAAATGCGTTTGTGTCATTGGATGAACATTTACGTCATTTTGTGCATCCCAAGGCTTATTATAATCACTTTTCGTACTTAAGGAATGTAGTTCTTCCAACAAGAGCATTTGTGTCATTGGATGAACATTTACGTCATTTTGTGCATCCCAAGGCTTATTCTAATCACTTTTCGTACTTAAGGAATGTAGTTCATCCAATAAGTGCATTTGGGTCATTGGATGAACATTTACGTCATTTATGGCATCCCAAGGCTTATTCTAATCACTTTTCGTACTGAAGGAATGTAGTTCATCCAACAAGAGCATTTGTGTCATTGGATGAACATTTACGTCATTTTGTGCATCCCAAGGCTTATTCTAATCACTTTTCGTACTTAAGGAATGTAGTTCATCCAATAAGTGCATTTGGGTCATTGGATGAACATTTACGTCATTTATGGCACCCAAGGCTTATTCTAATCACTTTTCGTACTGAAGGAATGTAGTTCATCCAACAAGAGCATTTGTGTCATTGGATGAACATTTACGTCATTTTGTGCATCCCAAGGCATATTCTAATCACTTTTTATACTGAAGGAATGTAGTTCATCCAACAAGAGCATTTGTGTCATTGGATGAACATTTACGTCATTTTGTGCATCCCAAGGCTTATTCTAATCACTTTTCGTACTTAAGGAATGTAGTTCATCAAATAAGCGCGTTTGTGTCATTGGATGAACATTTACGTCATTTTGTGCATCCCAAGGCTTATTCTAATCACTTTTCGTACTTAAGGAATGTAGTTCATCAAAGAAGAGCATTTGTGTCATTGGATGAACATTTACGTCATTTTGTGCATCCCAAGGCTTATTCTAATCACTTTTCGTACTTAAGGAATGTAGTTCATCCAATAAGCGCGTTTGTGTCATTGGATGAACATTTACGTCATTTTGTGCATCCCAAGGCTTATTCTAATCACTTTTCGTACTTAACGAATGTAGTTCATCCAATAAGCGCGTTTGTGTCATTGGATGAACATTTACGTCATTTTGTGCATCCCAAGGCTTATTCTAATCACTTTTCGTACTTAAGGAATGTAGTTCATCCAACAAGAGCATTTGTGTCATTGGATGAACATTTACGTCATTTTGTGCATCCCAAGGCTTATTCTAATTTCTTTTCGTACTTAAGGAATGTAGTTCAACCAATAAATGCGTTTGTGTCATTGGATGAACATTTACGTCATTTTGTGCATCCCAAGGCTTATTCTAATCACTTTTCGTACTTAAGGAATGTAGTTCATCAAAGAAGAGCATTTGTGTCATTGGATGAACATTTACGTCATATTGTGCATCCCAAGGCTTATTCTAATCACTTTTCGTACTTAAGGAATGTAGTTCATCCAACAAGAGCATTTGTGTCATTGGATGAACATTTACGTCATTTTGTGCATCCCAAGGCTTATTCTAATTTCTTTTCGTACTTAAGGAATGTAGTTCATCCAATAAGTGCATTTGTGTCATTGGATGAACATTTACGTCATTTTGTGCATCCCAAGGCTTATTCTAATCACTTTTCGTACTTAAGGAATGTAGTTCATCCAACAAGAGCATTTGTGTCATTGGATGAACATTTACGTCATTTTGTGCATCCCAAGGCTTATTATAATCACTTTTCGTACTTAAGGAATGTAGTTCATCCAAGAAGAGCATTTGTGTCATTGGATGATCATTTACGTCATTTTGTGCATCCCAAGGCTTATTCTAATCACTTTTCGTACTTAAGGAATGTAGTTCATCCAATAAGCGCGTTTGTGTCATTGGATGAACATTTACGTCATTTTGTGCATCCCAAGGCTTATTCTAATCACTTTTCGTACTTAACGAATGTAGTTCATCAAATAAGCGCGTTTCTGTCATTGGATGAACATTTACGTCATTTTGTGCATCCCAAGGCTTATTCTAATCACTTTTTGTACTGAAGGAATGTAGTTCATCCAACAAGAGCATTTGTGTCATTGGATGAACATTTACGTCATTTTGTGCATCCCAAGGCTTATTCTAATCACTTTTCGTACTTAAGGAATGTAGTTCATCCAACAAGAGCATTTGTGTCATTGGATGAAAATTTACGTCATTTTGTGCATCCCAAGGCTTATTCTAATCACTTTTCGTACTTAAGGAATGTAGTTCATCCAATAAGCGCGTTTGTGTCATTGGATGAACATTTACGTCATTTTGTGCATCCCAAGGCTTATTCTAATCACTTTTCGTACTTAACGAATGTAGTTCATCCAATAAGCGCGTTTCTGTCATTGGATGAACATTTACGTCATTTTGTGCATCCCAAGGTTTATTCTAATCACTTTTTGTACTGAAGGAATGTAGTTCATCCAACAAGAGCATTTGTGTCATTGGATGAACATTTACGTCATTTTGTGCATCCCAAGGCTTATTCTAATCACTTTTCGTACTTAAGGAATGTAGTTCATCCAACAAGAGCATTTGTGTCATTGGATGAACATTTACGTCATTTTGTGCATCCCAAGGCTTATTCTAATCACTTTTCGTACTTAAGGAATGTAGTTCATCAAATAAGCGCGTTTGTGTCATTGGATGAACATTTACGTCATTTTGTGCATCCCAAGGCTTATTCTAATCACTTTTCGTACTTAAGGAATGTAGTTCATCCAATAAGCGCGTTTGTGTCATTGGATGAACATTTACGTCATTTTGTGCATCCCAAGGCTTATTATAATCACTTTTCGTACTTAAGGAATGTAGTTCTTCCAAGAAGAGCATTTGTGTCATTGGATGAACATTTACGTCATTTTGTGCATCCCAAGGCTTATTCTAATCACTTTTCGTACTTAAGGAATGTAGTTCATCCAATAAGTGCATTATTGTCATTGGATGAACATTTACGTGATTTTCTGCATCCCAAGGCTTATTCTAATTACTTTTCGTACTGAAGGAATGTAGTTCATCCAACAAGAGCATTTGTGTCATTGGATGAACATTTACGTCATTTTGTGCATCCCAAGGCTTATTCTAATTTCTTTTCGTACTTAAGGAATGTAGTTAATCAAATAAGTGCATTTGGGTCATTGGATGATCATTTTCGTCATTTTGTGCATCCCAAGCGTTATTCTAATCACTTTTCGTACTTAAGGAATGTAGTTCATCCAATAAGCGCGTTTGTGTCATTGGATGAACATTTACGTCATTTTGTGCATCCCAAGGCTTATTCTAATCACTTTTCGTACTTAAGGAATGTAGTTCATCGAAGAAGAGCATTTGTGTCATTGGATAAACATTTACGTCATATTGTGCATCCCAAGGCTTATTCTAATCACTTTTCGTACTTAAGGAATGTAGTTCATCCAACAAGAGCATTTGTGTCACTGGATGAACATTTACGTCATTTTGTGCATCCCAAGGCTTATTCTAATCATTTTTCGTACTTAAGGAATGTAGTTCATCCAATAAGCGCGTTTGTGTCATTGGATGAACATTTACGTCATTTTGTGCATCCCAAGGCTTATTCTAATCATTTTTCGTACTTAAGGAATGTAGTTCATCCAATAAGCGCGTTTGTGTCATTGAATGAACATTTACGTCATTTTGTGCATCCCAAGGCTTATTCTAATCACTTTTCGTACTGAAGGAATGTAGTTCATCCAACAAGAGCATTTGTGTCATTGGATGAACATTTACGTCATTTTGTGCATCCCAAGGCTTATTCTAATTTCTTTTCGTACTTAAGGAATGTAGTTCATCCAATAAGTGCATTTGGGTCATTGGATGATCATTTACGTCATTTTGTGCATCCCAAGCCTTATTCTAATCACTTTTTGTACTTAAGGAATGTAGTTCATCAAAGAAGAGCATTTGTGTCATTGGATAAACATTTACGTCATTTTGTGCATCCCAAGTCTTATTCTAATCACTTTTCGTACTGAAGGAATGTAGTTCATCGAACAAGAGCATTTGTGTCATTGGATGAACATTTACGTCATTTTGTGCATCCCAAGGCTTATTCTAATCACTTTTCGTACTTAAGGAATGTAGTTCATCCAATAAGTGCATTTGTGTCATTGGATGAACATTTACGTCATTTTGTGCATCCCAAGGCTTATTCTAATCACTTTTCGTACTTAAGGAATGTAGTTCATCCAACAAGAGCATTTGTGTCATTGGATGAACATTTACGTCATTTTGTGCATCCCAAGGCTTATTCTAATTTCTTTTCGTACTTAAGGAATGTAGTTCATCCAATAAGTGCATTTGGGTCATTGGATGATCATTTTCGTCATTTTGTGCATCCCAAGCGTTATTCTAATCATTTTTCGTACTTAAGGAATGTAGTTCATCCAAGAAGCGCGTTTGTGTCAGTGGATGAACATTTACGTCATTTTGTGCATCCCAAGGCTTATTCTAATCACTTTTCGTACTTAAGGAATGTAGTTCATCCAATAAATGCGTTTGTGTCATTGGATGAACATTTACGTCATTTTGTGCATCCCAAGGCTTATTATAATCACTTTTCGTACTTAAGGAATGTAGTTCTTCCAACAAGAGCATTTGTGTCATTGGATGAACATTTACGTCAATTTGTGCATCCCAAGGCTTATTCTAATCACTTTTCGTACTTAAGGAATGTAGTTCATCCAACAAGTGCATTTGGGTCATTGGATGAACATTTACGTCATTTATGGCATCCCAAGGCTTATTCTAATCACTTTTCGTACTGAAGGAATGTAGTTCATCCAACAAGAGCATTTGTGTCATTGGATGAACATTTACGTCATTTTGTGCATCCCAAGGCTTATTCTAATCACTTTTCGTACTTAAGGAATGTAGTTCATCCAACAAGAGCATTTGTGTCATTGGATGAACATTTACGTCATTTTGTGCATCCCAAGGCTTATTCTAATCACTTTTCGTACTTAAGGAATGTAGTTCATCCAATAAGCGCGTTTGTGTCATTGGATGAACATTTACGTCATTTTGTGCATCCCAAGGCTTATTCTAATCACTTTTCGTACTCAACGAATGTAGTTCATCCAATAAGCGCGTTTCTGTCATTGGATGAACATTTACGTCATTTTGTGCATCCCAAGGCTTATTCTAATCACTTTTTGTACTTAAGGAATGTAGTTCATCCAACAAGAGCATTTGTGTCATTGGATGAACATTTACGTCATTTTGTGCATCCCAAGGCTTATTCTAATCACTTTTCGTACTTAAGGAATGTAGTTCATCCAACAAGAGCATTTGTGTCATTGGATGAACATTTACGTCATTTTGTGCATCCCAAGGCTTATTCTAATCACTTTTCGTACTTAAGGAATGTAGTTCATCCAATAAGCGCATTTGTGTCATTGGATGAACATTTACGTCATTTTGTGCATCCCAAGGCTTATTCTAATCACTTTTCGTACTTAAGGAATGTAGTTCATCCAACAAGAGCATTTGTGTCATTGGATGAACATTTACGTCATTTTGTGCATCCCAAGGCTTATTCTAATCACTTTTCGTACTTAAGGAATGTAGTTCATCCAATAAGTGCATTTGTGTCATTGGATGAACATTTACGTCATTTTGTGCATCCCAAGGCTTATTCTAATCACTTTTCGTAGTTAAGGAATGTAGTTCATCCAATAAGTGCATTTGTGTCATTGGATGAACATTTACGTCATTTTGTGCATCCCAAGGCTTATTCTAATCACTTTTCGTACTTAAGGAATGTAGTTCATCCAATAAGAGCATTTGTGTCATTAAGTAAACATTTACGTCATTTTGTGCATCCCAAGACTTATTATAATCACTCTTCGTACTTAAGGAATGTATTTAATCCAATAAGTGCATTTGTGTCATTGGATGAACATTTACGTAATTTCGTGCATCCCAAGGCTTATTCTAATCACTTTTCGTACTTATAGAATGTAGTTCATCCAATAAGTGCATTTGTGTCATTGGATGAACATTTACGTCATTTTGTGCATCCCAAGGCTTATTCTAATCACTTTTCGTACTTAAGGAATGTAGTTCATCCAATAAGCGCGTTTGTGTCATTAATTTAACATTTATGTCATTTTGTGCATCCCAAGGCTTATTCTAATCACTTTTCGTACTTAAGGATGTAGTTCATCCAATAAGTGCATTTGTGTCATTGGATGAACATTTACGTCATTTTGTGCATCCCAAGGCTTATTCTAATCACTTTTCGTACTTAAGGAATGTAGTTCATCCAATAAGAGCATTTGTGTCATTGGATGAACATTTACGTCATTTTGTGCATCCCAAGGCTTATTCTAATCACTTTTCGTACTTAAGGAATGTAGTTCATCCAATAAGCGCGTTTGTGTCATTGGATGAACATTTACGTCATTTTGTGCATCCCAAGGCTTATTCTAATCACTTTTCGTACTTAACGAATGTAGTTCATCCAATAAGCGCGTTTCTGTCATTGGATGAACATTTACGTCATTTTGTGCATCCCAAGGCTTAATCTAATCACTTTTTGTACTGAAGGAATGTAGTTCATCCAACAAGAGCATTTGTGTCATTGGATGAACATTTACGTCATTTTGTGCATCCCAAGGCTTATTCTAATCACTTTTCGTACTTAAGGAATGTAGTTCATCCAACAAGAGCATTTGTGTCATTGGATGAACATTTACGTCATTTTGTGCATCCCAAGGCTTATTCTAATCACTTTTCGTACTTAAGGAATGTAGTTCATCCAATAAGCGCGTTTGTGTCATTGGATGAACATTTACGTCATTTTGTGCATCCCAAGGCTTGTTCTAATCACTTTTCGTACTGAAGGAATCTAGTTCATCCAACAAGAGCATTTGTGTCATTGGATGAACATTTACGTCATTTTGTGCATCCCAAGGCTTATTCTAATTTCTTTTCGTACTTAAGGAATGTAGTTCATCCAATAAGTGCATTTGGGTCATTGGATGATCATTTACGTCATTTTGTGCATCCCAAGCCTTATTCTAATGACTTTTCGTACTTAAGGAATGTAGTTCATCAAAGAAGAGCATTTGTGTCATTGGATAAACATTTACGTCATATTGTGCATCCCAAGGCTTATTCTAATCACTTTTCGTACTTAAGGAATGTAGTTCATCCAACAAGAGCATTTGTGTCATTGGATGAACATTTACGTCATTTTGTGCATCCCAAGGCTTATTCTAATTTCTTTTCGTACTTAAGGAATGTAGTTCATCCAATAAGTGCATTTGTGTCATTGGATGAACATTTACGTCATTTTGTGCATCCCAAGGCTTATTCTAATCACTTTTCGTACTTAAGGAATGTAGTTCATCCAACAAGAGCATTTGTGTCATTGGATGAACATTTACGTCATTTTGTGCATCCCAAGGCTTATTCTAATTTCTTTTCGTATTTAAGAAATGTAGTTCATCCAATAAGCGCGTTTGTGTCATTGGATGAACATTTACGTCATTTTGTGCATCCCAAGGCTTATTCTAATCACTTTTCGTACTTAAGGAATGTAGTTCATCCAATAAGCGCGTTTGTGTCATTGGATGAACATTTACGTCATTTTGTGCATCCCAAGGCTTATTCTAATCACTTTTCGTACTTAACGAATGTAGTTCATCCAATAAGCGCGTTTCTGTCATTGGATGAACATTTACGTCATTTTGTGCATCCCAAGGTTTATTCTAATCACTTTTTGTACTGAAGGAATGTAGTTCATCCAACAAGAGCATTTGTGTCATTGGATGAACATTTACGTCATTTTGTGCATCCCAAGGCTTATTCTAATCACTTTTCGTACTTAAGGAATGTAGTTCATCCAACAAGAGCATTTGTGTCATTGGATGAACATTTACGTCATTTTGTGCATCCCAAGGCTTATTCTAATCACTTTTCGTACTTAAGGAATGTAGTTCATCCAATAAGCGCGTTTGTGTCATTGGATGAACATTTACGTCATTTTGTGCATCCCAAGGCTTATTCTAATCACTTTTCGTACTCAACGAATGTAGTTCATCCAATAAGCGCGTTTCTGTCATTGGATGAACATTTACGTCATTTTGTGCATCCCAAGGCTTATTCTAATCACTTTTTGTACTTAAGGAATGTAGTTCATCCAACAAGAGCATTTGTGTCATTGGATGAACATTTACGTCATTTTGTGCATCCCAAGGCTTATTCTAATCACTTTTCGTACTTAAGGAATGTAGTTCATCCAATAAGTGCATTTGTGTCATTGGATGAACATTTACGTCATTTTGTGCATCCCAAGGCTTATTCTAATCACTTTTCGTACTTAAGGAATGTAGTTCATCCAATAAGTGCATTTGTGTCATTGGATGAACATTTACGACATTTTGTCCATCCCAAGGTGTATTCTAATCATTTTTCGTACTTAAGGAATGTAGTTCATCCAATAAGGGCGTTTTTGTCATTAATTTAACATTTACGTCATTTTGTGAATTCCAAGGCTTATTCTAAACACTTTTCGTACTTAAGGAATGTAGTTCATCCAATAAGTGCGTTTGTGTCATTCGAAGAACATTTACGTCATTTTGTGCATCCCAAGGCTTATTCTAATCACTTTTCGTACTTAAGGAATGTAGTTCATCCAATAAGCGCGTTTGTGTCATTAATTTAACATTTACGTCATTTTGTGCATCCCAAGGCTTATTCTAATCACTTTTCGTACTTAAGGAATGTAGTTCATCCAATAAGTGCATTTGTGTCATTGGATGAACATTTACGTCATTTTGTGCATCCCAAGGCTTATTCTAATCACTTTTCGTACTTAAGGAATGTAGTTCATCCAACAAGAGCATTTGTGTCATTGGATGAAAATTTACGTCATTTTGTGCATCCCAAGGCTTATTCTAATCACTTTTCGTACTTAAGGAATGTAGTTCATCCAATAAGCGCGTTTGTGTCATTGGATGAACATTTACGTCATTTTGTGCATCCCAAGGCTTATTCTAATCACTTTTCGTACTTAAGGAATGTAGTTCATCCAACAAGAGCATTTGTGTCATTGGATGAACATTTACGTCATTTTTGCATCCCAAGGCTTATTCTAATCACTTTTTATACTGAAGGAATGTAGTTCATCCAACAAGAGCATTTGTGTCATTGGATGAACATTTACGTCATTTTGTGCATCCCAAGGCTTATTCTAATTTCTTTTCGTACTTAAGGAATGTAGTTCATCCAATAAGTGCATTTGGGTCATTGGATGATCATTTTCGTCATTTTGTGCATCCCAAGCGTTATTCTAATCACTTTTCGTACTTAAGGAATGTAGTTCATCCAATAAGCGCATTTGTGTCATTGGATGAACATTTACGTCATTTTGTGCATCCCAAGGCTTATTCTAATCACTTTTCGTACTTAAGGAATGTAGTTCATCAAAGAAGAGCATTTGTGTCATTGGATAAACATTTACGTCATATTGTGCATCCCAAGGCTTATTCTAATCAATTTTCGTACTTAAGGAATGTAGTTAATCCAACAAGAGCATTTGTGTCATTGGATGAACATTTACGTCATTTTGTGCATCCCAAGGCTTATTCTAATCACTTTTCGTACTTAAGGAATGTAGTTCATCCAATAAGCGCGTTTGTGTCATTGGATGAACATTTACGTCATTTTGTGCATCCCAAGGCTTATTCTAATCACTTTTCGTAGTTAAGGAATGTAGTTCATCCAATAAATGCGTTTGTGTCATTGGATGAACATTTACGTCATTTTGTGCATCCCAAGAGTTTTTCTAATCACTTTTATTTCATAAGGAATGTAGTTCATCAAATAAGTGTGTTTGTGTCATTGGATGAACATTTATGTCATTTTGTGCATCCCAATGCTTATTCAAATTTCTTTTCGTACTTAAGGAATGTAGTTCATCCAATAAATGCATTTGGGTCATTGGATGATCATTTACGTCATTTTGTGCATCCCAAGGCTTATTCTAATCACTTTTCGTAGTTAAGGAATGTAGTTCATCCAATAAGCGCGTTTGTGTCATTGGATGAACATTTACGTCATTTTGTGCATCCCAAGACTTATTCTAATCACTTTTCGTACTTAAGGAATGTAGTTCATCCAATAAGCTCGTTTGTGTCGTTAATCTAACATTTACGTCATTTTGTGCATCCCAAGGCTAATTCTAATCACTTTTCGTACTTAAGGAATGTAGTTCATCCAATAAGTGCGTTTGTGTCATTGGATGAATATTTACGTCATTTTGTGCATCCCAAGGCTTATTCTAATCACTTTTCGTACTTAAGGAATGTAGTTCATCCAACAAGAGCATTTGTGTCATTGGATGAACATTTACGTCATTTTGTGCATCCCAAGGCTTATTCTAATCACTTTTCGTACTTAAGGAATGTAGTTCATCCAATAAGTGCATTTGTGTCATTGGATGAACATTTACGTCATTTTGTGCATCCCAAGGCTTATTCTAATCACTTTACGTACTGAAGGAATGTAGTTCATCCAACAAGAGCATTTGTGTCATTGGATGAACATTTACGTCATTTTGTGCATCCCAAGGCTTATTCTAATCACTTTTCGTACTTAAGGAATGTAGTTCATCCAATAAGCGCGTTTGTGTCATTGGATGAACATTTACGTCATTTTGTGCATCCCAAGGCTTATTCTAATCACTTTTCGTACTTAAGGAATGTAGTTCATCCAAGAAGAGCATTTGTGTCATTGGATAAACATTTACGTCATATTGTGCATCCCAAGGCTTATTCTAATCACTTTTCGTACTTAAGGAATGTAGTTCATCCAACAAGAGCATTTGTGTCATTGGATGAACATTTACGTCATTTTGTGCATCCCAAGGCTTATTCTAATTTCTTTTCGTACTTAAGGAATGTAGTTCATCCAATAAGTGCATTTGTGTCATTGGATGAACATTTACGTCATTTTGTGCATCCCAAGGCTTATTCTAATCACTTTTCGTACTTAAGGAATGTAGTTCATCCAACAAGAGCATTTGTGTCATTGGATGAACATTTACGTCATTTTGTGCATCCCAAGGCTTATTCTAATCACTTTTCGTACTTAAGGAATGTAGTTCATCCACAAGAGCATTTGTGTCATTGGATGAACATTTACGTCATTTTGTGCATCCCAAGGCTTATTCTAATCACTTTTCGTACTTAAGGAATGTAGTTCATCCAATAAGCGCGTTTGTGTCATTGGATGAACATTTACGTCATTTTGTGCATCCCAAGGCTTATTATAATCACTTTTCGTACTTAAGGAATGTAGTTCTTCCAAGAAGAGCATTTGTGTCATTGGATGAACATTTACGTCATTTTGTGCATCCCAAGGCTTATTCTAATCACTTTTCGTACTTAAGGAATGTAGTTCATCCAATAAGTGCATTATTGTCATTGGATGAACATTTACGTGATTTTCTGCATCCCAAGGCTTATTCTAATTACTTTTCGTACTGAAGGAATGTAGTTCATCCAACAAGAGCATTTGTGTCATTGGATGAACATTTACGTCATTTTGTGCATCCCAAGGCTTATTCTAATTTCTTTTCGTACTTAAGGAATGTAGTTAATCAAATAAGTGCATTTGGGTCATTGGATGATCATTTTCGTCATTTTGTGCATCCCAAGCGTTATTCTAATCACTTTTCGTACTTAAGGAATGTAGTTCATCCAATAAGCGCGTTTGTGTCATTGGATGAACATTTACGTCATTTTGTGCATCCCAAGGCTTATTCTAATCACTTTTCGTACTTAAGGAATGTAGTTCATCGAAGAAGAGCATTTGTGTCATTGGATAAACATTTACGTCATATTGTGCATCCCAAGGCTTATTCTAATCACTTTTCGTACTTAAGGAATGTAGTTCATCCAACAAGAGCATTTGTGTCACTGGATGAACATTTACGTCATTTTGTGCATCCCAAGGCTTATTCTAATCATTTTTCGTACTTAAGGAATGTAGTTCATCCAATAAGCGCGTTTGTGTCATTGGATGAACATTTACGTCATTTTGTGCATCCCAAGGCTTATTCTAATCATTTTTCGTACTTAAGGAATGTAGTTCATCCAATAAGCGCGTTTGTGTCATTGAATGAACATTTACGTCATTTTGTGCATCCCAAGGCTTATTCTAATCACTTTTCGTACTGAAGGAATGTAGTTCATCCAACAAGAGCATTTGTGTCATTGGATGAACATTTACGTCATTTTGTGCATCCCAAGGCTTATTCTAATTTCTTTTCGTACTTAAGGAATGTAGTTCATCCAATAAGTGCATTTGGGTCATTGGATGATCATTTACGTCATTTTGTGCATCCCAAGCCTTATTCTAATCACTTTTCGAACTTAAGGAATGTAGTTCATCCAATAAGCGCGTTTGTGTCATTGGATGAACATTTACGTCATTTTGTGCATCCCAAGTCTTATTCTAATCACTTTTCGTACTGAAGGAATGTAGTTCATCCAACAAGAGCATTTGTGTCATTGGATGAACATTTACGTCATTTTGTGCATCCCAAGGCTTATTCTAATCACTTTTCGTACTTAAGGAATGTTGTTCATCCAATAAGTGCATTTGTGTCATTGGATGAACATTTACGTCATTTTGTGCATCCCAAGCCTTATTCTAATCACTTTTCGTACTTAAGGAATGTAGTTCATCCAATAAATGCATTTGGGTCATTGGATGAACATTTACGTCATTTTGTGCATACCAAGGCTTATTCTAATCACTTTTCGTACTTAAGGAATGTAGTTCATCCAACAAGAGCATTTGTGTCATTGGATGAACATTTACGTCATTTT
>JBBPBO010000004.1:32965312-32993489 GCA_037974295.1 Cicer cuneatum | reverse complement strand
GTCATTTTGTGCATCCCAAGGCTTATTCTAATTTCTTTTCGTACTTAAGGAATGTAGTTCATCCAATAAGCGCGTTTGTGTCATTGGATGAACATTTACGTCATTTTGTGCATCCCAAGGCTTATTCTAATCACTTTTCGTACTTAAGGAATGTAGTTCATCCAGTCAGCTCGTTTGTGTCATTAATCTAACATTTACGTCATTTTGTGCCTCCCAAGGCTAATTCTAATCACTTTTCGTACTTAACGAATGTATTTCATCCAATAAGTGCATTTGGGTCATTGGATGATCATTTTGTGCATCCCAAGCCTAATTCTAATCACGTACTTAAGGAATGTAGTTCATCCAAGAAGCGTGTTTGTGTCATTGGACGAACATTTACGTCATTTTGTGCATCCCAAGGCTTATTCTAATCACTTTTCGTGCTTAAGGAATCTAGTTCATCCAATAAGCGCGTTTGTGTCATTGGATGAACATTTACGTCATTTTGTGCATCCCAAGGCTTATTCTAATCACTTTTCGTATTTAAGGAATGTAGTTCATCCAATAAATGCATTTGGGTCATTGGATGAACATTTACGTCATTTTGAGCATCCCAAGGGTTATTCTAATCACTTTTCGTACTGAAGGAATGTAGTTCATCCAACAAGAGTATTTGTGTCATTCGATGATCATTTACGTCATTTTGTGCATCCCAAGGCTTATTCTAATCACTTTTCGTACTTAAGGAATGTAGTTCATCCAATAAGCGCGTTTGTGTCATTGGATGAACACTTACGTCATTTTGTGCATCCCAAGGCTTATTCTAATCACTTTTCTTACTTAAGGAATGTAGTTCATCCAATAAGCGCGTTTGTGTCATTGGATGAACATTTACGTCATTTTGTGCATCCCAAGGCTTATTCTAATCACTTTTCGTACTTAAGGAATGTAGTTCATCCAATAAGCGCATTTGTGTCATTGGATGAACATTTACGTCATTTTGTGCATCCCAAGGCTTATTCTAATCACTTTTCGTACTTAAGGAATGTAGTTCATCCAATAAGCGCGTTTGTGTCATTGGATGAACATTTACGTCATTTTGTGCATCCCAAGGCTTATTATAATCACTTTTCGTACTTAAGGAATGTAGTTCTTCCAAGAAGAGCATTTGTGTCATTGGATGAACATTTACGTCATTTTGTGCATCCCAAGGCTTATTCTAATCACTTTTCGTACTTAAGGAATGTAGTTCATCCAATAAGTGCATTATTGTCATTGGATGAACATTTACGTGATTTTCTGCATCCCAAGGCTTATTCTAATTACTTTTCGTACTGAAGGAATGTAGTTCATCCAACAAGAGCATTTGTGTCATTGGATGAACATTTACGTCATTTTGTGCATCCCAAGGCTTATTCTAATTTCTTTTCGTACTTAAGGAATGTAGTTAATCAAATAAGTGCATTTGGGTCATTGGATGATCATTTTCGTCATTTTGTGCATCCCAAGCGTTATTCTAATCACTTTTCGTACTTAAGGAATGTAGTTCATCCAATAAGCGCGTTTGTGTCATTGGATGAACATTTACGTCATTTTGTGCATCCCAAGGCTTATTCTAATCACTTTTCGTACTTAAGGAATGTAGTTCATCCAATAAGCTCGTTTGTGTCATTAATCTAACATTTACGTCATTTTGAGCATCCCAGGGCTTATTCTCATCACTTTTCGTACTTAAGGAATGTAGTTCATCAAAGAAGAGCATTTGTGTCATTGGATAAACATTTACGTCATTTTGTGCATCCCAAGGCTTATTCTAATCACTTTTCGTACTTAAGGAATCTAGTTCATCCAATAAGCGCGTTTGTGTCATTGGATGAACATTTACGTCATTTTGTGCATCCCAAGGCTTATTCTAATCACTTTTCGTACTTAAGGAATGTAGTTCATCCAATAAGCTCGTTTGTGTCATTAATCTAACATTTACGTCATTTTGTGCATCCCAAGGCTAATTCTAATCACTTTTCGTACTTAAGGAATGTAGTTCATCCAATAAGTGCGTTTGTGTCATTGGATGAACATTTACGTCATTTTGTTCATCCCAATGCTTATTCAAATCACTTTTCGTACTTAAGGAATGTAGTTCATCCAATAAGCGCGTTTGTGTCATTGGATGAACATTTACGTCATTTTGTGCATCCCAAGGCTTATTCTAATCACTTTTCGTACTTAAGGAATGTAGTTCATCCAATAAGCGCGTTTGTGTCATTGGATGAACATTTACGTCATTTTGGGCATCCCAAGAGTTATTCTAATCACTTTTATTACATAAGGAATGTAGTTCATCCAATAAGTGCATTTGTGTTATTGCATGAACATTTACGTCATTTTGTGCATCCCAAGGCTTATTCTAATCACTTTTCGTACTGAAGGAATGTAGTTCATCCAACAAGAGCATTTGTGTCATTGGATGAACATTTACGTCATTTTGTGCATCCCAAGGCTTATTCTAATTTCTTTTCGTACTTAAGGAATGTAGTTCATCCAATAAGTGCATTTGGGTCATTGGATGATCATTTACGTCATTTTGTGCATCCCAAGCCTTATTCTAATCACTTTTCGTACTTAAGGAATGTAGTTCATCCAATAAGCGCGTTTGTGTCATTGGATGAACATTTACGTCATTTTGTGCATCCCAAGGCTTATTGTAATCACTTTTCGTACTTAAGGAATGTAGTTCATCCAATAAATGCGTTTGTGTCATTGGATGAACATTTACGTCATTTTGTGCATCCCAAGGGTTATTCTAATCACTTTTATTACATAAGGAATGTAGTTCATCCAATAAGTGCGTTTGTGTCATTGGATGAACATTTATGTCATTTTGTGCATCCCAAGGCTTATTCTAATTTCTTTTCGTACTTAAGGAATGTAGTTCATCCAATAAATGCAATTGGGTCATTGGATGATCATTTACGTCATTTTGTGCATCCCAAGCCTTATTCTAATCACTTTTCGTACTTAAGGAATGTAGTTCATCCAACAAGAGCATTTGTGTCATTGGATGAACATTTACGTCATTTTGTGCATCCGAAGGCTTATTCTAATCACTTTTCGTACTTAAGGAATGTAGTTCATCCAAGAAGAGCATTTGTGTCATTGGATGTACATTTACGTCATTTTGTGCATCCCAAGGCTTATTCTAATCACTTTTCGTACTTAAGGAATGTAGTTCATCCAATAAGTGCATTTGTGTCATTGGATGAACATTTACGTCATTTTGTGCATCCCAAGGCTTATTCTAATCACTTTTCGTACTGAAGGAATGTAGTTCATCCAACAAGAGCATTTGTGTCATTGGATGAACATTTACGTCATTTTGTGCATCCCTGGCTTATTCTAATTTCTTTTCGTACTTAAGGAATGTAGTTCGTCCAATAAGTGCATTTGGGTCATTGGATGATCATTTTCGTCATTTTGTGCATCCCAAGCCAAATTCTAATCACTTTTCGTACTTAAGGAATGTAGTTCATCCAATAAGCGCGTTTGTGTCATTGGATGAACATTTACGTCATTTTGTGCATCCCAAGGCTTATTCTAATCACTTTTCGTACTTAAGGAATGTAGTTCATCCAATAAGCTCGTTTGTGTCATTAATCTAACATTTACGTCATTTTGAGCATCCCAGGGCTTATTCTCATCACTTTTCGTACTTAAGGAATGTAGTTCATCAAAGAAGAGCATTTGTGTCATTGGATAAACATTTACGTCATTTTGTGCATCCCAAGGCTTATTCTAATCACTTTTCGTACTTAAGGAATCTAGTTCATCCAATAAGCGCGTTTGTGTCATTGGATGAACATTTACGTCATTTTGTGCATCCCAAGGCTTATTCTAATCACTTTTCGTACTTAAGGAATGTAGTTCATCCAATAAGCTCGTTTGTGTCATTAATCTAACATTTACGTCATTTTGTGCATCCCAAGGCTAATTCTAATCACTTTTCGTACTTAAGGAATGTAGTTCATCCAATAAGTGCGTTTGTGTCATTGGATGAACATTTACGTCATTTTGTGCATCCCAAGGCTTATTCTATTCACTTTTCGTACTTAAGGAATCTAGTTCATCCAATAAGCGCGTTTGTGTCATTGGATGAACATTTACGTCATTTTGTGCATCCCAAGGCTTATTCTAATCATTTTTCGTACTTAAGGAATGTAGTTCATCCAATAAGCTCGTTTGTGTCATTAATCTAACATTTACGTCATTTTGTGCATCCCAAGGCTAATTCTAATCACTTTTCGTACTTAAGGAATGTAGTTCATCCAGTCAGCTCGTTTGTGTCATTAATCTAACATTTACGTCATTTTGTGCCTCCCAAGGCTAATTCTAATCACTTTTCGTACTTAACGAATGTATTTCATCCAATAAGTGCATTTGGGTCATTGGATGATCATTTTGTGCATCCCAAGCCTAATTCTAATCACGTACTTAAGGAATGTAGTTCATCCAAGAAGCGTGTTTGTGTCATTGGACGAACATTTACGTCATTTTGTGCATCCCAAGGCTTATTCTAATCACTTTTCGTGCTTAAGGAATCTAGTTCATCCAATAAGCGCGTTTGTGTCATTGGATGAACATTTACGTCATTTTGTGCATCCCAAGGCTTATTCTAATCACTTTTCGTATTTAAGGAATGTAGTTCATCCAATAAATGCATTTGGGTCATTGGATGAACATTTACGTCATTTTGAGCATCCCAAGGGTTATTCTAATCACTTTTCGTACTGAAGGAATGTAGTTCATCCAACAAGAGTATTTGTGTCATTCGATGATCATTTACGTCATTTTGTGCATCCCAAGGCTTATTCTAATCACTTTTCGTACTTAAGGAATGTAGTTCATCCAATAAGCGCGTTTGTGTCATTGGATGAACACTTACGTCATTTTGTGCATCCCAAGGCTTATTCTAATCACTTTTCTTACTTAAGGAATGTAGTTCATCCAATAAGCGCGTTTGTGTCATTGGATGAACATTTACGTCATTTTGTGCATCCCAAGGCTTATTCTAATCACTTTTCGTACTTAAGGAATGTAGTTCATCCAATAAGCTCGTTTGTGTCATTAATCTAACATTTACGTCATTTTGTGCATCCCAAGGCTAATTCTAATCACTTTTCGTACTTAAGGAATGTAGTTCATCCAATAAGTGCGTTTGTGTCATTGGATGAACATTTACGTCATTTTGTGCATCCCAAGGCTTTTTCTAATCACTTTTCGTATTGAAGGAATGTAGTTCATCCAACAAGAGCATTTGTGTCATTGGATGAACATTTACGTCATTTTGTGCATCCCAAGGCTTATTCTAATTTCCTTTCGTACTTAACGAATGTATTTCATCCAATAAGTGCATTTGGGTCATTGGATGATCATTTACGTCATTTTGTGCATCCCAAGCCTAATTCTAATCACTTTTCGTACTTAAGGAATGTAGTTCATCCAATAAGCGCGTTTGTGTCATTGGATGAACATTTACGTCATTTTGTGCATCCCAAGGCTTATTCTAATCACTTTTCGTACTTAAGGAATGTAGTTCATCCAATAAGCTCGTTTGTGTCATTAATCTAACATTTACGTCATTTTGAGCATCCCAGGGCTTATTCTCATCACTTTTCGTACTTAAGGAATGTAGTTCATCAAAGAAGAGCATTTGTGTCATTGGATAAACATTTACGTCATTTTGTGCATCCCAAGGCTTATTCTAATCACTTTTCGTACTTAAGGAATCTAGTTCATCCAATAAGCGCGTTTGTGTCATTGGATGAACATTTACGTCATTTTGTGCATCCCAAGGCTTATTCTAATCACTTTTCGTACTTAAGGAATGTAGTTCATCCAATAAGCGCGTTTGTGTCATTGGATGAACATTTACGTCATTTTGTGCTTCCAAAGGCTTATTCTAATCACTTTTAATACTAAAAAACGTAGTTCATCCAATAAGCGCGTTTGTGTCATTGGATGAACATTTACGTCATTTTGTGCATCCCAAGGCTTATTCTAATCACTTTTCGTACTTAAGGAATGTAGTTCATCCAATAAGCGCGTTTGTGTCATTGGATGAACATTTACGTCATTTTGTGCATCCCAAGGCTTATTATAATCACTTTTCGTACTTAAGGAATGTAGTTCTTCCAAGAAGAGCATTTGTGTCATTGGATGAACATTTACGTCATTTTGTGCATCCCAAGGCTTATTCTAATCACTTTTCGTACTTAAGGAATGTAGTTCATCCAATAAGTGCATTATTGTCATTGGATGAACATTTACGTGATTTTCTGCATCCCAAGGCTTATTCTAATTACTTTTCGTACTGAAGGAATGTAGTTCATCCAACAAGAGCATTTGTGTCATTGGATGAACATTTACGTCATTTTGTGCATCCCAAGGCTTATTCTAATTTCTTTTCGTACTTAAGGAATGTAGTTAATCAAATAAGTGCATTTGGGTCATTGGATGATCATTTTCGTCATTTTGTGCATCCCAAGCGTTATTCTAATCACTTTTCGTACTTAAGGAATGTAGTTCATCCAATAAGCGCGTTTGTGTCATTGGATGAACATTTACGTCATTTTGTGCATCCCAAGGCTTATTCTAATCACTTTTCGTACTTAAGGAATGTAGTTCATCCAAGAAGAGCATTTGTGTCATTGGATAAACATTTACGTCATATTGTGCATCCCAAGGCTTATTCTAATCACTTTTCGTACTTAAGGAATGTAGTTCATCCAACAAGAGCATTTGTGTCATTGGATGAACATTTACGTCATTTTGTGCATCCCAAGGCTTATTATAATCACTTTTCGTACTTAAGGAATGTAGTTCATCCAAGAAGAGCATTTGTGTCATTGGATGATCATTTACGTCATTTTGTGCATCCCAAGGCTTATTCTAATCACTTTTCGTACTTAAGGAATGTAGTTCATCCAATAAGCGCGTTTGTGTCATTGGATGAACATTTACGTCATTTTGTGCATCCCAAGGCTTATTCTAATCACTTTTCGTATTTAAGGAATGTAGTTCATCCAATAAATGCATTTGGGTCATTGGATGAACATTTACGTCATTTTGAGCATCCCAAGGGTTATTCTAATCACTTTTCGTACTGAAGGAATGTAGTTCATCCAACAAGAGCATTTGTGTCATTGGATGAACATTTACGTCATTTTGTGCATCCCAAGGCTTATTCTAATTTCCTTTCGTACTTAACGAATGTATTTCATCCAATAAGTGCATTTGGGTCATTGGATGATCATTTACGTCATTTTGTGCATCCCAAGCCTAATTCTAATCACTTTTCGTACTTAAGGAATGTAGTTCATCCAATAAGCGCGTTTGTGTCATTAGATGAACATTTACGTCATTTTGTGCATCCCAACGCTTATTCTAATCACTTTTCGTACTTAAGGAATGTAGTTCATCCAATAACTACATTTGTGTCATTGGATGAACATTTACGTCATTTTGTGCATCCCAAGGCTTATTCTAATCACTTTTCGTACTTAAGGAATGTAGTTCATCCAATAAGCGCGTTTGTGTCATTGGATAAACATTTACGTCATTCTGTGCATCCCAAGACTTATTCTAATCATTTTTCGTACTTAAGGAATCTAGTTCATCCAATAAGCGCGTTTGTGTCATTGGATGAACATGTACGTCATTTTGTGCATCCCAAGGCTTATTCTAATCACTTTTTGTACTTAAGGAATGTAGTTCATCCAAGAAGAGCATTTGTGTCATTGGATGAACAATTACGTCATTTTGTGCATCCCAAGGCTTATTCTAATCACTTTTCGTACTTAAGGAATCTAGTTCATCCAATAAGCGCGTTTGTGTCATTGGATGAACATTTACGTCATTTTGTGCATCCCAAGGCTTATTCTAATCACTTTTCGTACTTAAGGAATGTAGTTCATCCAATAAGCTCGTTTGTGTCATTAATCTAACATTTACGTCATTTTGTGCATCCCAAGGCTAATTCTAATCACTTTTCGTACTTAAGGAATGTAGTTCATCCAATAAGCGCGTTTGTGTCATTGGATGAACATTTACGTCATTTTGTGTATCCCAAGGCTTTTTCTAATCACTTTTCGTACTGAAGGAATGTAGTTCATCCAATAAATGCATCTGGGTCATTGGAGGAACATTTACGTCATTTTGTGCATCCCAAGGCTTATTCTAATCACTTTTCGTGCTTAAGGAATCTAGTTCATCCAATAAGCGCGTTTGTGTCATTGGATGAACATTTACGTCATTTTGTGCATCCCAAGGCTTATTCTAATCACTTTTCGTATTTAAGGAATGTAGTTCATCCAATAAATGCATTTGGGTCATTGGATGAACATTTACGTCATTTTGAGCATCCCAAGGGTTATTCTAATCACTTTTCGTACTGAAGGAATGTAGTTCATCCAACAAGAGTATTTGTGTCATTCGATGATCATTTACGTCATTTTGTGCATCCCAAGGCTTATTCTAATCACTTTTCGTACTTAAGGAATGTAGTTCATCCAATAAGCGCGTTTGTGTCATTGGATGAACACTTACGTCATTTTGTGCATCCCAAGGCTTATTCTAATCACTTTTCTTACTTAAGGAATGTAGTTCATCCAATAAGCGCGTTTGTGTCATTGGATGAACATTTACGTCATTTTGTGCATCCCAAGGCTTATTCTAATCACTTTTCGTACTTAAGGAATGTAGTTCATCCAATAAGTGCGTTTGTGTCATTGGATGAACATTTACGTCATTTTGTGCATCCCAAGGCTTATTCTATTCACTTTTCGTACTTAAGGAATGTAGTTCATCCAATAAGCGCGTTTGTGTTATTGGATGAACATTTACGTCATTTTGTTCATCCCAATGCTTATTCAAATCACTTTTCGTACTTAAGGAATGTAGTTCATCCAACAAGAGCTTTTGTGTCATTGGATGAACATTTAGGTCATTTTGTGCATCCCAAGGCTTATTCTAATCACTTTTCGTACTTAAGGAATGTAGTTCATCCAATAAGCGCGTTTGTGTCATTGGATGAACATTTACGTCATTTTGTGCATCCCAAGGCTTATTCTAATCACTTTTCGTACTTAAGGAATGTAGTTCATCCAATAAGCGCGTTTGTGTCATTGGATCAACATTTACGTCATTTTGTGCATTCCAAGGCTTATTCGAATCACTTTTCATACTTAAGGATTGTAGTTCATCTAATAAGCGCGTTTGTGTCGTTGGATGAACATTTACGTCATTTTGTGCATCCCAAGGCTTATTCTTATCACTTTTCGTACTTAAGGAATGTAATTCATCCAATAAGCGCGTTTGTGTCATTGGATGAACATTTACTTCATTTTGTGCATCCCAAGGTTTGTTCTAATCACTTTTCGTACTTAAGGAATGTAGTTCATCCAATCAGCGCGTTTGTGTCATTGGATGAACATTTACGTCATTTTGTGCATCCCAAGGCTTATTCTAATCACTTTTCGTACTTAAGGAATGTAGTTCATCCAATAAGCGCGTTTGTGTCATTGGATGAACATTTACGTCATTTTGTGCATCCCAAGGCTTATTCTAATCACTTTTTATACTGAAGGAATGTAGTTCATCCAACAAGAGCATTTGTGTCATTGGATGAACATTTACGTCATTTTGTGCATCCCAAGGCTTATTCTAATCACTTTTCGTACTTAAGGAATGTAGTTCATCCAATAAGCGCATTTGTGTCATTGGATGAACATTTACGTCATTTTGTGCATCCCAAGGCTTATTCTAATCACTTTTCGTACTTAAGGAATGTAGTTCATCCAATAAGCGCGTTTGTGTCATTAATTTAACATTTAGGTCATTTTGTGCATCCCAAGGCTTATTCTAATCACATTTCGTACTTAAGGAGGTAGTTTATCCAATAAGTGCATTTGTGTCATTGGATGAACATTTACGTCATTTTGTGCATCCCAAAGCTTAATCTAATCACTTTTCGTACTTAAGGAATGAAGTTCACCCGATAAGCGCGTTTGTGTCATTAATTAACATTTAGGACATTTTGTGCATCACAATGCTTATTCTAATCACTTTTCGTACTTAATAAATGTAGTTCATCCAATAAGTGCATTTGTGTCATTGGATGAACATTTACGTCATTTTGTGCATCCCAAGGCTTATTCTAATCACTTTTCGTACTTAAGGAATGTAGTTCATCCAATAAGCGCGTTTGTGTCATTAATTTAACATTTACGTCATATTTTGCATCCCAAGGCTTATTCTAATCGCTTTTCGTACTTAAGGAATGTAGTTCATCCAATAAGCGCGTTTGTGTCATTGGATGAACATTTACGTCATTTTGTGCATCCCAAGGCTTATTCTAATCACTTTTCGTACTTAAGGAATGTAGTTCATCCAATAAGCTCGTTTGTGTCATTAATCTAACATTTACGTCATTTTGAGCATCCCAGGGCTTATTCTCATCACTTTTCGTACTTAAGGAATGTAGTTCATCAAAGAAGAGCATTTGTGTCATTGGATAAACATTTACGTCATTTTGTGCATCCCAAGGCTTATTCTAATCACTTTTCGTACTTAAGGAATCTAGTTCATCCAATAAGCGCGTTTGTGTCATTGGATGAACATTTACGTCATTTTGTGCATCCCAAGGCTTATTCTAATCACTTTTCGTACTTAAGGAATGTAGTTCATCCAATAAGCTCGTTTGTGTCATTAATCTAACATTTACGTCATTTTGTGCATCCCAAGGCTAATTCTAATCACTTTTCGTACTTAAGGAATGTAGTTCATCCAATAAGTGCGTTTGTGTCATTGGATGAACATTTACGTCATTTTGTGCATCCCAAGGCTTTTTCTAATCACTTTTCGTATTGAAGGAATGTAGTTCATCCAACAAGAGCATTTGTGTCATTGGATGAACATTTACGTCATTTTGTGCATCCCAAGGCTTATTCTAATTTCCTTTCGTACTTAACGAATGTATTTCATCCAATAAGTGCATTTGGGTCATTGGATGATCATTTACGTCATTTTGTGCATCCCAAGCCTAATTCTAATCACTTTTCGTACTTAAGGAATGTAGTTCATCCAATAAGCGCGTTTGTGTCATTGGATGAACATATACGTCATTTTGTGCATCCCAACGCCTATTCTAATCACTTTTCGTACTTAAGGAATGCAGTTCATCCAATAAGCGCGTTTGTGTCATTGGATGAACATTTACGTCATTTTGTTCATCGCAATGCTTATTCAAATCACTTTTCGTACTTAAGGAATGTAGTTCATCCAACAAGAGCATTTGTGTCATTGGATGAACATTTAGGTCATTTTGTGCATCCCAAGGCTTATTCTAATCACTTTTCGTACTTAAGGAATGTAATTCATCCAATAAGCGCGTTTGTGTCATTGGATGAACATTTACGTCATTTTGTGCATCCCAAGCCTTATTCTAATCACTTTTCGTACTTAAGGAATGTAGTTCATCCAATAAGCGCGTTTGTGTCATTGGATGAACATTTACGTCATTTTGTGCATCCCAAGGCTTATTCTAATCACTTTTCGTACTTAAGGAATGTAGTTCATCCAATAAGCGCGTTTGTGTCATTGGATGAACATTTACGTCATTTTGTGCATCCCAGGGCTTATTCGAATCACTTTTCGTACTTAAGGAATGTAGTTCATCAAAGAAGAGCATTTGTGTCATTGGATAAACATTTACGTCATTTTGTGCATCCCAAGGCTTATTCTAATCACTTTTCGTACTTAAGGAATCTAGTTCATCCAATAAGCGCGTTTGTGTCATTGGATGAACATTTACGTCATTTTGTGCATCCCAAGGCTTATTCTAGTCACTTTTCGTACTTAAGGAATGTAGTTCATCCAATAAGCGCGTTTGTGTCATTGGATGAACATTTACGTCATATTGTGCATTCCAAGGCTTATTCTAATCACTTTTCGTACTGAAGGAATGTAGTTCATCCAACAAGAGCATTTGTGTCATTGGATGAACATTTACGTCATTTTGTGCATCCCAAGGCTTATTCTAATCACTTTTCGTACTTAAGGAATCTAGTTCATCCAATAAGCGCGTTTGTGTCATTGGATGAACATTTACGTCATTTTGTGCATCCCAAGGCTTATTCTAATCACTTTTCGTACTTAAGGAATGTAGTTCATCCAATAAGCTCGTTTGTGTCATTAATCTAACATTTACGTCATTTTGTGCATCCCAAGGCTAATTCTAATCACTTTTCGTACTTAAGGAATGTAGTTCATTCAATAAGTGCGTTTGTGTCATTGGATGAACATTTACGTCATTTTGTGCATCCCAAGGCTTTTTCTAATCACTTTTCGTACTGAAGGAATGTAGTTCATCCAATAAGCTCGTTTGTGTCATTAATCTAACATTTACGTCATTTTGTGCATCCCAAGGCTTATTCTAATTTCCTTTCGTACTTAACGAATGTATTTCATCCAATAAGTGCATTTGGGTCATTGGATGATCATTTACGTCATTTTGTGCATCCCAAGCCTAATTCTAATCACTTTTCGTACTTAAGGAATGTAGTTCATCCAATAAGCGCGTTTGTGTCATTGGATGAACATTTACGTCATTTTGTGCATCCCAAGGCTTATTCTAATCACTTTTCGTACTTAAGGAATGTAGTTCATCCAATAAGCTCGTTTGTGTCATTAATCTAACATTTACGTCATTTTGAGCATCCCAGGGCTTATTCTCATCACTTTTCGTACTTAAGGAATGTAGTTCATCAAAGAAGAGCATTTGTGTCATTGGATAAACATTTACGTCATTTTGTGCATCCCAAGGCTTATTCTAATCACTTTTCGTACTTAAGGAATCTAGTTCATCCAATAAGCGCGTTTGTGTCATTGGATGAACATTTACGTCATTTTGTGCATCCCAAGGCTTATTCTAATCACTTTTCGTACTTAAGGAATGTAGTTCATCCAATAAGCGCGTTTGTGTCATTGGACGAACATTTACGTCATTTTGTGCATCCCAAGGCTTATTCTAATCACTTTTCGTGCTTAAGGAATCTAGTTCATCCAATAAGCGCGTTTGTGTCATTGGATGAACATTTACGTCATTTTGTGCATCCCAAGGCTTATTCTAATCACTTTTCGTATTTAAGGAATGTAGTTCATCCAATAAATGCATTTGGGTCATTGGATGAACATTTACGTCATTTTGAGCATCCCATGGGTTATTCTAATCACTTTTCCTACTGAAGGAATGTAGTTCATCCAACAAGAGCATTTGTGTCATTGGATGAACATTTACGTCATTTTGTGCATCCCAATGCTTATTCTAATCACTTTTCGTACTTAAGGAATCTAGTTCATCCAATAAGCGCGTTTGTGTCATTGGATGAACATTTACGTCATTTTGTGCATCCCAAGGCTTATTCTAATCACTTTTCGTACTTAAGGAATGTAGTTCATCCAATAAGCTCGTTTGTGTCATTAATCTAACATTTACGTCATTTTGTGCATCCCAAGGCTAATTCTAATCACTTTTCGTACTTAAGGAATGTAGTTCATCCAATAAGTGCGTTTGTGTCATTGGATGAACATTTACGTCATTTTGTGCATCCCAAGGCTTTTTCTAATCACTTTTCGTATTGAAGGAATGTAGTTCATCCAACAAGAGCATTTGTGTCATTGGATGAACATTTACGTCATTTTGTGCATCCCAAGGCTTATTCTAATTTCCTTTCGTACTTAACGAATGTATTTCATCCAATAAGTGCATTTGGGTCATTGGATGATCATTTACGTCATTTTGTGCATCCCAAGCCTAATTCTAATCACTTTTCGTACTTAAGGAATGTAGTTCATCCAATAAGCGCGTTTGTGTCATTGGATGAACATTTACGTCATTTTGTGCATCCCAAGGCTTATTCTAATCACTTTTCGTACTTAAGGAATGTAGTTCATCCAATAAGCTCGTTTGTGTCATTAATCTAACATTTACGTCATTTTGAGCATCCCAGGGCTTATTCTCATCACTTTTCGTACTTAAGGAATGTAGTTCATCAAAGAAGAGCATTTGTGTCATTGGATAAACATTTACGTCATTTTGTGCATCCCAAGGCTTATTCTAATCACTTTTCGTACTTAAGGAATCTAGTTCATCCAATAAGCGCGTTTGTGTCATTGGATGAACATTTACGTCATTTTGTGCATCCCAAGGCTTATTCTAATCACTTTTCGTACTTAAGGAATGTAGTTCATCCAATAAGCGCGTTTGTGTCATTGGACGAACATTTACGTCATTTTGTGCATCCCAAGGCTTATTCTAATCACTTTTCGTGCTTAAGGAATCTAGTTCATCCAATAAGCGCGTTTGTGTCATTGGATGAACATTTACGTCATTTTGTGCATCCCAAGGCTTATTCTAATCACTTTTCGTATTTAAGGAATGTAGTTCATCCAATAAATGCATTTGGGTCATTGGATGAACATTTACGTCATTTTGAGCATCCCAAGGGTTATTCTAATCACTTTTCGTACTGAAGGAATGTAGTTCATCCAACAAGAGCATTTGTGTCATTGGATGAACATTTACGTCATTTTGTGCATCCCAAGGCTTATTCTAATTTCCTTTCGTACTTAACGAATGTATTTCATCCAATAAGTGCATTTGGGTCATTGGATGATCATTTACGTCATTTTGTGCATCCCAAGCCTAATTCTAATCACTTTTCGTACTTAAGGAATGTAGTTCATCCAATAAGCGCGTTTGTGTCATTGGATGAACATTTACGTCATTTTGTGCATCCCAACGCGTATTCTAATCACTTTTCGCACTTAAGGAATGTAGTTCATCCATTAAGCGCGTTTGTGTCATTGGATGAACATATACGTCATTTTGAGCATCCCAAGACTTATTCTAATCACTTTTCGTACTTAAGGAATGTAGTTCGTCGAACAAGAGCATTTGTGTCATTGGATGAACATTTACGTCATTTTGTGCATCCCAAGGCTTATTCTAATCACTTTTCGTACTTAAGGAATGTAGTTCATCCAATAAGCGCGTTTGTGTCATTGGATGAACATTTACGTCATTTTGTGCATCCCAAGGCTTATTCTAATCACTTTTCGTATTTAAGGAATGTAGTTCATCCAATAAATGCATTTGGGTCATTGGATGAACATTTACGTCATTTTGTGCATCCCATGGGTTATTCTAATCACTTTTCGTACTGAAGGAATGTAGTTCATCCAACAAGAGCATTTGTGTCATTGGATGAACATTTACGTCATTTTGTGCATCCCAATGCTTATTCTAATCACTTTTCGTACTTAAGGAATCTAGTTCATCCAATAAGCGCGTTTGTGTCATTGGATGAACATTTACGTCATTTTGTGCATCCCAAGGCTTATTCTAATCACTTTTCGTACTTAAGGAATGTAGTTCATCCAATAAGCTCGTTTGTGTCATTAATCTAACATTTACGTCATTTTGTGCATCCCAAGGCTAATTCTAATCACTTTTCGTACTTAAGGAATGTAGTTCATCCAATAAGTGCGTTTGTGTCATTGGATGAACATTTACGTCATTTTGTGCATCCCAAGGCTTATTCTATTCACTTTTCGTACTTAAGGAATCTAGTTCATCCAATAAGCGCGTTTGTGTCATTGGATGAACATTTACGTCATTTTGTGCATCCCAAGGCTTATTCTAATCATTTTTCGTACTTAAGGAATGTAGTTCATCCAATAAGCTCGTTTGTGTCATTAATCTAACATTTACGTCATTTTGTGCATCCCAAGGCTAATTCTAATCACTTTTCGTACTTAAGGAATGTAGTTCATCCAGTCAGCTCGTTTGTGTCATTAATCTAACATTTACGTCATTTTGTGCCTCCCAAGGCTAATTCTAATCACTTTTCGTACTTAACGAATGTATTTCATCCAATAAGTGCATTTGGGTCATTGGATGATCATTTTGTGCATCCCAAGCCTAATTCTAATCACGTACTTAAGGAATGTAGTTCATCCAAGAAGCGTGTTTGTGTCATTGGACGAACATTTACGTCATTTTGTGCATCCCAAGGCTTATTCTAATCACTTTTCGTGCTTAAGGAATCTAGTTCATCCAATAAGCGCGTTTGTGTCATTGGATGAACATTTACGTCATTTTGTGCATCCCAAGGCTTATTCTAATCACTTTTCGTATTTAAGGAATGTAGTTCATCCAATAAATGCATTTGGGTCATTGGATGAACATTTACGTCATTTTGAGCATCCCAAGGGTTATTCTAATCACTTTTCGTACTGAAGGAATGTAGTTCATCCAACAAGAGTATTTGTGTCATTCGATGATCATTTACGTCATTTTGTGCATCCCAAGGCTTATTCTAATCACTTTTCGTACTTAAGGAATGTAGTTCATCCAATAAGCGCGTTTGTGTCATTGGATGAACACTTACGTCATTTTGTGCATCCCAAGGCTTATTCTAATCACTTTTCTTACTTAAGGAATGTAGTTCATCCAATAAGCGCGTTTGTGTCATTGGATGAACATTTACGTCATTTTGTGCATCCCAAGGCTTATTCTAATCACTTTTCGTACTTAAGGAATGTAGTTCATCCAATAAGTGCGTTTGTGTCATTGGATGAACATTTACGTCATTTTGTGCATCCCAAGGCTTATTCTATTCACTTTTCGTACTTAAGGAATGTAGTTCATCCAATAAGCGCGTTTGTGTTATTGGATGAACATTTACGTCATTTTGTTCATCCCAATGCTTATTCAAATCACTTTTCGTACTTAAGGAATGTAGTTCATCCAACAAGAGCTTTTGTGTCATTGGATGAACATTTAGGTCATTTTGTGCATCCCAAGGCTTATTCTAATCACTTTTCGTACTTAAGGAATGTAGTTCATCCAATAAGCGCGTTTGTGTCATTGGATGAACATTTACGTCATTTTGTGCATCCCAAGGCTTATTCTAATCACTTTTCGTACTTAAGGAATGTAGTTCATCCAATAAGCGCGTTTGTGTCATTGGATCAACATTTACGTCATTTTGTGCATTCCAAGGCTTATTCGAATCACTTTTCATACTTAAGGATTGTAGTTCATCTAATAAGCGCGTTTGTGTCGTTGGATGAACATTTACGTCATTTTGTGCATCCCAAGGCTTATTCTTATCACTTTTCGTACTTAAGGAATGTAATTCATCCAATAAGCGCGTTTGTGTCATTGGATGAACATTTACTTCATTTTGTGCATCCCAAGGTTTGTTCTAATCACTTTTCGTACTTAAGGAATGTAGTTCATCCAATCAGCGCGTTTGTGTCATTGGATGAACATTTACGTCATTTTGTGCATCCCAAGGCTTATTCTAATCACTTTTCGTACTTAAGGAATGTAGTTCATCCAATAAGCGCGTTTGTGTCATTGGATGAACATTTACGTCATTTTGTGCATCCCAAGGCTTATTCTAATCACTTTTCGTACTTAACGAATGTAGTTCATCCAATAAGCGCGTTTGTGTCATTGGATGAACATTTACGTCATTTTGTGCATCCCAAGGCTTATTCTAATCACTTTTCGTACTTAAGGAATGTAGTTCATCCAACAAGAGCATTTGTGTCATTGGATGAACATTTACGTCATTTTGTGCATCCCAAGGCTTATTCTAATCACTTTTCGTACTTAAGGAATGTAGTTCATCCAATAAGCGCGTTTGTGTCATTGGATGAACATTTACGTCATTTTGTGCATCCCAAGGCTTATTCTAATCACTTTTCGTACTCAACGAATGTAGTTCATCCAATAAGCGCGTTTCTGTCATTGGATGAACATTTACGTCATTTTGTGCATCCCAAGGCTTATTCTAATCACTTTTTGTACTTAAGGAATGTAGTTCATCCAACAAGAGCATTTGTGTCATTGGATGAACATTTACGTCATTTTGTGCATCCCAAGGCTTATTCTAATCACTTTTCGTACTTAAGGAATGTAGTTCATCCAATAAGCGCGTTTGTGTCATTGGATGAACATTTACGTCATTTTGTGCATCCCAAGGCTTGTTCTAATCACTTTTCGTACTGAAGGAATCTAGTTCATCCAACAAGAGCATTTGTGTCATTGGATGAACATTTACGTCATTTTGTGCATCCCAAGGCTTATTCTAATTTCTTTTCGTACTTAAGGAATGTAGTTCATCCAATAAGTGCATTTGGGTCATTGGATGATCATTTACGTCATTTTGTGCATCCCAAGCCTTATTCTAATGACTTTTCGTACTTAAGGAATGTAGTTCATCAAAGAAGAGCATTTGTGTCATTGGATAAACATTTACGTCATATTGTGCATCCCAAGGCTTATTCTAATCACTTTTCGTACTTAAGGAATGTAGTTCATCCAACAAGAGCATTTGTGTCATTGGATGAACATTTACGTCATTTTGTGCATCCCAAGGCTTATTATAATCACTTTTCGTACTTAAGGAATGTAGTTCATCCAAGAAGAGCATTTGTGTCATTGGATGATCATTTACGTCATTTTGTGCATCCCAAGGCTTATTCTAATCACTTTTCGTACTTAAGGAATGTAGTTCATCCAATAAGCGCGTTTGTGTCATTGGATGAACATTTACGTCATTTTGTGCATCCCAAGGCTTATTCTAATCACTTTTCGTACTTAAGGAATGTAGTTCATCCAATAAGCGCGTTTCTGTCATTAATTTAACATTTACGTCATTTTGTGCATCCCAAGGCTTATTCTAATTACTTTTTGTATTTAAGGAATGTAGTTCATCCAATAAGTGCAATTGTGTCATTGGATGAACATTTACGTCATTTTGTGCATCCCAAGGTTTATTCTAATCACTTTTCGTACTTAAGGAATGTAGTTCATCCAATAAGCGCGTTTGTGTCATTAATTTAACATTTACGTCATTTTGTGCATCCCAAGGCTTATTCTAATCACTTTTCGTACTTAAGGAATGTAGTTCATCCAATAAGCGCGTTTGTGTCATTGGATGAACATTTACGTCATTTTGTGCATCCCAAGGCTTTTTCTAATCACTTTTCGTACTGAAGGAATGTAGTTCATCCAATAAATGCATCTGGGTCATTGGATGAACATTTACGTCATTTTGTGCATCCCAAGGCTTATTCTAATCACTTTTCATGCTTAAGGAATCTAGTTCATCCAATAAGCGCGTTTGTGTCATTGGATGAACATTTACGTCATTTTGTGCATCCCAAGGCTTATTCTAATCACTTTTCGTATTTAAGGAATGTAGTTCATCCAATAAATGCATTTGGGTCATTGGATGAACATTTACGTCATTTTGAGCATCCCATGGGTTATTCTAATCACTTTTCCTACTGAAGGAATGTAGTTCATCCAACAAGAGCATTTGTGTCATTGGATGAACATTTACGTCATTTTGTGCATCCCAATGCTTATTCTAATCACTTTTCGTACTTAAGGAATCTAGTTCATCCAATAAGCGCGTTTGTGTCATTGGATGAACATTTACGTCATTTTGTGCATCCCAAGGCTTATTCTAATCACTTTTCGTACTTAAGGAATGTAGTTCATCCAATAAGCTCGTTTGTGTCATTAATCTAACATTTACGTCATTTTGTGCATCCCAAGGCTAATTCTAATCACTTTTCGTACTTAAGGAATGTAGTTCATCCAATAAGTGCGTTTGTGTCATTGGATGAACATTTACGTCATTTTGTGCATCCCAAGGCTTTTTCTAATCACTTTTCGTTTTGAAGGAATGTAGTTCATCCAACAAGAGCATTTGTGTCATATGATGAACATTTACGTCATTTTGTGCATCCCAAGGCTTATTCTAATTTCCTTTCGTACTTAACGAATGTATTTCATCCAATAAGTGCATTTGGGTCATTCGATGATCATTTACGTCATTTTGTGCATCCCAAGCCTAATTCTAATCACTTTTCGTACTTAAGGAATCTAGTTCATCCAATAAGCGCGTTTGTATCATTGGATGAACATTTACGTCATTTTGTGCATCCCAACGCCTATTCTAATCACTTTTCGTACTTAAGGAATGTAGTTCATCCAATAAGCGCGTTTGTGTCATTGGATGAACATTTACGTCATTTTGTTCATCCCAATGCTTATTCAAATCACTTTTCGTACTTAAGGAATGTAGTTCATCCAACAAGAGCATTTGTGTCATTGGATAAACATTTAGGTCATTTTGTGCATCCCAAGGCTTATTCCAATCACTTTTCGTACTTAAGGAATGTAGTTCATCCAATAAGCGCGTTTGTGTCATTGGATGAACATTTACGTCATTTTGTGCATCCCAAGGCTTATTCTAATCACTTTTCGTATTTAAGGAATGTAGTTCATCCAATAAATGCATTTGGGTCATTGGATGAACATTTACGTCATTTTGAGCATCCCATGAGTTATTCTAATCACTTTTCGTACTGAAGGAATGTAGTTCATCCAACAAGAGCATTTGTGTCATTGGATGAACATTTACGTCATTTTGTGCATCCCAATGCTTATTCTAATCACTTTTCGTACTTAAGGAATCTAGTTCATCCAATAAGCGCGTTTGTGTCATTGGATTAACTTTTACGTCATTTTGTGCATCCCAAGGCTTATTCTAATCACTTTTCGTATTTAAGGAATGTAGTTCATCCAATAAATGCATTTGGGTCATTGGATGAACATTTTTGTTATTTTGAGCATCCCAAGGGTTATTCTAATCACTTTTCGTACTGAAGGAATGTAGTTCATCCAACAAGAGCATTTGTGTCATTGGATGAACATTTACGTCATTTTGTGCATCCCAATGCTTATTCTAATCACTTTTCGTACTTAAGGAATCTAGTTCATCCAATAAGCGCGTTTGTGTCATTGGATGAACATTTACGTCATTTTGTGCATCCCAAGGCTTATTCTAATTTCTTTTCGTACTTAAGGAATGTAGTTCATCCAATAAATGCATTTGGGTCATTGGATGAACATTTACGTCATTTTCTGCATCCCAAGGCTTATTCTAATCACTTTTCGTGCTTAAGGGATCTAGTTCATCCAATAAGCGCGTTTGTGTCATTGGATGAACATTTACGTCATTTTGTGCATCCCAAGGCTTATTCTAATCACTTTTCGTATTTAAGGAATGTAGTTCATCCAATAAATGCATTTGGGTCATTGGATGAACATTTACGTCATTTTGAGCATCCCAAGGGTTATTCTAATCACTTTTCGTACTGAAGGAATGTAGTTCATCCAACAAGAGTATTTGTGTCATTGGATGAACATTTACGTCATTTTGTGCATCCCAAGGCTTATTCTAAGTTCTTTTCGTACTTAACGAATGTAGTTCATCCAATAAGTGCATTTGGGTCATTGGATGATCATTTACGTCATTTTGTGCATCCCAAGCCTAATTCTAATCACTTTTCGTACTTAAGGAATGTAGTTCATCCAATAAGCACGTTTGTGTCATTGGATGAACATTTACGTCATTTTGTGCATCCCAAGGCTTATTCTAATCACTTTTCGTACTGAAGGAATGTAGTTCATCCAACAAGAGCATTTGTGTCATTGGATGAACATTTACGTCATTTTGTGCATCCCAATGCTTATTCTAATTTCTTTTCGTACTTAAGGAATGTAGTTCATCCAATAAGTGCATTTGGGTCATTGGATGATCATTTACGTCATTTTTTGCATCCCAAGCCTAATTCTAATCACTTTTCGTACTTAAGGAATGTAGTTCATCCAAGAAGAGCATTTGTGTCATTGGATGAACAATTACGTCATTTTGTGCATCCCAAGGCTTATTCTAATCACTTTTCGTACTTAAGGAATGTAGTTCATCCAATAAGTGCGTTTGTGTCATTGGATGAACATTTACGTCATTTTGTGCATCCCAAGGCTTATTCTAATCACTTTTCGTACTTAAGGAATGTAGTTCATCCAAGAAGAGCATTTGTGTCATTGAATGAACATTTACGTCATTTTGTGCATCCCAATGCTTATTCTAATCATTTTTCGTACTTAAGGAATGTAGTTCATCCAACAAGAGCATTTGTGTCATTGGATGAACATTTACGTCATTTTGTGCATCCCAAGGCTTATTCTAATCACTTTTCGTACTTAAGGAATCTAGTTCATCCAATAAGCGCGTTTGTGTCATTGGATGAACATTTACGTTATTTTGTGCATCCCATGGCTTATTCTAATCACTTTTCGTACTTAAGGAATGTAGTTCATCCAAGAAGAGCATTTGTGTCATTGGATGAACATTTACGTCATTTTGTGCATCCCAAGGCTTATTCTAATCACATTTCGTACTTAAGGAATGTAGTTCATCCAACAAGAGCATTTGTGTCATTGGATGAACATTTACGTCATTTTGTGCATCCCAAGGCTTATTCTAATCACTTTTCGTACTAAAGGAATGTAGTTCATCCAACAAGAGCATTTGTGTCATTGGATGAACATTTACGTTATTTTGTGCATCCCAAGGCTTATTCTAATTTCTTTTCGTACTTAAGGAATGTAGTTCATCCAATAAGTGCATTTGGGTCATTGGATGAACATTTACGTCATTTTGTGCATCCCAAGGCTTATTCTAATCACTTTTCGTATTTAAGGAATGTAGTTCATCCAATAAGCGCGTTTGTGTCATTGGATGAACATTTACGTCATTTTGTGCATCCCAAGGCTTGTTCTAATCACTTTTCGTACTTAAGGAATGTAGTTCATCCAACAAGAGCATTTGTGTCATTGGATGAACATTTACGTCATTTTGTGCATCCCAAGGCTTATTCTAATCACTTTTCGTACTTAAGGAATGTAGTTCATCCAATAAGTGCGTTTGTGTCATTGGATGAACATTTACGTCATTTTGTGCATCCCAAGGGTTATTCTAATCACTTTTCGTACTTAAGTAAAGTTGTTCATCCAATAAGCGCGTTTGTGTCATTAAAAATTAAATTCAGATTTGATTTTAAGGATATTTTGGGAATATCGGTGTAATATTAAATGTATGTATATTTTGTGTAAATATATATATATAATTAATTGTGTTGGATGTGGAATTAAAATTATTGGATAATGGATGAATTAATTTAATTTTGAGTAATTAAATTATCGGACCGTTAATTAAGATATTCTTTGCTAATTTCGACGAAAACGGATAAGTGCTGGAGGATCAAAAGATATTTTGATATAAGAATTGGTGAGGTGGCGTAGATATTTGTGAAAAAGGAAATAATTCCTCTTTCCTCTGCTGTGTCAGTTGCTTTATGTGGATATTTAAGTAAGAAGCTTTTCGTTCTTTCCTCTACGCGCCAGTTCTGCTTTATCTTCTTCTTCTTCTTCTAATTTTTTGAGTGTTGGTGAAGAAAAATAGTTTACTTAAAAGTCATCGTTCTGGAAAATCTGAGTGTCGAATCAGAAAGTTTCGAGTACGAAAGTCATTCCTCTGATCGTTACGGAGCTAAAGAACTAATTTTCGTAGCGGCGAACGCGAACGGGAGTATCGTCGGCTTTTGTCGCAGAAGCGTACGAGCTAGGGAACGTAACTAAGGTAAGGGCACCTTCCAACTTTCTAGATTGCATTTAGGCCTGTAAATGCATGTGTGATGAATGATATTTGGTTTATGTTTGTGAAAAACATTGTATTATGTTTTGAAAATCATTCTGTGAGTGTTGAATGATGATTCTTGTTCTGATTTTGTTTTGTTAAAAATCAGGGGCTCGTAGTCGAATACAGATTTTCCAATTTTGCTACTGACTTAGCATCTGTATTCGACTACGACCCTCTGTAGCCGAATACAGATTTGCAATTTTTGCTTCTGTTTTAACCACTGTATTCGACTACAACCCTCTGTAGCCGAATACAGATTTGCAACTTTTTCCACTGACTTCGCATCTGTATTCGACTACGAAGGCCTCGTATTCGAATACAGAATGCTGATTTTTCACTATTTTAGCTTATGTATTCGAATACAAGGTAGCTGTAGTCGAATACAGATTCGTATTTTTCAGAAATTCAAGTTTTTAACATTGTTTTATAAACCTTAAGTGTTGGGGTACCTTGGGAAGGTTTGTGGTGATTAAAAATGGAAATTTGGTGATAGTTTGAAGTGGTGATGATGAAGTTTTTGAGAATTTACTGAAGTTGTAGAAATTCTGATTTTTGTACTGTGACAGCCTCTGTATTCGAATACTAGGAGTATGTATTCGAATACAGGATGTTGATTCTGCCTTGTTTGGCTTCTGTATTCGAATACAATGAAGCTGTATTCGAATACAGATTCGTATTTTTTCCAGAAACCTCAGTTTTAATCACAATTTTGAATCTTAATAGTTGGGGAAAAACCTTTGTTAATAAAGAGTGGAACTTTGAGGTAATGCAAAGTGTAATGCTTGCTTGAATGGTTAATCTTTGAATGTGTTGAGATGTTTTGACAAATGAGGAAAATGCATGAATTTTACTAAGGTTGCATACTGTTTTCAATGAAGTGAAACAATGCATATTCATGCATGGCATAGTCAGGTGGTACCCGCGATGGGCCACAGAGTAATGCGCATCCACATGCTGATCTGTAGTGATTGCACGAGTGCTGATCTGTAGTGATTGCACTAGGTACTAATCTGTGATTGTACCTTGGTATATAAGTGTTGGTTAGATAAACGACTGCACTGGTACTGGACTGTAGTGTCTGTATCCTGAAATGCGCAGCCACGTGCTGATCTGTATTGATTGCACGAGTGCTGATATGTAGTGATTGCACTAGGTACTGATCTGTAGTGATTGTACCTTGGTTTATGTCAAACGTGCTGGTCTGTAGTGACTGCACGAGTGCTGGTCTGTATGCGACTGCACTGGTGCTGATCTGTATGCGATTGCACCCTGGTCATGAGGGCCGTTAAATTGTGCTGGTCTGTAAGTGACTGCACCTTAGGGATTCCAAGAATTTATGAACATGAACATATACATATTGCATCGGAGTGTTTGACCGGAGGGTCACGTTTTGATTTTATGTTGATGGTGGAGAATTGTTGTGTAAGTATTTTTTTAAAATCTGTAATTTCGGATGAATTGATGTTTGTGCTTACATCATGATTTTCATACTTACTTGGTTGCTGTTTTGTAAAGTACGAATGAAATGTATTTCAAAATTTAGCATCCTTATTTATCATCATGTACTATGAATATGTATGATATTCTTGATATAACTGCTATGTGGTAATTGTTATTTTCGGTCGGTGAGCCTTTACAATTATTGTGGAAATTGGGTGTTGCCCTCAGATGAGATTCAGAACCGTACCCCTGATGGTCATACTAACGACAGGGAACGTCGTTAGTTTCCCTTGATCTTTACTTGTGGGCTATGCAAAGAGATGAGCAGCTGGGTGAAGAAAAGACTTGTGAATATTGTAATGGTACTGTAGCTTAGGGTATGATCAGAGTAGACTTATGTATAGGGTTTTGAACTCAATGGTTGTAAATATTCATTTTGGGAATGATTGTAAAAATCTTCCGCACTCTGATAAATATTTTGATGTATCTTTATTTTAGTATATTATAAAGATCAAATTCCCATAAATATCTCATTCGATTCAATTGCGATGTTGCTGTTTTTTAAAAATTCCTTACTATTTTTAATTACGAAGTCGAATGATATTTAATTTGAATTGATTTTAATTTCCTTGGAACGCAATAATGAGAACTCCTTTATTTATGTATTCGTTTTAAAAAAAAAAAATACAATCGCGCTGTGTTTTAAACTCGAGGTGTTACACTAATCACTTTTCGTAGTTAAGGAATGTAGTTCATCCAATAAGCGCATTTGTGTCATTAATCTAACATTTACGTCATTTTGTGCATCCCAAAGCTTTTTCTAATCACTTTCCGTACTTAAGGAAAGTAGTTCATCTAATAAGTGCGTTTGTGTCATTGGATGAACATTTACGTCATTTTGTGCATCCCAAGGCTTATTCTAATCACTTTTCGTACTTAAGGAATGTAGTTTATCCAATAAACGTTTGTGTCATTAATTTAACATTTACGTCATTTTGTGCATCACAAGGCTTATTCTAATCACTTTTCGTACTTAAGGAAAGTAGTTCATCTTATAAGCGCGTTTGTGTCATTAATCTAACATTTACGTCAATTTGTGCATCCCAAGGCTTATTTTAATTACTTTTCGTACTTAAGGAATGTAGTTCATCCAATAAGTGAGTTTGTGTCATTGGATCAACATTTACGTCATTATGTGCTTCCCAAGGGTTATTCTAATCACTTTTCGTACTTAAGGAATGTAGTTCATCCAACAACAGCATTTGTGTCATTGAATGAACATTTACGTCATTTTGTGCATCCCAAGGCTTATTCTAATCACTTTTCGTACTTAAGGAATGCAATTCATCCAATAAGTGCGTTTGTGTCATTGGATGAACATTTACGTCATTTTGTGCATCCCAAGGCTTATTCTAATCACTTTTCGTACTTATGGAATGTAGTTCATCCAATAAGCGCGATTGAGTCGTTGATGAACATTTACGTTATTTTGTGCATCCCAAGGCTTATTCTAATCACTTTTCGTACTTAAGGAATGTAGTTTATCCAATAAGCGTTTGTGTCATTAATTTAATATTTTCGTCATTTTGTGCATCACAAGGCTTATTCTAACCACTTTTCGTACTTAACGAAAGTAGTTCATCCAATAAGCGCATTTGTGTCATTAATCTAACATTTACGTCATTTTGTGCATCCCAAAGCTTTTTCTAATCACTTTCTGTACTTAAGGAAAGTAGTTCATCTAATAAGTGCGTTTGTGTCATTGGATGAACATTTACGTCATTTTGTGCATCCCAAGGCTTATTCTAATCACTTTTCGTACTTAAGGAATGTAGTTTATCCAATAAACGTTTTTGTCATTAATTTAACATTTACGTCATTTTGTGCATCACAAGGCTTATTCTAATCACTTTTCGTACTTAAGGAAAGTAGTTCATCTTATAAGCGCGTTTGTGTCATTAATCTAACATTTACGTCAATTTGTGCATCCCAAGGCTTATTTTAATTACTTTTCGTACTTAAGGAATGTAGTTCATCCAATAAGTGAGTTTGTGTCATTGGATCAACATTTACGTCATTATGTGCTTCCCAAGGGTTATTCTAATCACTTTTCGTACTTAAGGAATGTAGTTCATCCAACAACAGCATTTGTGTCATTGAATGAACATTTACGTCATTTTGTGCATCCCAAGGCTTATTCTAATCACTTTTCGTACTTAAGGAATGCAATTCATCCAATAAGTGCGTTTGTGTCATTGGATGAACATTTACGTCATTTTGTGCATCCCAAGGCTTATTCTAATCACTTTTGGTACTTAAGGAATGTAGTTCATCTAATAAGCGCGTTTGTGTCATTGGATGAACATTTACGTCATTTTGTGCAACCCAAGGCTTATTCTAAACACTTTTCGTACTTAAGGAATGTAGTTCATCCAATAAGCGCGTTTGTGTCATTCGATGAACATTTACGTCATTTTGTGCATCCCAAGGCTTATTCTAATCACTTTTCGTACTTAAGGAATGTAGTTCATCCAACAAGAGCATTTGTGTCATTGGATGAAAATTTACGTCATTTTGTGCATCACAAGGCTTATTCTAATCACTTTTCGTACTTAAGGAATCTAGTTCATCCAATCACTGCGTTTGTGTCATTGGATGAATTTTTACGTCATTTTGTGCATCCCAAGGCTTATTCTAATCACTTTTCGTACTTAAGGAATGTAGTTCGTCTAATAAGTGTGTTTGTGTCATCAATCTAACATTTACGTCAATTTGTGCATCCCAAGGCTTATTTTAATCACTTTTCGTACTTAAGGAATGTAGTTCATCCAATAAGTGAGTTTGTGTCATTGGATGAACATTTACGTCATTTTGTGCTTCCCAAGGGTTATTCTAATCACTTTTCGTACTTAAGGAATGTAGTTCATCCAATAAGCGCGTTTGTGTCATTGGATGAACATTTACGTCATTTTGTGCATCTCAAGGCTTATTTTAATCACTTTTCGTACTTAAGGAATGTAGTTCATCCAACAAAAGCATTTGTGTCATTGGATGAACATTTACGT
>JBBPBO010000004.1:32944874-32960905 GCA_037974295.1 Cicer cuneatum | reverse complement strand
TACTTAAGGAATGTAGTTCATCCAATAACCGCGTTTGTGTCATTGGATGAACATTTACGTCAATTTGTGCATCCCAAGGCTTATTCTAATCACTTTTCGTACTTAAGGAATGTAGTTCATCCAATAACCGCGTTTGTGTCATTGGATGAACATTTACGTCAATTTGTGCATCCCAAGGCTTATTCTAATCACTTTTCGTACATAAGGAATGTAGTTCATCCAATAAGCGCGTTTGTGTCATTGGATGAACATTTACGTCATTTTGTGCATCCCAAGACTTATTCTAATCACTTTTCATACTTAAGGAATGTAGTTCATCTAATAAGTGTGTTTGTGTCATTCGATGAACATTTACGTCATTTTGTGCATCCCAAGGCTTATTCTAATCACTTTTCTACTTATGGAAAATAGTTCATCCAATAAACGCATTTGTGTCATTAATCTAACATTTACGTCAATTTGTGCATCCCAAGGCTTATTTTAATCACTTTTCGTACTTAAGGAATGTAGTTCATCCAATAAGCGCGTTTGTGTCATTGGATGAACATTTACGTCATTTTGTGCATCCCAAGGCTTATTCTAATCACTTTTCGTACTAAAGGAATGCAGTTCATCTAATAAGTGTGTTTGTGTCATTGGATGAACATTTACGTCATTTTGTGCATCCCAAGGCTTATTCTAATCACTTTTCGTACTTAAGAAAAGTAGTTTATCCAATAAGCGCGTTTGTGTCATTTATCTAACATTTACGTCAATTTGTGCATCCCAAGGCTTATTTTAATCACTTTCCCTACTTAAGGAATGTAGTTCATCCAATAAGTGAGTTTGTGTCATTGGATGAACATTTACGTCATTTTGTGCTTCCCAAGGGTTATTCTAATCACTTTTTGTACTTAAGGAATCTAGTTCATCCAATAACTGCGTTTGTGTCATTGGATGAACTTTTACGTCATTTTGTGCATCCCAAGGCTTATTCTAATCACTTTTCATACTTAAGGAATGTAGTTCCTCCAATAAGCGCGTTTGTGTCATTCGATGAACATTTACGTGATTTTGTACATCCCAAGGCTTATTCTAATCACTTTTCGTACTTAAGGAATGTAATTCATCCAATAAGCGCATTTGTGTCATTGGATGAACATTTACGTCAATTTGTGCATCCCAAGGCTTATTTTAATCACTTTTCGTACTTAAGGAATGTAGTTCATCCAATAAGCGCGTTTGTGTCATTGGATGAACATTTACGTCATTTTGTGCGTCCCAAGGCTTATTCTAATCACTTTTCGTACTAAAGGAATGCAGTTCATCTAATAAGTGTGTTTGTGTCATTGGATGAACTTTTACGTCATTTTGTGCATCCCAAGGCTTATTCTAATCACTTTTCGTACTTAAGAAAAGTAGTTTATCCAATAAGCGCGTTTGTGTCATTTATCTAACATTTACGTCAATTTGTGCATCCCAAGGCTTATTTTAATCACTTTCCCTACTTAAGGAATGTAGTTCATCCAATAAGTGAGTTTGTGTCATTGGATGAACATTTACGTCATTTTGTGCTTCCCAAGGGTTATTCTAATCACTTTTTGTACTTAAGGAATCTAGTTCATCCAATAACTGCGTTTGTGTCATTGGATGAACTTTTACGTCATTTTGTGCATCCCAAGGCTTATTCTAATCACTTTTCGTACTTAAGGAATGTAGTTCATCCAGTAAGCGCGTTTGTGTAATTGGATGAACATTTACGTCACTTGTGCATCCCAAGGCTTATTCTAATAAGTTTTCGTACTTAAGGAATGTAGTTCATCCAATAAGCGCGTTTGTGTCATTGGATGAACATTTACGTGATTTTGTACATCCCAAGGCTTATTCTAATCACTTTTCGTACTTAAGGAATGTAATTCATCCAATAAGCGAGTTTGTGTCATTGGATGAACTTTTACGTCATTTTGTGCATCCCAAGGCTTATTCTAATTACTTTTCGTACTTAAGGAATGTAGTTCATCCAATAAGTGAGTTTGTGTCATTGGATGAACATTTACGTCATTTTGTGCGTCCCAAGAGTTATTCTAATCTTTTTTCGTACTTAAGGAATCTAGTTCATCCAATAACTGCGTTTGTGTCATTGGATGAACTTTTACGTCATTTTGTGCATCCCAAGGCTTATTCTAATCACTTTTCGTACTTAAGGAATGTAGTTCATCCAATAAATGAGTTTGTGTCATTGGATGAACATTTACGTCATTTTGTGCGTTTGTGTCATTGGACGAACATTTACGTCACTTTGTGCATCCTAAGGCTTATTTTAATCACTTTTCGTACTTAAGGAATGTAGTTCATCCAATAAGTGAGTTTGTGTCATTGGATGAACATTTACGTCATTTTGTGCTTCCCAAGGGTTATTCTAATCACTTTTTGTACTTAAGGAATCTAGTTCATCCAATAACTGCGTTTGTGTCATTGGATGAACTTTTACGTCATTTTGTGCATCCCAAGGCTTATTCTAATCAGTTTTCGTACTTAAGGAATGTAGTTCATCCAGTAAGCGCGTTTGTGTCATTGGATGAACATTTACGTCATTTTGTGCATCCCAAGGCTTATTCTAATCACTTTTCGTACTTAAGGAAACTAGTTCATCCAATAAGCGCGTTTGTGTCATTAATCTAACATTTACGTCAATTTGTGCATCCCAAGGCTTATTTTAATCACTTTTCGTACTTAAGGAATGTAGTTCATCCAATAAGTGACTTTATGTCATTGGATCAACATTTACGTCATTTTGTGCTTCCCAAGAGTTATTCTAATAACTTTTCGTACTTAAGGAATGTAGTTCATCCAATAACTGTGTTTGTGTCATTGGATGAACTTTTACGTCATTTTGTGCATCCTAAGGCTTATTCTAATCGCTTTTCGTACTTAAGGAATGTAGTTCATCCAATAAGTGTGTTTGTGTCATTGGATCAACGTTTACGTCATTTTGTGCATCCCAAGGGTTATTCTAATCCCTTTTCGTACTTAAGGAATGTAGTTCATCCAATAAGTGAGTTTGTGTCATTGGATGAACATTTACGTCATTTTGTGCGTTTGTGTCATTGGACGAACATTTACGTCATTTTGTGCATCCCATGGCTTATTCTAATCACTTTTCGTACTGAAGGAAAGTAGTTCATCCAATAAGCGCGTTTGTGTCATTAATCTAACATTTACGTTAATTTGTGCATCCCAAGGTTTATTTTATCACTTTTCGTACTTAAGGAATGTAGTTCATCCAATAAGTGAGTTTGTGTCATTGGATGAACAGTTACGTCATTTTGTGCTTCCCAAGAGTTATTCTAATCACTTTTCAAACTTAAGGAATCTAGTTCATCCAACAACTGTGTTTGTGTCATTAGATGAACTTTTACGTCATTTTGTGCTTCCCAAGGCTTATTTAATCACTTTTCGTACTTATGGAATGTAGTTCATCCAATAAGCGCGTTTGTATCATTAATCTAACATTTACGTCATTTTTTGCATCCCGACGATTATTCTAATCACTTTTAATACATAAGGAATGTAGTTCATCCAATAAGTGAGTTTGTGTCATTGGATAAACATTTACGTCATTTTGTGCTTCCCAAGGGTTATTCTAATCACTTTTCGTACTTAAGGAATCTAGTTCATCCAATAACTGCGTTTGTGTCATTGGATGAACTTTTACGTCATTTTGTGCATCCCAAGGCTGATTCTAATCACTTTTCGTACTTAAGGAATGTAGTTCATCCAATATATGAGTTTGTGTCATTGGATGAACATTTACGTCCTTTTGTGCTTCCCAAGGGTTATTCTAATCACTTTTCGTACTTAAGGAATCTAGTTCATCTAATAAGTGCGTTTGTGTCATTGGATGAACATTTACGTCATTTTGTGCATCCCAAGGCTTATTCTAATCACTTTTCGTACTTAAGGAAACTAGTTCATCCAATAAGCGCGTTTGTGTCATTAATCTAACATTTACGTCAATTTGTGCATCCCAAGGCTTATTTTAATCACTTTTCGTACTTAAGGAATGTAGTTCATCCAATAAGTGACTTTATGTCATTGGATCAACATTTACGTCATTTTGTGCTTCCCAAGAGTTATTCTAATAACTTTTCGTACTTAAGAAATGTAGTTCATCCAATAACTGTGTTTGTGTCATTGGATGAACTTTTACGTCATTTTGTGCATCCTAAGGCTTATTCTAATCGCTTTTCGTACTTAAGGAATGTAGTTCATCCAATAAGTGTGTTTGTGTCATTGGATCAACGTTTACGTCATTTTGTGCATCCCAAGGGTTATTCTAATCCCTTTTCGTACTTAAGGAATGTAGTTCATCCAATAAGTGAGTTTGTGTCATTGGATGAACATTTACGTCATTTTGTGCATCCCAAGGCTTATTCGAATCACTTTTCGTACTTGAGGAATGTAGTTTATCCAATAAGCGAGTTTGTGTTATTAATTTAACATTTACGTAATTTTGTGCATCCCAATGCTTATTCTAATCACTTTTCGTACTTAAGGAATGTAGTTCATCCAATAAGGGAGTTTATGTCATTGGATGAACATTTACGTCATTTTGTGCTTCCCAAGGGTTATTCTAATCACTTTTCGTACTTAAGGAATCTAGTTCATCTAATAAGTGAGTTTGTGTCATTGGATGAACATTTACGTCATTTTGTGCATCCCAAGGCTTATTCGAAGCACTTTTCGTACTTGAGGAATGTAGTTTATCCAATAAGCGAGTTTGTGTTATTAATTTAACATTTACGTAATTTTGTGCATCACAAGGCTTATTCTAATCACTTTTCGTACTCAAGGAAAGTAGTTAATCCAATAAGCGCATTTGTGTCATTAATCTAACATTTACGTCAATTTTTGATTCCCAAGGCTTATTTTAATAACTTTTCGTACTTAAGGAATGTAGTTCATCCAATAAGTGAGTTTATGTTATTGGATGAACATTTACGTCATTTTGTGCTTCCCAAGGGTTATTCTAATCACTTTTCGTACTTAAGGAATGTAGTTCATCCAATAACTGCGTTTGTGTCATTGGATGAACTTTTACGTCATTTTGTGCATCCCAAGGCTTATTCTAATCACTTTTCGTACTTATGGAATGTTGTTCAGCCAATAAGCGCGTTTGTGTCATTGGATGAACATTTACATCATTTTGTGCATCCCAATGCTTATTCTAATCACTTTTCGTACTTAAGGAATGTAGTTCATCCAATAAGGGAGTTTATGTCATTGGATGAACATTTACGTCATTTTGTGCGTTTGTGTCATTGGATGAACATTTACGTCATTTTGTGCATCCCAAGGCTTATTCTAATCACTTTTCGTACTTAAGGAATGTAGTTTATCAAATAAGCGAGTTTGTGTTATTAATTTATCATTTACGTCATTTTGTGCATCCCAAGGCTTATTCTAATCACTTTTCGTACTTAAGGAATGTAGTTCATCCAATAAGTGAGTTTGTGTCATTGGATGAACATTTACGTCATTTTGTGCTTCCCAAGAGTTATTCTAATCACTTTTCGTACTTAAGGAATCTAGTTCATCCAATAACTGCGTTTGTGTCATTGGATGATCTTTTACGTCATTTTGTGCATCCCAAGGCTTATTCTAATCACTTTTCGTACTTATGGAATGTAGTTCATCCAATAAGCGCGTTTCTGTCATTGGATGAACATTTACGTCATTTTGTGCATCCCAACGGTTATTCTAATCACTTTTAATAAATAAAGAATGTAGTTCATCCAATACGTGAGTTTGTGTCATAGGATGAACATTTACGTCATTTTGTGCTTCCCAAGGGTTATTCTAATCACTTTTCGTACTTAAGGAATGTAGTTCATCCAATAACTGTGTTTATGTCATTGGATGAACTTTTACGTCATTTTGTGCATCCTAAGGCTTATTCTAATCGCTTTTCGTACTTAAGGAATGTAGTTCATCCAATAAGTGTGTTTGTGTCATTGGATCAACGTTTACGTCATTTTGTGCATCCCAAGGGTTATTCTAATCCCTTTTCGTACTTAAGGAATGTAGTTCATCCAATAAGTGAGTTTGTGTCATTGGATGAACATTTACGTCATTTTGTGCATCCCAAGGCTTATTCGAATCACTTTTCGTACTTGAGGAATGTAGTTTATCCAATAAGCGAGTTTGTGTTATTAATTTAACATTTACGTAATTTTGTGCATCACAAGGCTTATTCTAATCACTTTTTGTACTCAAGGAAAGTAGTTAATCCAATAAGCGCATTTGTGTCATTAATCTAACATTTACGTCAATTTTTGATTCCCAAGGCTTATTTTAATAACTTTTCGTACTTAAGGAATGTAGTTCATCCAATAAGTGAGTTTATGTTATTGGATGAACATTTACGTCATTTTGTGCTTCCCAAGGGTTATTCTAATCACTTTTCGTACTTAAGGAATGTAGTTCATCCAATAACTGCGTTTGTGTCATTGGATGAACTTTTACGTCATTTTGTGCATCCCAAGGCTTATTCTAATCACTTTTCGTACTTATGGAATGTTGTTCAGCCAATAAGCGCGTTTGTGTCATTGGATGAACATTTACATCATTTTGTGCATCCCAATGCTTATTCTAATCACTTTTCGTACTTAAGGAATGTAGTTCATCCAATAAGGGAGTTTATGTCATTGGATGAACATTTACGTCATTTTGTGCTTCCCAAGGGTTATTCTAATCACTTTTCGTACTTAAGGAATCTAGTTCATCTAATAAGTGCGTTTGTGTCATTGGATGAACATTTACGTCGTTTTTTGCATCCCAAGGCTTATTCTAATCACTTTTCGTACTTAAGGAATGTAGTTTATCAAATAAGCGAGTTTGTGTTATTAATTTATCATTTACGTCATTTTGTGCATCCCAAGGCTTATTCTAATCACTTTTCGTACTTAAGGAATGTAGGTCATCCAATAAGTGAGTTTGTGTCATTGGATGAACATTTACGTCATTTTGTGCTTCCCAAGAGTTATTCTAATCACTTTTCGTACTTAAGGAATCCAGTTCATCCAATAACTGCGTTTGTGTCATTGGATGATCTTTTACGTCATTTTGTGCATCCCAAGGCTTATTCTAATCACTTTTCGTACTTATGGAATGTAGTTCATCCAATAAGCGCGTTTCTGTCATTGGATGAACATTTACGTCATTTTGTGCATCCCAACGGTTATTCTAATCACTTTTAATACATAAAGAATGTAGTTCATCCAATACGTGAGTTTGTGTCATAGGATGAACATTTACGTCATTTTGTGCTTCCCAAGGCTTATTCTAATCACTTTTCGTACTTAAGGAAAGTAGTTCATCCAATAAGCGCGTTTGTGTCATTAATCTAACATTTACGTCAATTTGTGCATCCCAAGGCTTATTCTAATCACTTTTCGTACTTTAGGAATGTAGTTCATCCAAGAAGCGCGTTTGTGTCATTGGATGAACATTTACGTCATTTTGTGCATCCCAAGGCTTATTTTAATCACTTTTCGTACTTAAGGAATGTAGTTCATCCAATAAGTGCGTTTGTGTCATTGGATGAACATTTACGTCATTTTGTGCATCTCAAGGCTTATTCTAATCACTTTTCGTACTGAAGGAATGTAGTTCATCCAACAAGAGCATTTGTGTCATTGGATGAACATTTACGTCATTTTGTGCTTCCCAAGGGTTATTCTAATCACTTTTCGTACTTAAGGAATCTAGTTCATCCAATAACTGCGTTTGTGTCATTGGATGAACATTTACGTCATTTTGTGCATCCCAAGGCTTATTCTAATCACTTTTCGTACTTAAGGAATGTAGTTCATCCAATAAGCGCGTTTGTGTCATTGGATGAACATTTACGTCATTTTGTGCATCCCAAGGCTTATTATAATCACTTTTCGTACTTAAGGAATGTAGTTCTTCCAACAAGAGCATTTGTGTCATTGGATGAACATTTACGTCATTTTGTGCATCCCAAGGCTTATTCTAATCACTTTTCGTACTTAAGGAATGTAGTTCATCCAATAAGTGCATTTGGGTCATTGGATGAACATTTACGTCATTTATGGCATCCCAAGGCTTATTCTAATCACTTTTCGTACTGAAGGAATGTAGTTCATCCAACAAGAGCATTTGTGTCATTGGATGAACATTTACGTCATTTTGTGCATCCCAAGGCTTATTCTAATCACTTTTCGTACTTAAGGAATGTAGTTCATCCAATAAGCGCGTTTGTGTCATTGGATGAACATTTACGTCATTTTGTGCATCCCAAGGCTTGTTCTAATCACTTTTCGTACTGAAGGAATCTAGTTCATCCAACAAGAGCATTTGTGTCATTGGATGAACATTTACGTCATTTTGTGCATCCCAAGGCTTATTCTAATTTCTTTTCGTACTTAAGGAATGTAGTTCATCCAATAAGTGCATTTGGGTCATTGGATGATCATTTACGTCATTTTGTGCATCCCAAGCCTTATTCTAATGACTTTTCGTACTTAAGGAATGTAGTTCATCAAAGAAGAGCATTTGTGTCATTGGATAAACATTTACGTCATATTGTGCATCCCAAGGCTTATTCTAATCACTTTTCGTACTTAAGGAATGTAGTTCATCCAACAAGAGCATTTGTGTCATTGGATGAACATTTACGTCATTTTGTGCATCCCAAGGCTTATTATAATCACTTTTCGTACTTAAGGAATGTAGTTCATCCAAGAAGAGCATTTGTGTCATTGGATGATCATTTACGTCATTTTGTGCATCCCAAGGCTTATTCTAATCACTTTTCGTACTTAAGGAATGTAGTTCATCCAATAAGCGCGTTTGTGTCATTGGATGAACATTTACGTCATTTTGTGCATCCCAAGGCTTATTCTAATCACTTTTCGTATTTAAGGAATGTAGTTCATCCAATAAATGCATTTGGGTCATTGGATGAACATTTACGTCATTTTGAGCATCCCAAGGGTTATTCTAATCACTTTTCGTACTGAAGGAATGTAGTTCATCCAACAAGAGTATTTGTGTCATTCGATGATCATTTACGTCATTTTGTGCATCCCAAGGCTTATTCTAATCACTTTTCGTACTTAAGGAATGTAGTTCATCCAATAAGCGCGTTTGTGTCATTGGATGAACATTTACGTCATTTTGTGCATCCCAAGGCTTATTCTAATCACTTTACGTACTTAAGGAATGAAGTTCATCCAATAAGTGCATTTGTGTCATTGAATGAACATTTACGTCATTTTGTGCATCCCAAGGCTTATTCTAATCACTTTTCGTACTTAAGGAATGTAGTTCATCCAATAAGCGCGTTTGTGTCATTAATTTAACATTTACGTCATTTTGTGCATCCCAAGGCTTATTCTAATCACTTTTCGTACTTAAGGAATGTAGTTCATCCAATAAGCGCGTTTGTGTCATTGGATGAACATTTACGTCATTTTGTGCATCCCAAGGTTTATTCTAATCACTTTTCGTACTTAAGGAATGTAGTTCATCCAATAAGTGCATTTGTGTCATTGGATGAACATTTACGTCATTTTGTGCATCCCAAGGCTTATTCTAATCACTTTTCGTACTTAAGGAATGTAGTTCATCCAACAAGAGCATTTGTGTCATTGGATGAACATTTACGTCATTTTGTGCATCCCAAGGCTTATTCTAATTTCTTTTCGTATTTAAGAAATGTAGTTCATCCAATAAGCGCGTTTGTGTCATTGGATGAACATTTACGTCATTTTGTGCATCCCAAGGCTTATTCTAATCACTTTTCGTACTTAAGGAATGTAGTTCATCCAACAAGAGCATTTGTGTCATTGGATGAAAATTTACGTCATTTTGTGCATCCCAAGGCTTATTCTAATCACTTTTCGTACTTAAGGAATGTAGTTCATCCAATAAGCGCGTTTGTGTCATTGGATGAACATTTACGTCATTTTGTGCATCCCAAGGCTTATTCTAATCACTTTTCGTACTTAAGGAATGTAGTTAATCCAACAAGAGCATTTGTGTCATTGGATGAACATTTACGTCATTTTGTGCTTCCCAAGGCTTATTCTAATCACTTTTCGTACTTAAGGAATGTAGTTCATCCAATAAGTGCATTGTGTCATTGGATGAACATTTACGTCATTTTGTGCATCCCAAGGCTTATTCTAATCACTTTTCGTACTTTAGGAATGTAGTTCATCCAAGAAGCGCGTTTGTGTCATTGGATGAACATTTACGTCATTCTGTGCATCCCAAGGCTTATTTTAATCACTTTTCGTACTTAAGGAATGTAGTTCATCCAATAAGTGCGTTTGTGTCATTGGATGAATATTTACGTCATTTTGTGCATCTCAAGGCTTATTCTAATCACTTTTCGTACTGAAGGAATGTAGTTCATCCAACAAGAGCATTTGTGTCATTGGATGAACATTTACGTCATTTAGTGCTTCCCAAGGGTTATTCTAATCACTTTTCGTACTTAAGAAATGTAGTTCATCCAATAATTGAGTTTGTGTCATTGGATGAACAGTTACGTCATTTTGTGCTTCCTAAGAGTTATTCTAATCACTTTTCGTACTTAAGGAATCTAGTTCATCCAACAAGAGCATTTGTGTCATTGGATGAACATTTACGTCATTTTGTGCTTCCCAAGGCTTATTCTAATCACTTTTCGTACTTAAGGAATGTAGTTCATCCAATAAGTGCATTGTGTCATTGGATGAACATTTACGTCATTTTGTGCATCCCAAGGCTTATTCTAATCACTTTTCGTACTTAAGGAATGTAGTTCATCCAATAAGTGCATTGTGTCATTGGATGAACATTTACGTCAATTTGTGCTTCCCAAGGCTTATTCTAATCACTTTTCGTACTTAAGGAATGTAGTTCATCCAATAAGCGCATTTGTGTCATTAATCTAACATTTACGTCAATTTTTGATTCCCAAGGCTTATTTTAATCACTTTTTGTACTTAAGGAATGTTGTTCATCCAATAAGCGCGTTTGTGTCATTGGATGAACATTTATGTCATTTTGTGCATCCCAAGGCTTATTTTAATCACTTTTCGTACTTAAGGAATGTAGTTCATCCAATAAGTGCGTTTGTGTCATTGGATGAACATTTACGTCATTTTGTGCATCTCAAGGCTTATTCTAATCACTTTTCGTACTGAAGGAATGTAGTTCATCCAACAAGAGCATTTGTGTCATTGGATGAACATTTACGTCATTTTGTGCTTCCCAAGGCTTATTCTAATCACTTTTCGTATTTAAGAAAAGTAGTTCATCCAATAACTACGTTTGTGTCATTAATCTAACATTTACGTCATTTTGTGCTTCCCAAGGGTTATTCTAATCACTTTTCGTACTTAAGGAATCTAGTTCATCCAATAACTGCGTTTGTGTCATTGGATGAACTTTTACGTCATTTTGTGCATCCCAAGGCTTATTCTATTCCCTTTTCGTACTTAAGGAATCTAGATCATCCAATAAGCGCGTTTGTGTCATTAATCTAACATTTACGTCAATTTGTGCATCCCAAGACTTATTCTAATCACTTTTCGTACTTAAGGAATGTAGTTCATCTAATAAGTGCGTTTGTGTCATTGGATGAACATTTACGTCATTTTGTGCATCCCAAGGCTTATTCTAATTACTTTTCGTACTTAAGGAATGTAGTTCATCCAATAAGTGCATTGTGTCATTGGATGAACATTTACGTCAATTTGTGCATCCCAAGGCTTATTCTAATCACTTTTCGTACTTAAGGAATGTAGTTCATCCAATAAGCGCGTTTGTCTCATTGGATGAACATTTACGTCATTTTGTGCTTCCTAAGGCTTATTCTAATCGCTTTTCGTACTTAAGGAATCTAGTTCATGCAATAACTGCGTTTGTGTCATTGGATGAACTTTTACGTCATTTTGTGCATCCCAAGGCTTATTCTAATCACTTTTCGTACTTATGGAATGTAGTTCATCCAATAAGCGCGGTTCTGTCATTGGATGAACATTTACGTCATTTTGTGCATGCCTAGACTTATTCTAATCACTTTTCGTACTTAAGGAAAGTAGTTCATCCAATAAGCGCTTTTGTGTCATTAATCTAACATTTACGTCAATTTGTGCATCCCAAGGCTTATTTTAATCACTTTTCGTACTTAAGGAATGTAGTTCATCCAATAAGTGAGTTTGTGTCATTGGATGAACAGTTACGTCATTTTGTGCTTCCCAAGAGTTATTCTAATCACTTTTCGTACTTAAGGAATCTAGTTCATCCAATAATTGCGTTTGTGTCATTGGATGAACTTTTACGTCATTTTGTGCATTCCAAGGCTTATTCTAATCACTTTTCGTACTTATCGAATGTAGTTCATCCAATAAGCGCGTTTGTGTTATTGGATGAACATTTACGTCATTTTGTGCATCCCAAGGCTTATTCTAATCACTTTTCGTACTTAAGGAATGTAGTTCATCCAATAAGCGCGTTTGTGTCATTGGATGAACATTTACGTCATTTTGTGCTTCCAAGGGTTATTCTAATCACTTTTCGTACTTAAGGAATCTAGTTCATCCAATAAGTGAGTTCGTGTCATTGGATGAACATTTACGTCATTTTGTGTTTCCCAACGGTTATTCTAATCACTTTTCGTACTTAAGGAATCTAGTTCATCTAATAAGTGCGTTTGTGTCATTGGATGAACATTTACGTCATTTTGTGCATCCCCAGGCTTATTGTAATTACTTTTCGTACTTAAGGAATGTAGTTTATCAAATAAGCGAGTTTGTAATATTAATTTAACATTTACGTAACTTTGTGCATCACAAGGCTTATTCTAATCACTTTTCGTACTTAAGGAAAGTAGTTAATCCAATAAGCGCGTTTGTGTCATTAATCTAACATTTACGTCAATTTGTGCATCCCAAGGCTTATTTTAATCACTTTTCGTACTTAAGGAAAGTAGTTCATCCAATACGCGCGTTTGTGTCATTATTCTAACATTTACGTCAATTTTTGCAACCCAAGGCTTATTTTAATCACTTTTCGTACTTAAGGAATGTAGTTCATCCAATAAGTGAGTTTGTGTCATTGGATGAACATTTACGTCATTTTGTGCATTCCAAGGCTTATTCTAATCACTTTTCGTACTTATGGAATGTAGTTCATCCAATAAGCGCGTTTGTGTCATTGGATGAACATTTACGTCATTTTGTGCATGCCTAGGCTTATTCTAAAAACGTTTCGTACTTAAGGAATCTAGTTCATCCAATAAATGAGTTTGTGTCATTGGATGAACATTTACGTCATTTTGTGCTTCCCAAGGGTTATTCTAATCACTTTTCGTACTTAAGGAATCTAGTTCATCCAATATCTGCGTTTGTGTCATTGGATGAACTTTTACGTCATTTTGTGCATCCCAAGGCTTATTCTAATCACTTTTCGTACTTATCGAATGTAGTTCATCCAATAAGCCCGTTTGTGTCATTGGATGAACATTTACGTCATTTTGTGCATGCCTAGGCTTATTCTAAAAACTTTTCGTACTTAAGGAATCTAGTTCATCCAATAAATGAGTTTGTGTCATTGGATGAACATTTATGTCATTTTGTGATTCCCAAGGGTTATTCTTATCACTTTTCGTACTTAAGGAATCTAGTTCATCCAATAACTGCGTTTGTGTCATTGGATGAACTTTTACGTCATTTTGTGCATCCCAAGGCTTATTCTAATCACTTTTCGTACTTATCGAATGTAGTTCATCCAATAAGCCCGTTTGTGTCATTGGATGAACATTTACGTCATTTTGTGCATGCCTAGGCTTATTCTAAAAACTTTTCTTACTTAAGGAATCTAGTTCATCCAATAAATGAGTTTGTGTCATTGGATGAACATTTACGTCATTTTGTGCTTCCCAAGGGTTATTCTAATCACTTTTCGTACTTAAGGAATCTAGTTCCTCTAATAAGTGCGTTTGTGTATTTGGATGAATATTTACGTCATTTTGTGCATCCCAAGTCTTATTCTAATCACTTTTCGTACTTAAGGAAAGTAGTTTATCCAATAAGCGAGTTTGTGTTATTAATCTAACATTTACGTCAATTTGTGCATCCCAAGGCTTATTTTAATCACTCTTCGTACTTAAGGAAAGTAGTTCATCCAATAAGCGCGTTTGGGTCATTAATCTAACATTTACGTCAATTTGTGCATCCCAAGGCTTATTTTAATCACTTTTCGTACTTAAGGAATGTAGTTCATCCAATAAGTGAGTTTGTGTCATTGGATGAACAGTTACGTCATTTTGTGCTTCCTAAGAGTTATTCTAATCACTTTTCGTACTTAAGGAATCTAGTTCATCCAATAACTGCGTTTGTGTCATTGGATGAACTTTTACGTCATTTTGTGCATCCCAAGGCTTATTCTAATCACTTTTCGTACTTATGGAATGTAGTTCATCCAATAAGCGCGTTTGTGTCATTGGATGAACATTTACGTCATTTTGTGCATGCCTAGGCTTATTCTACAAACTTTTCGTACTTAAATAATGTAGTTCATCCAATAAATGAGTTTGTGTCATTGGATGAACATTTACGTCATTTTGTGCTTCCCAAGGGTTATTCTAATCACTTTTCATACTTAAGGAATCTAGTTCCTCTAATAAGTGCGTTTGTGTATTTGGATGAATATTTACGTCATTTTGTGCATCCCAAGGCTTATTCTAATCACTTTTCGTACTTAAGGAAAGTAGTTTATCCAATAAGCGCGTTTGTGTCATTAATCTAACATTTACGTCAATTTGTGCATCCCAAGGCTTATTTTAATCACTTTTCGTACTTAAGGAAAGTAGTTCATCCAATACGCGCGTTTGTGTCATTATTCTAACATTTACGTCAATTTTTGCAACCCAAGGCTTATTTTAATCACTTTTCGTACTTAAGGAATGTAGTTCATCCAATAAGTGAGTTTGTGTCATTGGATGAACATTTACGTCATTTTGTGCATTCCAAGGCTTATTCTAATCACTTTTCGTACTTATGGAATGTAGTTCATCCAATAAGCGCGTTTGTGTCATTGGATGAACATTTACGTCATTTTGTGCATGCCTAGGCTTATTCTAATAACATTTCGTACTGAAGGAATGTAGTTCATCCAATAAGTGAGTTTGTGTCATTGGATGAACATTTACGTCATTTTGTGATTCCCAAGGGTTATTCTAATCACTTTTCGTACTTAAGGAATCTAGTTCATCGAATAAGTGCGTTTGTGTCATTGGATGAACATTTACGTCATTTTGTGCATCCCCAGGCTTATTCTAATCACTTTTCGTACTTAAGGAATGTAGTTTATCCAATAAGCGAGTTTGTGTTATTAATTTAACATTTACGTAATTTTGTGCATCACAAGGCTTATTCTAATCACTTTTCGTACTTAAGGAAAGTAGTTCATCCAATAAGCGCGTTTGTGTCATTAATCTAACATTTACGTCAATTTGTGCATCCCAAGGCTTATTTTAATCACTTTTCGTACTAAAGGAATGTAGTTCATCCAATAAGTGATTTTGTGTCATTAGATGAACAGTTACGTCATTTTGTGCTTCCCAAGAGTTATTCTAATTACTTTTCGTACTTAAGGAATCTAGTTCATCCAATAACTGCGTTTGTGTCATTGGATGAACTTTTACGTCATTTTGTGCATCCCAAGGCTTATTCTAATCACTTTTCGTACTTATGGAATGTAGTTCATCCAATAAGCGCGTTTGTGTCATTGGATGAACATTTACGTCATTTTGTGTATGCCTAGGCTTATTCTAATAAATTTTAATACATAAGGAATGTAGTTCATCCAATAAGTGAGTTTGTGTCATTTGATGAACATTTACGTCATTTTGTGCTTCCCAAGGGTTATTCTAATCACTTTTCGTACTTAAGGAATCTAGTTCCTCTAATAATTGCGTTTGTGTATTTGGATGAATATTTACGTCATTTTGTGCAACCCAAGGCTTATTC
>JBBPBO010000004.1:32903722-32930304 GCA_037974295.1 Cicer cuneatum | reverse complement strand
CATTGGATGAACATTTACGTCATTTTGTGCTTCCCAAGATCTAATCACTTTTCGTACTTAAGGAATGTAGATCATCCAATAACCGCGTTTGTGTCATTGGATGAACATTTACGTCATTTTGTGCATCCCAACGGTTATTCTAATCACTTTTAATACATAAGGAATGTAGTTCATCCAATAAGTGCATTTGTCTCATTGGATGAACATTTACGTCATATTTGTGCTTCCCAAGGGTTATTCTAATCACTTTTCGTACTTAAGGAATGTAGTTCATCCAATAAGCGCCTTTGGGTCATTGGATGAACATTTACGTCATTTTGTGCTTCCCAAGGGTTATTCTAATCACTTTTCGTACTTCAGGAATGTAGATCATCCAACAAAGCATTTGTGTCATTGGATGAACATTTACGTCATTTTGTGCATCCCAAGGCTTATTCTAATCACTTTTCGTACTTAAGGAAAGCAGTTCATCCTATAAGGGCGTTTGTGTCATTAATCTAACATTTACGTCATTTTGTGCATCCTAAGGCTTATTCTAATGACTTTTCGTACTTAAGGAATGTAGTTCATCCAATAAGTGCGTTTGTGTCATTAGATGAACATTTACGTCATTTTGTGCAACCCGAGGCTTATTTTAATCACTTTTCGTACTTAAGGAATGTAGTTCATCTAATAAGTGTGTTTGTGTCATTGGATGAACATTTAAGTCATTTTGTGCATTCCAAGGCTTATTCTAATCACATTTCGTACTTACGGAATGTAGTTCATCCAACAAGAGCCTTTGTGTCATTGGATGAACATTTACGTCATTTTGTGCATCCCAAGGCTTATTCTAATCACTTTTCGTACTTAAGGAAAGTAGTTCATCCAATAAGCGCGTTTGTGTCATTAATCTAACGTTTACGTCAATTTGTGCAACCCCAGGCTTATTTTAATATCTTTTCGTACTTAAGGAATGTAGTTCATCCAATAAGCGCGTTTGTGTCATTAATCTAACGTTTACGTCAATTTGTGCAACCCCAGGCTTATTTTAATCACTTTTCGTACTTAAGGAATGAAGTTCATCCAATAAGTTAGTTTGTGTCATTGGATGAACATTTACGTCATTTTGTGCTTCCCAAGGGTTATTCTAATCACTTTTCGTACTTAAGGAATGTAGTTCATCCAATAAGCACGTTTGTGTCATTGGAGGAACATTTAAGTCATTTTGTGCATCCCATGGCTTATTCTAATCACTTTTCGTACTTAAGGAATGTAGTTCATTCAACAAGAGCATTTGTGTCATTGGATGAACATTTACGTCATTTTGTGCATCCCAAGGCTTATTCTAATCACTTTTCGTACTTAAGGAAAGTAGTTCATCCAATAAGCGCGTTTGTGTCATTAATCTAACGTTTACGTCAATTTGTGCAACCCCAGGCTTATTCTAATCACTTTTCGTACTTAAGGAATGTAGTTCATCCAACAAGAGCATTTGTGTCATTGGATGAACATTTACGTCATTTTGTGCATCCCAAGGCTTATTCTAATCACTTTTCGTACTTAAGGAAAGTAGTTCATCCAATAAGCGCGTTTGTGTCATTAATCTAACGTTTACGTCAATTTGTGCAACCCCAGGCTTATTCTAATCACTTTTCGTACTTAAGGAATGTAGTTCATCCAACAAGAGCATTTGTGTCATTGGATGAACATTTACGTCATTTTGTGCATCCCAAGGCTTATTCTAATCACTTTTCGTACTTAAGGAAAGTAGTTCATCCAATAAGCGCGTTTGTGTCATTAATCTAACGTTTACGTCAATTTGTGCAACCCCAGGCTTATTCTAATCACTTTTCGTACTTAAGGAATGTAGTTCATCCAACAAGAGCATTTGTGTCATTGGATGAACATTTACGTCATTTTGTGCATCCCAAGGCTTATTCTAATCACTTTTCGTACTTAAGGAAAGCAGTTCATCCTATAAGGGCGTTTGTGTCATTAATCTAACATTTACGTCATTTTGTGCATCCTAAGGCTTATTCTAATGACTTTTCGTACTTAAGGAATGTAGTTCATCCAATAAGTGCGTTTGTGTCATTAGTTGAACATTTACGTCATTTTGTGCAACCCGAGGCTTATTTTAATCACTTTTCGTACTTAAGGAATGTAGTTCATCTAATAAGTGTGTTTGTGTCATTGGATGAACATTTAAGTCATTTTGTGCATTCCAAGGCTTATTCTAATCACATTTCGTACTTACGGAATGTAGTTCATCCAACAAGAGCCTTTGTGTCATTGGATGAACATTTACGTCATTTTGTGCATCCCAAGGCTTATTCTAATCACTTTTCGTACTTAAGGAAAGTAGTTCATCCAATAAGCGCGTTTGTGTCATTAATCTAACGTTTACGTCAATTTGTGCAACCCCAGGCTTATTTTAATATCTTTTCGTACTTAAGGAAAGTAGTTCATCCAATAAGCGCGTTTGTGTAATTAATCTAACGTTTACGTCAATTTGTGCAACCCCAGGCTTATTCTAATCACTTTTCGTACTTAATGAATGTAGTTCATCCAACAAGAGCATTTGTGTCATTGGATGAACATTTACGTCATTTTGTGCATCCCAAGGCTTATTCTAATCACATTTCGTACTTAAGGAAAGTAGTTCATCCAATAAGCGCGTTTGTGTCATTAATCTAACGTTTCCGTCAATTTGTGCAACCCCAGGATTATTTTAATCACTTTTCGTACTTAAGGAATGTAGTTCATCCAATAAGTTAGTTTGTGTCATTGGATGAACATTTACGACATTTTGTGCTTCCCAAGGGTTATTCTAATCACTTTTCGTACTTAAGGAATGTAGTTCATCCAATAAGCGCGTTTGTGTCATTGGATGAACATAAGTCATTTTGTGCATTCCAAGGCTTATTCTAATCACATTTCGTACTTACGGAATGTAGTTCATCCAACAAGAGCCTTTGTGTCATTGGATGAACATTTACGTGATTTTGTGCATCCCAAGGCTTATTCTAATCACTTTTCGTACTTAATGAATGTAGTTCATCCAATAACGGCGTTTGTGTCATTGGATGATCATTTACGTCATTTTGTGCATCCCAAGGCTTATTCTAATCCCTTTTCGTACTTAAGGAATGTAGATCATCCAATAAGCGCGTTTGTGGCATTAATCTAACATTTACGTCATTTTGTGCATCCCGACGGTTATTCTAATGACTTTTAATACATAAGGAATGTAATTCATCCAATAAGTGCGTTTGTGTCATTGGATGAAAATTTACGTCAGTTTGTGCATCCCAAGGCTTATTTTAATCACTTTTCGTACTTAAGGAATTTAGTTCATCCAATAAGCGCATTTGTGTCATTGGATGAACATTTACGTCATTTTGTGCATCCCAAGGCTTATTCTAATCACTTTTCGTACTTAAGGAATGTAGTTCATCCAATAAGTGCGTTTGTGTCATTAATCTAACGTTTACGTCAATTTGTGCAACCCCAGGCTTATACTAATCACTTTTCGTACTTAATGAATGTAGTTCATCCAACAAGAGCATTTGTGTCATTGGATGAACATTTACGTCATTTTGTGCATCCCAAGGCTTATTCTAATCACATTTCGTACTTAAGGAAAGTAGTTCATCCTATAAGGGCGTTTGTGTCATTAATCTAACATTTACGTCATTTTGTGCATCCTAAGGCTTATTCTAATGACTTTTCGTACTTAAGGAATGAAGTTCATCCAATAAGTTAGTTTGTGTCATTGGATGCACATTTACGTCATTTTGTGCTTCCCAAGGGTTATTCTAATCACTTTTCGTACTTAAGGAATGTAGTTCATCCAACAAGAGCATTTGTGTCATTGGATGAACATTTACGTCATTTTGTGTATCCCAAGGCTTATTCTAATCACTTTTCGTACTTAAGGAATGTAGTTCATCCAACAAGCGCGTTTGTGTCATTGGATGAACATTTAAGTCATTTTGTGCATCCCAAGGCTTATTCTAATCACTTTTCGTACTTAAGGAATGTAGTTCATCCAATAAGCGTGTTTGTGTCATTAATCTAACGTTTACATCAATTTGTGCAACCCCAGGCTTATTTTAATCACTTTTCGTACTTAAGGAATGTAGTTCATCCAATAAGTTAGTGTGTGTCATTGGATGAACATTTACGACATTTTGTGCTTCCCAAGGGTTATTCTAATCACTTTTCGTACATAAGGAATGTAGTTCATCCAATAAGTGCGTTTGTGTCATTGGATGAACATTTACGTCATTTTGTGCATCCCAAGGCTTATTCTAATCACTTTTCGTACTTAAGGAATGTAGTTCATCCAATAAGTGCGTTTGTGTCATTGGATGAACATTTACGTCATTTTGTGCATCCCAAGGCTTATTCTAATCACTTTTCGTACTTAAGGAATGTAGTTCATCCAACAAGAGCATTTGTGTCATTGGATGAACATTTACGTCATTTTGTGCATCCCAAGGCTTATTCTAATCACTTTTCGTACTTAAGTAAAGTAGTTCATCCAATAAGCGCGTTTGTGTCATTTATCTAACATTTACGTCAATTTGTGCAACCCCAGGCTTATTCTAATCACTTTTCGTACTAAATGAATGTAGTTCATCCAACAAGAGCATTTGTGTCATTGGATGAACATTTACGTCATTTTGTGCATCCCAAGGCTTATTCTAATCACTTTTCGTACTTAAGGAATGTAGTTCATCCAATAAGTGCGTTTGTGTCATTAATCTAACGTTTACGTCAATTTGTGCAACCCTAGGCTTATTTTAATCACTTTTCGTACTTAAGGAATGTAGTTCATCCAATAAGTTAGTTTGTGTCATTGGATGAACATTTACGACATTTTGTGCTTCCCAAGGGTTATTCTAATCACTTTTCGTACTTAAGGAATGTAGTTCATCCAATAAGCGCGTTTGTGTCATTGGATGAACATTTAAGTCATTTTGTGCATCCCAAGGCTTATTCTAATCACTTTTCGTACTTAAGCAATGTAGTTCATCCAACAAGTGCATTTGTGTCATTGGATGAACATTTACGTCATTATGTGCATCCCAAGGCTTATTCTAATCACTTTTCGTACATAAGGAATGTAGTTCATCCAACAAGAGCATTTGTGTCATTGGATGAACATTTACGTCATTTTGTGCATCCCAAGCCTTATTCTAATCACTTTTCGTACTTAAGGAAAGTAGTTCATCCAATAAGCGCGTTTGTGTCATTAATCTAACGTTTACGTCAATTTGTGCAACCCCAGGCTTATTCTAATCACTTTTCGTACTTAATGAATGTAGTTCATCCAACAAGAGCATTTGTGTCATTGGATGAACATTTACGTCATTTTGTGCATCCCAAGGCTTATTCTAATCACATTTCGTACTTAAGGAAAGTAGTTCATCCAATAAGCGCGTTTGTGTCATTAATCTAACGTTTCCGTCAATTTGTGCAACCCCAGGATTATTTTAATCACTTTTCGTACTTAAGGAATGTAGTTCATCCAATAAGTTAGTTTGTGTCATTGGATGAACATTTACGACATTTTGTGCTTCCCAAGGGTTATTCTAATCACTTTTCGTACTTAAGGAATGTAGTTCATCCAATAAGCGCGTTTGTGTCATTGGATGAACATTTAAGTCATTTTGTGCTTCCCAAGGGTTATTCTAATCACTTTTCGTACTTAAGGAATGTAGTTCATCCAACAAGAGCATTTGTGTCCTTGGATGAACATTTACGTCATTTTGTGCATCCCAAGGCTTATTCTAATCACATTTCGTACTTAAGGAAAGTAGTTCATCCAATAAGCGCGTTTGTGTCATTAATCTAACGTTTACGTCAATTTGTGCAACCCCAGGATTATTTTAATCACTTTTCGTACTTAAGGAATGTAGTTCATCCAATAAGTTAGTTTGTGTCATTGGATGAACATTTACGACATTTTGTGCTTCCCAAGGGTTATTCTAATCACTTTTCGTACTTAAGGAATGTAGTTCATCCAATAAGCGCGTTTGTGTCATTGGATGAACATTTAAGTCATTTTGTGCATCCCAAGGCTTATTCTAATCCCTTTACGTACTTAAGGAATGTAGTTCATCCAACAAGAGCATTTGTGTCATTGGATGAACATTTACGTCATTTTGTGCATCCCAAGGCTTATTCTAATCACTTTTCGTACTTAAGGAATGTAGTTCATCCAATAAGTGCGTTTGTGTCATTGGATGAACATTTACGTCATTTTGTGCATCCCAAGGCTTATTCTAATCACTTTTCGTACTTAAGGAATGTAGTTCATCAAACAAGAGGATTTGTGCCATTGGATGAACATTTACGTCATTTTGTGCATCCCAAGGCTTCTTCAAATCACTTTTCGTACTTAAGGAAAGTAGTTCATCCAATAAGCGCATTTGTGTCATAATCTAACATTTACGTCAATTTGTGCATCCCAAGTGAGTTTGTGTCATTGGATGAACATTTACGTCATTTTGTGCATCCCAAGGCTTATTCTAATCACTTTTCGTACTTAAGGAATGTAGTTCATCCAACAAGAGCATTTGTGTCATTGGATGAACATTTACGTGATTTTGTGCATCCCAAGGCTTATTCTAATCACTTTTCGTACCTAAGCAAAGTAGTTCAGCCAATAAGCGCGTTTGTGTCATTAATCTAACGTTTACGTCAATTTGTGCAACCCCAGGCTTATTCTAATCACTTTTCGTACTAAATGAATGTAGTTCATCCAACAAAAGCATTTGTGTCAATGGATGAACATTTACGTCATTTTGTGCATCCCAAGGCTTATTCTAATCACTTTTCGTACTTCAGGAATGTAGTTCATCCAATAAGTGCGTTTGTGTCATTAATCTAACGTTTACGTCAATTTGTGCAACCCCAGGCTTAGTTTAATCACTTTTCGTACTTAAGGAATGTAGTTCATCCAATAAGTTAGTTTGTGTCATTGGATGAACATTTACGACATTTTGTGCTTCCCAAGGGTTATTCTAATCACTTTTCGTACTTAAGGAATGTAGTTCATCCAATAAGCGCGTTTGTGTCATTGGATGAACATTTAAGTCATTTTGTGCATCCCAAGGCTTATTCTAATCACTTTTCGTACTTAAGGAATGTAGTTCATCCAACAAGAGCATTTGTGTCATTGGATGAACATTTACGTCATTATGTGCATCCCAAGGCTTATTCTAATCACTTTTCGTACTTAAGGAATGTAGTTCATCCAACAAGAGCATTTGTGTCATTGGATGAACATTTACGTCATTTTGTGCATCCCAAGGCTTATTCTAATCACTTTTCGTACTTAAGGAAAGTAGTTCATCCAATAAGCGCGTTTGTGTCATTAATCTAACGTTTACGTCAATTTGTGCAACCCCAGGCTTATTCTAATCACTTTTCGTACTTAATGAATGTAGTTCATCCAACAAGAGCATTTGTGTCATTGGATGAACATTTACGTCAATTTATGCAACCCCAGGCTTATTTTAATCTCTTTTCGTACTTAAGGAATGTAGTTCATCCAATAAGCGCGTTTGTCTCATTGGATGAACATTTAAGTCATTTTGTGCATCCCAAGGCTTATTCTAATCACTTTTCGTACTTAAGGAATGTAGTTCATCCAACAAGAGCATTTGTGTCATTGGATGAACATTTACGTCATTTTGTGCATCCCAAGGCTTATTCTAATCACTTTTCGTACTTAAGGAATGTAGTTCATCCAATAAGTGCGTTTGTGTCATTGGATGAACATTTACGTCATTTTGTGCATCCCAAGGCTTATTCTAATCACTTTTCGTACTTAAGGAATGTAGTTCATCCAACAAGAGCATTTGTGTCATTGGATGAACATTTACGTCATTTTGTGCATCCCAAGGCTTATTCTAATCACTTTTCGTACTTAAGGAATGTAGTTCATCCACAAGAGCATTTGTGTCATTGGATGAACATTTACGTCATTTTGTGCATCCCAAGGCTTATTCTAATCACTTTTCGTACTTAAGGAATGTAGTTCATCCAATAAGCGCGTTTGTGTCATTGGATGAACATTTACGTCATTTTGTGCATCCCAAGGCTTATTCTAATCACTTTTCGTACTTAAGGAATGTAGTTCATCCAACAAGAGCATTTGTGTCATTGGATGAACATTTACGTCATTATGTGCATCCCAAGGCTTATTCTAATCACTTTTCGTACTTAAGGAATGTAGTTCATCCAACAAGAGCATTTGTGTCATTGGATGAACATTTACGTCATTTTGTGCATCCCAAGGCTTATTCTGATCACTTTTCGTACTTAAGGAATGTAGTTCATCAAACAAGAGGATTTGTGCCATTGGATGAACATTTACGTCATTTTGTGCATCCCAAGGCTTCTTCAAATCACTTTTCGTACTTAAGGAAAGTAGTTCATCCAATAAGCGCATTTGTGTCATAATCTAACATTTACGTCAATTTGTGCATCCCAAGTGAGTTTGTGTCATTGGATGAACATTTACGTCATTTTGTGCATCCCAAGGCTTATTCTAATCACTTTTCGTACTTAAGGAATGTAGTTCATCCAACAAGAGCATTTGTGTCATTGGATGAACATTTACGTGATTTTGTGCATCCCAAGGCTTATTCTAATCACTTTTCGTACCTAAGCAAAGTAGTTCATCCAATAAGCGCGTTTGTGTCATTAATCTAACGTTTACGTCAATTTGTGCAACCCCAGGCTTATTCTAATCACTTTTCGTACTAAATGAATGTAGTTCATCCAACAAAAGCATTTGTGTCATTGGATGAACATTTACGTCATTTTGTGCATCCCAAGGCTTATTCTAATCACTTTTCGTACTTCAGGAATGTAGTTCATCCAATAAGTGCGTTTGTGTCATTAATCTAACGTTTACGTCAATTTGTGCAACCCCAGGCTTAGTTTAATCACTTTTCGTACTTAAGGAATGTAGTTCATCCAATAAGTTAGTTTGTGTCATTGGATGAACATTTACGACATTTTGTGCTTCCCAAGGGTTATTCTAATCACTTTTCGTACTTAAGGAATGTAGTTCATCCAATAAGCGCGTTTGTGTCATTGGATGAACATTTAAGTCATTTTGTGCATCCCAAGGCTTATTCTAATCACTTTTCGTACTTAAGGAATGTAGTTCATCCAACAAGAGCATTTGTGTCATTGGATGAACATTTACGTCATTATGTGCATCCCAAGGCTTATTCTAATCACTTTTCGTACTTAAGGAATGTAGTTCATCCAACAAGAGCATTTGTGTCATTGGATGAACATTTACGTCATTTTGTGCATCCCAAGGCTTATTCTAATCACTTTTCGTACTTAAGGAAAGTAGTTCATCCAATAAGCGCGTTTGTGTCATTAATCTAACGTTTACGTCAATTTGTGCAACCCCAGGCTTATTCTAATCACTTTTCGTACTTAATGAATGTAGTTCATCCAACAAGAGCATTTGTGTCATTGGATGAACATTTACGTCAATTTATGCAACCCCAGGCTTATTTTAATCTCTTTTCGTACTTAAGGAATGTAGTTCATCCAATAAGCGCGTTTGTCTCATTGGATGAACATTTAAGTCATTTTGTGCATCCCAAGGCTTATTCTAATCACTTTTCGTACTTAAGGAATGTAGTTCATCCAACAAGAGCATTTGTGTCATTGGATGAACATTTACGTCATTTTGTGCATCCCAAGGCTTATTCTAATCACTTTTCGTACTTAAGGAAAGTAGTTCATCCAATAAGCGCGTTTGTGTCATTAATCTAACGTTTACGTCAATTTGTGCAACCCCAGGCTTATTCTAATCACTTTTCGTACTTAATGAATGTAGTTCATCCAACAAGAGCATTTGTGTCATTGGATGAACATTTACGTCAATTTATGCAACCCCAGGCTTATTTTAATCTCTTTTCGTACTTAAGGAATGTAGTTCATCCAATAAGCGCGTTTGTCTCATTGGATGAACATTTAAGTCATTTTGTGCATCCCAAGGCTTATTCTAATCACTTTTCGTACTTAAGGAATGTAGTTCATCCAACAAGAGCATTTGTGTCATTGGATGAACATTTACGTCATTTTGTGCATCCCAAGGCTTATTCTAATCACTTTTCGTACTTAAGGAATGTAGTTCATCCAATAAGTGCATTTGTGTCATTGGATGAACATTTACGTCATTTTGTGGATCCCAAGGCTTATTCTAATCACTTTTCATACTTAAGGAATGTAGTTCATCCAATAAGTGCATTTGTGTCATTGGATGAACATTTACGTCATTTTGTGCATCCAAGGCTTATTATAATCACTTTTCATACTTAAGGAATGTAGTTCATCCAATAAGCGCGTTTGTGTCATCGGATGAATCTTTACGTCATTTTTTTCATCCCAAGGCTTATTCTAATAATTTTCGTAATTAAGGAATGTAGTTCATCCAATAAACGCGTTTGTGTCATTAATTTAACATTTAGGTCATTTTGTGCATCCCAAGGCTTATACTAATCACTTTTCGTACTTAAGGAATGTAGTTCATCCAATAAGTGCATTTGTGTCATTGGATGAACATTTACGTCATTTTGTGCATCCCAAGGCTTATTCTAATCACTTTTCGTACTTAAGGAATGTAGTTCATCCAATAAGCGCATTTGTGTCATTGGATGAACATTTACGTCATTTTGTGCATCCCAAGGCTTATTCTTATCAATTTTCGTACTTAAGGAATGTAGTTCATCCAACAAGATTCTTTGTGTCATTGGATGAACATTTACGTTATTTTGTGCATCCCAAGGCTTATTCTAATCACTTTTCGTACTTAAGTAAAGTAGTTCATCCAATAAGCGCGTTTGTGTCATTTGTCTAACATTTACGTCATTTTGTGCATCCCAAGGCTTATTCTAATCACTTTTCGTACTTAAGGAATGTAGTTCATCCAATAAGTGCGTTTGTGTCACTGGATGAACAGTTACGTCATTTTGTGCATCCCAAGGCTTATTCTAATCACTTTTCGTACTTATGGAATGTAGTTCATCCAACAAGAGCATTTGTCTCATTGGATGAACATTTACGTCATTATGTGCATCCCAAGGCTTATTCTAATCACTTTTCGTACTTAAGGAATGTAGTTCATCCAACAAGACCATTTGTGTCATTGGATGAACATTTACGTCATTTTGTGCATCCCAAGGCTTATTCTAATCACTTTTCGTACTTAAGGAAAGTAGTTCATCCAATAAGCGCGTTTGTGTCATTAATCTAACGTTTACGTCAATTTGTGCAACCCCAGGCTTATTCTAATCACTTTTCGTACTTAATGAATGTAGTTCATCCAACAAGAGCATTTGTGTCATTGGATGAACATTTACGTCAATTTATGCAACCCCAGGCTTATTTTAATCTCTTTTCGTACTTAAGGAATGTAGTTCATCCAATAAGCGCGTTTGTCTCATTGGATGAACATTTAAGTCATTTTGTGCATCCCAAGGCTTATTCTAATCACTTTTCGTACTTAAGGAATGTAGTTCATCCAACAAGAGCATTTGTGTCATTGGATGAACATTTACGTCATTTTGTGCATCCCAAGGCTTATTCTAATCACTTTTCGTACTTAAGTAAAGTAGTTCATCCAATAAGCGCGTTTGTGTCATTAATCTAACGCTTACGTCAATTTGTGCAACCCCAAGCTTATTTTAATTACTTTTCATACTTAAGGAATGTAGTTCATCCAATAAGTTAGCTTGTGTCATTGGATGAACATTTACGACATTTTGTGCTTCCCAAGGGTTATTCTAATCACTTTTCGTACTTAAGGAATGTAGTTCATCCAATAAGCGCGTTTGTGTCATTGGATGAACATTTAAGTCATTTTGTGCATCCCAAGACTTATTCTAATCACTTTTCGTACTTCAGGAATGTAGTTCATCCAACAAGAGCATTTGTGTCATTGGATGAACATTTACGTCATTTTGTGCATCCCAAGGCTTATTCTAATCACTTTTCGTACTTAAGGAAAGTAGTTCATCCACTAAGCGTGTTTGTGTCATTAATTTAACGTTTACGTCAATTTGTGCAACCCCAGGCTTATTTTAATCACTTTTTGTACTTAAGGAATGTAGTTCATCCAATAAGTTAGTTTGTGTCATTGGATGAACATTTACGTTATTTTGTGCTTCCCAAGGGTTATTCTAATCACTTTTCGTACTTAAGGAATGTAGTTCATCCAATAAGTGCGTTTGTGTCATTGGATGAACATTTACGTCATTTTGTGCATCCCAAGGCTTATTCTAATCACTTTTCGTACTTAAGGAATGTAGTTCATCCAATAAGCGCATTTGTGTCATTGGATGAACATTTACGTCATTTTTTGCATCCCAAGGCTTATTCTTATCAATTTTCGTACTTAAGGAATGTAGTTCATCCAATAAGAGTGTTTGTGTCATTAATCTAACATTAACGTCATTTTGTGGATCCCAAGGCTTATTCTAATCACTTTTGGTACTTAAGGAATGTAGTTCATCCAATAAGGGTGCTTGTGTCATTGGATGAACATTTACGTCATTTTGTGCATCCCAACGCTTATTCTAATCACTTTTCATACTTAAGGCATGTAGTTCATCCAATAAGTTTGTTTCTGTCATTGGATGAACATTTAACTCATTTTGTGCATCCCAAGGCTTGTTCAAATTATTTTTCGTACTTAAGGAAAGTAGTTCATCATATAAGTACAATTGTGTCATTGGATGAACATTTACGTCATTTTGTGCATCCCAAGGCTTATTCTAATCACTTTTCGTACTTAAGGAATGTAGTTCATCCAATAAGCGCATTTGTGTCATTGGATGAACATTTACGTCATTTTGTGCATCCCAAGGCTTATTCTTATCAATTTTCGTACTTAAGGAATGTAGTTCATCCAACAAGATTCTTTGTGTCATTGGATGAACATTTACGTTATTTTGTGCATCCCAAGGCTTATTCTAATCACTTTTCGTACTTAAGTAAAGTAGTTCATCCAATAAGCGCGTTTGTGTCATTTGTCTAACATTTACGTCATTTTGTGCATCCCAAGGCTTATTCTAATCACTTTTCGTACTTAAGGAATGTAGTTCATCCAATAAGTGCGTTTGTGTCACTGGATGAACAGTTACGTCATTTTGTGCATCCCAAGGCTTATTCTAATCACTTTTCGTACTTATGGAATGTAGTTCATCCAACAAGAGCATTTGTCTCATTGGATGAACATTTACGTCATTATGTGCATCCCAAGGCTTATTCTAATCACTTTTCGTACTTAAGGAATGTAGTTCATCCAACAAGACCATTTGTGTCATTGGATGAACATTTACGTCATTTTGTGCATCCCAAGGCTTATTCTAATCACTTTTCGTACTTAAGGAAAGTAGTTCATCCAATAAGCGCGTTTGTGTCATTAATCTAACGTTTACGTCAATTTGTGCAACCCCAGGCTTATTCTAATCACTTTTCGTACTTAATGAATGTAGTTCATCCAGCAAGAGCATTTGTGTCATTGGATGAACATTTACGTCAATTTATGCAACCCCAGGCTTATTTTAATCACTTTTCGTACTTAAGGAATGTAGTTCATCCAATAAGCGCGTTTGTCTCATTGGATGAACATTTAAGTCATTTTGTGCATCCCAAGGCTTATTCTAATCACTTTTCGTACTTAAGGAATGTAGTTCATCCAACAAGAGCATTTGTGTCATTGGATGAACATTTACGTCATTTTGTGCATCCCAAGGCTTATTCTAATCACTTTTCGTACTTAAGGAATGTAGTTCATCCAATAAGCGCGTTTGTGTCATTGGATGAACATTTACGTCATTTTGTGCATCCCAACGGTTATTCTAATCACTTTTATTACATAAGGAATGTAGGTCATCCAATAAGTGCGTTTGTGTCATTGGATGAACATTTACGTCATTTTGTGCATCCCAAGGCTTATTCTAATCACTTTTCGTACTTAAGGAATGTAGTTCATCCAATAAGTGCGTTTGTGTCATTGGATGAACAGTTACGTCATTTTGTGCATCCCAAGGCTTATTCTAATCACTTTTCGTACTTATGGAATGTAGTTCATCCAACAAGAGCATTTGTCTCATTGGATGAACATTTACGTCATTATGTGCATCCCAAGGCTTATTCTAATCACTTTTCGTACTTAAGGAATGTAGTTCATCCAACAAGACCATTTGTGTCATTGGATGAACATTTACGTCATTTTGTGCATCCCAAGGCTTATTCTAATCACTTTTCGTACTTAAGGAAAGTAGTTCATCCAATAAGCGCGTTTGTGTCATTAATCTAACGTTTATGTCAATTTGTGCAACCCCAGGCTTATTCTAATCACTTTTCGTACTTAATGAATGTAGTTCATCCAGCAAGAGCATTTGTGTCATTGGATGAACATTTACGTCAATTTATGCAACCCCAGGCTTATTTTAATCACTTTTCGTACTTAAGGAATGTAGTTCATCCAATAAGCGCGTTTGTCTCATTGGATGAACATTTAAGTCATTTTGTGCATCCCAAGGCTTATTCTAATCACTTTTCGTACTTAAGGAATGTAGTTCATCCAACAAGAGCATTTGTGTCATTGGATGAACATTTACGTCATTTTGTGCATCCCAAGGCTTATTCTAATCACTTTTCGTACTTAAGGAATGTAGTTCATCCAACAAGAGCATTTGTGTCATTGGATGCACATTTACGTCATTTTGTGCATCCCAAGGCTTTTTCTAATCACTTTTCGTACTTAAGGAATGTAGTTCATCCAATAAGTGCATTTGTGTCATTGGATGAACATTTACGTCATTTTGTGCATCCCAAGGCTTATTCTAATCACTTTTTGTACTGAAGGAATGTAGTTCATCCAACAAGAGCATTTGGGTCATTGGATGAACATTTACGTCATTCTGTGCATCCCAAGGCTTATTCTAATTTCTTTTCGTACTTAAGGAATGTAGTGCATCCAATAAGTGCATTTGGGTCATTGGATGGTCATTTACGTCATTTTGTGTATCCCAAGCCTTATTCTAATCACTTTTCGTACTTAAGGAATGTAGTTCATCCAATAAGCGCGTTTGTGTCATTGGATGAACATTTACGTCATTTTGTGCATCCCAAGGCCTATTCTAATCACTTTTCGTACTTAAGGAATGTAGTTCATCAAAGAAGAGCATTTGTGTCATTGGATAAACATTTACGTCATTTTGTGCATCCCAAGGCTTATTCTAATCACTTTTCGTACTTAAGGAATGTAGTTCATCCAATAAGCGCGTTTGTGTCATTGGATGAACATTTACGTCATTTTGGGCATCCCAAGAGTTATTCTAATCACTTTTATTACATAAGGAATGTAGTTCATCCAATAAGTGCATTTGTGTTATTGCATGAACATTTACGTCATTTTGTGCATCCCAAGGCTTATTCTAATCACTTTTCGTACTGAAGGAATGTAGTTCATCCAACAAGAGCATTTGTGTCATTGGATGAACATTTACGTCATTTTGTGCATCCCAAGGCTTATTCTAATCACTTTTCGTACTTAAGGAATGTAGTTCATCCAACAAGAGCATTTGTGTCATTGGATGAACATTTACGTCATTTTGTGCATCCCAAGGCTTATTCTAATCACTTTTCGTACTTAAGGAATGTAGTTCATCCACAAGAGCATTTGTGTCATTGGATGAACATTTACGTCATTTTGTGCATCCCAAGGCTTATTCTAATCACTTTTCGTACTTAAGGAATGTAGTTCATCCAATAAGCGCGTTTGTGTCATTGGATGAACATTTACGTCATTTTGTGCATCCCAACGGTTATTCTAATCACTTTTATTACATAAGGAATGTAGGTCATCCAATAAGTGCGTTTGTGTCATTGGATGAACATTTACGTCATTTTGTGCATCCCAAGGCTTATTCTAATCACTTTTCGTACTTAAGGAATGTAGTTCATCCAATAAGTGCGTTTGTGTCATTGGATGAACAGTTACGTCATTTTGTGCATCCCAAGGCTTATTCTAATCACTTTTCGTACTTATGGAATGTAGTTCATCCAACAAGAGCATTTGTCTCATTGGATGAACATTTACGTCATTATGTGCATCCCAAGGCTTATTCTAATCACTTTTCGTACTTAAGGAATGTAGTTCATCCAACAAGACCATTTGTGTCATTGGATGAACATTTACGTCATTTTGTGCATCCCAAGGCTTATTCTAATCACTTTTCGTACTTAAGGAAAGTAGTTCATCCAATAAGCGCGTTTGTGTCATTAATCTAACGTTTACGTCAATTTGTGCAACCCCAGGCTTATTCTAATCACTTTTCGTACTTAATGAATGTAGTTCATCCAGCAAGAGCATTTGTGTCATTGGATGAACATTTACGTCAATTTATGCAACCCCAGGCTTATTTTAATCACTTTTCGTACTTAAGGAATGTAGTTCATCCAATAAGCGCGTTTGTCTCATTGGATGAACATTTAAGTCATTTTGTGCATCCCAAGGCTTATTCTAATCACTTTTCGTACTTAAGGAATGTAGTTCATCCAACAAGAGCATTTGTGTCATTGGATGAACATTTACGTCATTTTGTGCATCCCAAGGCTTATTCTAATCACTTTTCGTACTTAAGGAATGTAGTTCATCCAAAAAGAGCATTTGTGTCATTGGATGAACATTTAAGTCATTTTGTGCATCCCAAGGCTTGTTCAAATCACTTTTCGTACTTATGGAATGTAGTTCATACAACAAGAGCATTTGTGTCATTGGATGAACATTTACGTCATTTTGTGCATCCCAAGGCTTCTTCAAATCACTTTTCGTACTTAAGGAAAGTAGTTCATCCAATAAGCACATTTGTGTCATAATCTAACATTTACGTCAATTTGTGCATCCCAAGTGAGTTTGTGTCATTGGATGAACAATACGTCATTTTGTGCTTCCCAAGGGTTTTTTAATCACTTTTCGTACTTATGGAATGTAGTTCATCCAATAAGCGCGTTTGTGTCATTGGATGAACATTTAAGTCATTTTGTGCATCCCAAGGCTTATTCTAATCACTTTTCGTACTTATGGAAAGTAGTTAATCCAATAAGCGCGTTTTGTCATTGGATGAACATTTACGTCATTTTGTGCATCCCAACGGTTTTTCTAATCACTTTTAATACATAAGGAATGTAGTTCATCCATTAAGTGCGTTTGTGTAATTGTATGAACATTTATGTCATTTGGTGCATCCCAAGGCTTATTCTAATCCCTTTACGTACTTAAGGAATGTAGATCATCCAATAAACGCGTTTGTGTCATTGGATGAACATTTACATCATTTTGTGCATCCCAACTATTATTCTAATCACTTTTAATACATAAGGAATGTGGTTCATCCAATAAGTGCGTTTGTGACATTGGATGAACATTTACGTCATTTTGTGCATCCCAAGGCTTATTCTAATCCCTTTATGTACTTAAGGAATGTAGTTCATCCAATAAGTGCATTTGTGTCATTGGATGAACATTTACGTCATTTTGTGCATCCCAAGGCTTATTCTAATCACTTTTCGTACTTAAGGAATGTAGTTCATCCAATAAGCGCGTTTGTGTCATTGGATGAACATTTACATCATTTTGTGCATCCCAACTATTATTCTAATCACTTTTAATACATAAGGAATGTGGTTCATCCAATAAGTGCGTTTGTGACATTGAATGAACATTTACGTCATTTTGTGCATCCCAAGGCTTATTCTAATCCCTTTACGTACTTAAGGAATGTACTTCATCCAATAAGTGCATTTGTGTCATTGGATGAACATTTACGTCATTTTGTGCATCCCAAGGCTTATTCTAATCACTTTTCGTACTTAAGGAATGTAGTTCATCCAATAAGCGCGTTTGTGTCATTGGATGAACATTTACGTCATTTTGTGCATCCCAAGGATTATTCTAATCACTTTTCGTACTTAAGGAATGTAGTTCATCCAATAAGCGCGTTTGTGTCATTGGATGAACATTTACGTCATTTTGTGCATCCCAAGGCTTATTCTAATCACTTTTCGTACTTAAGGAATGTAGTTCATCCAATAAGCGCATTTGTGTCATTGGATGAACATTTACGTCATTTTGTGCATCCCAAGGCTTATTCTAATCACTTTTCGTACTTAAGGAATGTAGTTCATCCAACAAGAGCATTTGTGTCATTGGATGAACATTTACGTCATTTTGTGCATCCCAAGGCTTATTCTAATCACTTTTCGTACTTAAGGAATGTAGTTCATCCAATAAGTGCATTTGTGTCATTGGATGAACATTTACGTCATTTTGTGCATCCCAAGGCTTATTCTAATCACTTTTCGTACTGAAGGAATGTAGTTCATCCAACAAGAGCATTTGTGTCATTGGATGAACATTTACGTCATTTTGTGCATCCCAAGGCTTATTCTAATTTCTTTTCGTATTTAAGGAATGTAGTTCATCCAATAAGCGCGTTTGTGTCATTGGATGAACATTTACGTCATTTTGTGCATCCCAAGGCTTATTCTAATCACTTTTCGTACTTAAGGAATGTAGTTCATCCAACAAGAGCATTTGTGTCATTGGATGAACATTTACGTCATTTTGTGCATCCCAAGGCTTATTCTAATCACTTTTCGTACTTAAGGAATGTAGTTCATCCAATAAGCGCGTTTGTGTCATTGGATGAACATTTACGTCATTTTGTGCATCCCAAGGCTTATTCTAATCACTTTTCGTACTCAACGAATGTAGTTCATCCAATAAGCGCGTTTCTGTCATTGGATGAACATTTACGTCATTTTGTGCATCCCAAGGCTTATTCTAATCACTTTTTGTACTTAAGGAATGTAGTTCATCCAACAAGAGCATTTGTGTCATTGGATGAACATTTACGTCATTTTGTGCATCCCAAGGCTTATTCTAATCACTTTTCGTACTTAAGGAATGTAGTTCATCCAACAAGAGCATTTGTGTCATTGGATGAACATTTACGTCATTTTGTGCATCCCAAGGCTTATTCTAATCACTTTTCGTACTTAAGGAATGTAGTTCATCCAACAAGAGCATTTGTGTCATTGGATGAACATTTACGTCATTTTGTGCATCCCAAGGCTTATTCTAATCACTTTTCGTACTTAAGGAATGTAGTTCATCCACAAGAGCATTTGTGTCATTGGATGAACATTTACGTCATTTTGTGCATCCCAAGGCTTATTCTAATCACTTTTCGTACTTAAGGAATGTAGTTCATCCAATAAGCGCGTTTGTGTCATTGGATGAACATTTACGTCATTTTGTGCATCCCAACGGTTATTCTAATCACTTTTATTACATAAGGAATGTAGGTCATCCAATAAGTGCGTTTGTGTCATTGGATGAACATTTACGTCATTTTGTGCATCCCAAGGCTTATTCTAATCACTTTTCGTACTTAAGGAATGTAGTTCATCCAATAAGCGCGTCTGTGTCATTGGATGAACATTTACGTCATTTTGTGCATCCCAAGGCTTATTCTAATCACTTTTCGTACATAAGGAATGTAGTTCATCCAATAAGCGCGTTTGTGTCATTGGATGAACATTTACATCATTTTGTGCATCCCAAGGATTATTCTAATCACTTTTCGTACTTAGGGAATGTAGTTCATCCAATAAGCGCGTCTGTGTCATTGGATGAACATTTACGTCATTTTGTGCATCCCAAGGCTTATTCTAATCACTTTTCGTACTTAAGGAATGTAGTTCATCCAATAAGCGCGTTTGTGTCATTGGATGAACATTTACGTCATTTTGTGCATCCCAAGGATTATTCTAATCACTTTTCGTACTTAAGGAATGTAGTTCATCCAATAAGCGCGTTTGTGTCATTGGATGAACATTTACGTCATTTTGTGCATCCCAAGGCTTATTCTAATCACTTTTCGTACTTAAGGAATGTAGTTCATCCAATAAGCGCATTTGTGTCATTGGATGAACATTTACGTCATTTTGTGCATCCCAAGGCTTATTCTAATCACTTTTCGTACTTAAGGAATGTAGTTCATCCAACAAGAGCATTTGTGTCATTGGATGAACATTTACGTCATTTTGTGCATCCCAAGGCTTATTCTAATCACTTTTCGTACTTAAGGAATGTAGTTCATCCAATAAGTGCATTTGTGTCATTGGATGAACATTTACGTCATTTTGTGCATCCCAAGGCTTATTCTAATCACTTTTCGTACTGAAGGAATGTAGTTCATCCAACAAGAGCATTTGTGTCATTGGATGAACATTTACGTCATTTTGTGCATCCCAAGGCTTATTCTAATTTCTTTTCGTATTTAAGGAATGTAGTTCATCCAATAAGCGCGTTTGTGTCATTGGATGAACATTTACGTCATTTTGTGCATCCCAAGGCTTATTCTAATCACTTTTCGTACTTAAGGAATGTAGTTCATCCAACAAGAGCATTTGTGTCATTGGATGAACATTTACGTCATTTTGTGCATCCCAAGGCTTATTCTAATCACTTTTCGTACTTAAGGAATGTAGTTCATCCAATAAGCGCGTTTGTGTCATTGGATGAACATTTACGTCATTTTGTGCATCCCAAGGCTTATTCTAATCACTTTTCGTACTCAACGAATGTAGTTCATCCAATAAGCGCGTTTCTGTCATTGGATGAACATTTACGTCATTTTGTGCATCCCAAGGCTTATTCTAATCACTTTTTGTACTTAAGGAATGTAGTTCATCCAACAAGAGCATTTGTGTCATTGGATGAACATTTACGTCATTTTGTGCATCCCAAGGCTTATTCTAATCACTTTTCGTACTTAAGGAATGTAGTTCATCCAACAAGAGCATTTGTGTCATTGGATGAACATTTACGTCATTTTGTGCATCCCAAGGCTTATTCTAATCACTTTTCGTACTTAAGGAATGTAGTTCATCCAACAAGAGCATTTGTGTCATTGGATGAACATTTACGTCATTTTGTGCATCCCAAGGCTTATTCTAATCACTTTTCGTACTTAAGGAATGTAGTTCATCCACAAGAGCATTTGTGTCATTGGATGAACATTTACGTCATTTTGTGCATCCCAAGGCTTATTCTAATCACTTTTCGTACTTAAGGAATGTAGTTCATCCAATAAGCGCGTTTGTGTCATTGGATGAACATTTACGTCATTTTGTGCATCCCAAGGCTTATTCTAATCACTTTTTATACTGAAGGAATGTAGTTCATCCAACAAGAGCATTTGTGTCATTGGATGAACATTTACGTCATTTTGTGCATCCCAAGGCTTATTCTAATCACTTTTCGTACTTAAGGAATGTAGTTCATCCAATAAGTGCGTTTGTGTCATTGGATGAACATTTACGTCATTTTGTGCATCCCAAGGCTTATTCTAATCACTTTTCGTACTTAAGGAATGTAGTTCATCCAATAAGCGCGTTTGTGTCATTGGATGAACATTTACGTCATGTTGTGCATCCCAAGGCTTATTCTAATCACTTTTCGTACTTAAGGAATGTAGTTCATCCAATAAGCGCGTTTGTGTCATTGGATGAACATTTACGTCATTTTGTGCATCCCAAGGCTTATTCTAATCACTTTTCGTACTTAACGAATGTAGTTCATCCAATAAGCGCGTTTCTGTCATTGGATGAACATTTACGTCATTTTGTGCATCCCAAGGCTTATTCTAATCACTTTTCGTACTTAAGGAATGTAGTTCATCCAACAAGAGCATTTGTGTCATTGGATGAACATTTACGTCATTTTGTGCATCCCAAGGCTTATTCTAATCACTTTACGTACTGAAGGAATGTAGTTCATCCAACAAGAGCATTTGTGTCATTGGATGAACATTTACGTCATTTTGTGCATCCCAAGGCTTATTCTAATCACTTTTCGTACTTAAGGAATGTAGTTCATCCAATAAGCGCGTTTGTGTCATTGGATGAACATTTACGTCATTTTGTGCATCCCAAGGCTTATTCTAATCACTTTTCGTACTTAAGGAATGTAGTTCATCCAATAACTGCGATTGTGTCATTGGATGAACTTTTAGGTCATTTTGTGCATCCCAAGGTTTATTCTAATCACTTTTCGTACTTAAGGAATGTAGTTCATCCAATAAGCGCGTTTGTGTCATTGGATGAACATTTACGTCATTTTGTGCTTCCCAAGGGTTATTCTAATCACTTTTCGTACTTAAGGAATGTAGTTCATCCAATAAGCGCGTTTGTGTCATCAATATAACATTTACGTCATTTTGTGCATCCCAAAGCTTTTTCGAATCACTTTCCATACTTAAGGAATGTAGTTCATCTAATAAGTGCGTTTGTGTAATTGGATGAACATTTACGTCATTTTGTGCAGCACAAGGCTCATTCTAATCACTTTTCGTACTTAAGGAAAGTAGTTCATGCAATAAGTGCGTTTGTGTCATTAATATAACATTTACGTTAATTTGTGTATCCCAAGGCTTATTTTAATCACTTTTCGTACTTAAGGAATGTAGTTTATCCAATAAGTGAGTTTGTGTCAATTGATGAACATTTACGTCATTTTGTGTTTCCCAAGGGTTTTTCTAATCACTTTTCGTACTTAAGGGATGTAGTTCATCCAATAACTGCGTTTGTGTGATTGGATGAACTTTTACGTCATTTTGTGCATACCAAGGCTTATTCTAATCACTTTTCGTACTTATGGAAGGTAGTTCATCCAATAAGCGCGTATGTGTCATTGGATGAACATTTACGTTATTTTGTGCATCCCAAGGCTTATTCTAATCACTTTTCGTACATAAGGAATGTAGTTCATCCAACAAGAGCATTTGTGTCATTGGATGAACGTTTACGTCATTTTGTGCATCCCAAGGCTTATTCTAATCACTTGTGGTACTTAAGGAATGTAGTTCATCCAATAAGCGCGTTTGTGTCATTGGATGAACATTTACGTCATTTTGTGTATCCCAACGGTTATTCTAATCACTTTTAATACATAAGGAATGTAGTTAATCCAATAAGTGCGTTTGTGTCATTGGATGAACATTTACGTCATTTTGTGCATCCCAAGGCTTATTCTAATCAATTTTCGTACTTAAGGAATGTAGTTCATCCAACAAGAGCATTTGTGTCATTGGATGAACATTTACATCATTTTGTGCATCCCAAGGCTTATTCTAATCACTTGTGGTACTTAAGGAATGTAGTTCATCCAATAAGCGCGTTTGTGTCATTGGATGAACATTTACGTCATTTTGTGTATCCCAACGGTTATTCTAATCACTTTTAATACATAAGGAATGTAGTTCATCCAATAAGTGCGTTTGTGTCATTGGATGAACATTTACGTCATTTTGTGCATCCCAAGGCTTATTCTAATCAATTTTCGTACTTAAGGAATGTAGTTCATCCAATAAGCGCGTTTGTGTCATTGGATGAACATTTACGTGATTTTGTGCATCCCAACGGTTATTCTAATCACTTTTAATACATAAGGAATGTAGTTCATCCAATAAGTGCGTTTGTGTCATTGGATGAACATTTACCTCATTTTGTGCAACCCAAGGCTTATTCTAATCACTTTTCGTACTTAAGGAATGTAGTTCATCCAATAAGTGCGTTTGTGTCATTGGATGAACGTTTATGCATTTTGTGCTTCCCAAGGCTTATTCTAATCACTTTTCGTACTTAAGGAATGTAGTTCATCCAATAAGCGAGTTTGTGTCATTGGATGAACATTTACGTCATTTTGTGCTTCCCAAGGGTTATTCTAATCACTTTTCGTACTTAAGGAATCTAGTTCATCCAATAACTGCGTTTGTGTCAATGGATGAACTTTTACGTCATTTTGTGTATCCCAAGGCTTATCCTAATCACTTTTAGTACTTAAGGAATGTAGTTCATCCAATAAGTGAGTTTGTGTGATTGGATGAACATTTACGTCATTTTGTGCTTCCCAAGGGTTATTCTAATCACTTTTCGTACTTAAGGAATCTATTCATCCAATAACTGCGTTTGTGTCAATGGATGAACTTTTACGTCATTTTGTGTATCCCAAGGCTTATTCTTATCACTTTTCGTACTTAAGGAATCTAGTACATCCAATAACTGCGTTTGTGTCATTGGATGAACTTTTACGTCATTTTGTGCTTCCCAAGGGTTATTCTAATAACTTTTCGTACTTAAGGAATGTAGTTCATCCAATAAGCGCGTTTGTGTCATTGGCTGAACATTTACGTCATTTTATGCTTCCCAAGGCTTATTCTAATCACTTTTCGTACTTAAGGAATGTAGTTCATCCAATAAGTGCATTTATGTCATTGGATGAACATTTACGTCATTTTGTGCATCCCAAGGCTTATTCTAATCACTTTTCGTACTTAAGGAATGTAGTTCATCCAATAAGCGCGTTTGTGTCATTGGATGAACATTTACGTCATTTTGTGCTTCCCAAGGGTTATTCTAATCACCTTTCGTACTTAAGAATATAGTTCATCCAATAAGTGCGTTTGTGTCATTGGATGAACATTTACGTCATTTTGTGCTTCCCAAGGCTTATTCTAATCCCTTTTAATACATAAGGAATGTAGTTCATCCAATAAGTGCGTTTGTGTCATTGGATGAACATTTACGTCATTTTGTGCATCCTAAGGCTTATTCTAATCACTTTTTGTATTTAAGGAATGTAGTTCATCCAATAAGCGCGTTTGTGTCATTTAATGAACATTTACGTCATTTTGTGCATCCCAACGGTTATTCTAATCACTTTTAATACATAAGGAACGTAGTTCATCCAATAAGTGCGTTTGTGTCATTGGATGAACATTTACGTCATTTTGTGCAACCCAAGGTTTATTCTAATCACTTTTCGTACTTAAGTAAAGTAGTTCATCCAGTAAGCGCGTTTGTGTCATTGGATGAACATCTACGTCATTTTGTGCATCCCAAGGCTTATTCTAATCAGTTTTCGTACTTAAGGAATGTAGTTCATCCAATAAGCGCGTTTGTGTCATTTAATGAACATTTACGTCATTTTGTGCATCCCAACGGTTATTCTAATCACTTTTACTACATAAGGAATGTAGTTCATCCAATAAGTGCATTTGTGTCATTGGATGAACATTTACGTCATTTTGTGCAACCCAAGGTTTATTCTAATCACTTTTCGTACTTAAGTAAAGTAGTTGATCCAATAAGCGCGTTTGTGTCATTGGATCAACATTTACGTTATTTTGTGCTTCCCAAGGGTTATTCTAATCACTTTTCGTACTTAACGAATGTAGTTCATCCAATAAATGCGTTTGTGACATTGGATGAACGTTTACGTCATTTTGTGCATCCCAAGGCTTATTCTAATCACTTTTCGTACTTAAGGAATGTAGTTCATCCAATAAGCGTGTTTGTGTCATTGGATGAACATTTACGTCATTTTGTGCTTCCCAAGTGTTATTCTAATCACCTTTCGTACTTAAGAATATAGTTCATCCAATAAGCGCGTTTGTGTCATTGGATGAACATTTACGTGATTTTGTGCATCCCAACGGTTATTCTAATCACTTTTAATACATAAGGAATGTAGTTCATACAATAAGTGCGTTTGTGTCATTGGATGAACATTTACGTCATTTTGTGCATCCCAAAGCTTATTCTAATCACTTTTTGTACTTAAGGAATGTAGTTCATCCGATAAGCGCGTTTGTGTCATTTAATGAACATTTACGTCATTTTGTGCATCCCAACGGTTATTCTAATCACTTTTAATACATAAGGAATGTAGTTTATCCAATAAGTGCGTTTGTGTCATTGGATGAACATTTACGTCATTTTGTGCACCCCAAGGTTTATTCTAATCACTTTTCGTACTTAAGTAAAGTAGTTCATCCAATAAGCTCGTTTGTGTCATTGGATGAACATCTACGTCATTTTGTGCATCCCAAGGCTTATTCTAATCACTTTTCCTACTTAAGGAATGTAGTTCATCCAATAAGCGCGTTTGTGTCATTTAATGAACATTTACGTCATTTTGTGCATCCCAACGGTTATTCTAATCACTTTTAATACATAAGGAATGTAGTTCATCCAATAAGTGCGTTTGTGTCATTGGATGAACATTTACGTCATTTTATGCAACCCAAGGCTTATTCTAATCACTTTTCGTACTTAAGAAATCTAGTTCATTCAATAACTGCGTTTGTGTCATTGGATGAACTTTTACGTCATTTTGTGCTTCCCAAGGGTTATTCTAATCACTTTTCGTACTTAAGGAATCTATTCATCCAATAACTGCGTTTGTGTCAATGGATGAACTTTTACGTCATTTTGTGTATCCCAAGGCTTATTCTTATCACTTTTCGTACTTAAGGAATCTAGTACATCCAATAACTGCGTTTGTGTCATTGGATGAACTTTTACGTCATTTTGTGCTTCCCAAGGGTTATTCTAATAACTTTTCGTACTTAAGGAATGTAGTTCATCCAATAAGCGCGTTTGTGTCATTGGCTGAACATTTACGTCATTTT
>JBBPBO010000004.1:32875845-32895760 GCA_037974295.1 Cicer cuneatum | reverse complement strand
TTCATCCAACAAGAGCATTTGTGTCATTGGATGAACATTTACGTCATTTTGTGCATCCCAAGGCTTATTCTAATCACTTTTCGTACTTAAGGAAAGTAGTTCATCTAATAAGCGCGTTTGTGTCATTAATCTAACATTTACGTCATTTTTGCATCCCAAAGCTTTTCCTAATCACTTTACGTACTTAATGAATGTAGTTCATCTAATAAGTGAGTTTGTGTCATTGGATGAACATTTACGTCATTTTGTGCATCACAAGACTTATTCTAATCACTTTTCGTACTTAAGGAAAGTAGTTCATCCAATAAGCGCGTTTGTGTCATTGGATGAACATTTACGTTATTTTGTGCATCCCAACGATTATTCTAATCACTTTTTATACATAAGGAATGTAGTTCATCCAATAAGTGCGTTTGTGACATTGGATGAACATTTACGTCATTTTGTGTATCCCAAGGGTTATTCCTATCACTTTTTGTACTTAACGAATGTAGATCATCCAATAAACGCGTTTGTGTCATTGGATGAACATTTACGTCATTTTGTGCATCGCAACGATTATTCTAATCATTTTTAATACATAAGGAATGTAGTTCATCCAATAAGTGCGTTTGTGTTTTTGGATGAACATTTACGTCATTTTGTGCATCCCAAGGCTTATTCTAATCACTTTTCGTACTTAAGGAATGTAGTTCATCCAATAAGTGCCTTTGTGTCATTGGATGAACATTTACGTCATTTTGTGCATCCCAAGTCTTATTCTAATCACTTTTCGTACTTAAGGAATGTAGTTCATCCAATAAGTGAGTTTGTGTCATTGGATGAACATTTACGTCATTTTGTGCTTCACAAGGGTTATTCTAATCACTTTTTGTACTTAAGGAATTTAGTTCATCAAACAAGAGCATTTGTGTCATTGGATGAACATTTACGTCATTTTGTGCATCCCAAGGCTTATTTTAATCACTTTTCGTACTTAAGGAATGTAGTTCATCCAATAAGCGTGTTTGTGTCATTGGATGCACGTTTACGTAATTTTGTGCTTCCCAAGGGTTATTCTAATCACTTTTCGTACTTAAGGAATGTATTTCATCCAACAAGAGCATTTGTGTCATTGGATGAACATTTACGTCATTTTGTGCATCCCAAGGCTTATTCTAATCACTTTTCGTACTTAAGGAAAGTAGTTCATCTAATAAGCGCGTTTGTGTCATTAATCTAACATTTACGTCATTTTTGCATCCCAAAGCTTTTCCTAATCACTTTACGTACTTAATGAATGTAGTTCATCTAATAAGTGAGTTTGTGTCATTGGATGAACATTTACGTCATTTTGTGCATCACAAGACTTATTCTAATCACTTTTCGTACTTAAGGAAAGTAGTTCATCCAATAAGCGCGTTTGTGTCATTGGATGAACATTTACGTTATTTTGTGCATCCCAACGATTATTCTAATCACTTTTTATACATAAGGAATGTAGTTCATCCAATAAGTGCGTTTGTGACATTGGATGAACATTTACGTCATTTTGTGTATCCCAAGGGTTATTCCTATCACTTTTTGTACTTAACGAATGTAGATCATCCAATAAACGCGTTTGTGTCATTGGATGAACATTTACGTCATTTTGTGCATCGCAACGATTATTCTAATCATTTTTAATACATAAGGAATGTAGTTCATCCAATAAGTGCGTTTGTGTTTTTGGATGAACATTTACGTCATTTTGTGCATCCCAAGGCTTATTCTAATCACTTTTCGTACTTAAGGAATGTAGTTCATCCAATAAGTGCCTTTGTGTCATTGGATGAACATTTACGTCATTTTGTGCATCCCAAGTCTTATTCTAATCACTTTTCGTACTTAAGGAATGTAGTTCATCCAATAAGTGAGTTTGTGTCATTGGATGAACATTTACGTCATTTTGTGCTTCACAAGGGTTATTCTAATCACTTTTTGTACTTAAGGAATTTAGTTCATCCAACAAGAGCATTTGTGTCATTGGATGAACATTTACGTCATTTTGTGCATCACAAGGCTTATTCTAATCACTTTTCGTACTTAAGGAAAGTAGTTCATGCAATAAGCGCGTTTTTGTCATTAATCTATTATTTACGTCATTTTTTGCATCCCAACGGTTATTCTAATCACTTTTAATACATAAGGAATGTAGTTCATCCAATAGTTGCGTTTGTGACATTGGATGAACATTTATGTCATTTTGTGTATCCCAAGGGTTATTCCTATCACGTTTTGTACTTAAGGAATGTAGATCATCCAATAAACGCGTTTGTGTCATTGGATGAACATTTACGTCATTTTGTGCATCGCAACGATTATTCTAATCACTTTTAATACATAAGGAATGTAGTTCATCCAATAAGCGCGTTTGTGTCATTGGATGAACATTTACGTCATTTTGTGCAACCCAAGGTTTATTCTAATCACTTTTCGTACTTATGTAAAGTAGTTCATCCAATAAGCGCGTTTGTGTCACTAATCTAACATTTACGTCATTTTGTACATCCCAAGGCTTATTTTAATCACTTTTCGTACTTAAGGAATGTAGTTCATCCAATAAGTGCATTTGTGTCATTGGATGAACATTTACGTCATTTTGTGAATCCCAAGGCTTATTCTAATCACTTTTCGTACTTAAGGAAAGTAGTTCATCCAACAAGAGCATTTGTGTCATTGGATGAACGTTTACGTCATTTTGCGCACCCCAAGGCTTATTCTAATCACTTTTCGTACTTAAGTAAAGTAGTTCATCCAATAAGCGCGTTTGTGTCATTAATCTAACATTTACGTCATTTTGTGCATCCCAAGGCTTATTCTAATCACTTTTCGTACTTAAGGAAAGTAGTTCATCCAATAAGCGCCTTTGTGTCATTAATCTATCATTTACGTCATTTTGTGCATCCCAAAGCTTTATCTAATCACTTTCCGTACTTAAGGAATGTAGTTCATCTAATAAGTGCGTTTGTGTCATTGGATGAACATTTACGTCATTTTGTGCATCCCAAGGCTTATTCTAATCAATTCTCGTACTTAAGGAATGTAGTTTATCCAATAAGCGTGTGTCATTAATTTAACATTTACGTTATTTTGTGCATCACAATGCTTATTCTAATCAATTTTCGTACTTAAGGAAAGTAGTTCATCCAATAAGCGCGTTTGTGTCATTAATCTAACATTTACGTCAATTTGTGCATCCCAAGGCTTATTTTAATTACTTTTTGTACTTAAGGAATGTAGTTGATCCAGTAAGTGAGTTTGTGTCATTGGATGAACATTTACGTTATTTTGTGCTTCCCAAGGGTTAGTCTAATCACTTTTCGTACTTAACAATGTAGTTCATCTAACAAGAGTATTTGTGTCAATGGATGAACATTTACGTCATTTTGTGCATCCCAAGGCTTATTCTAATCACTTTTCGTACTTAAGGAATGTAGTTCATCCAATAAGTGCCTTTGTGTCATTGGATGAACATTTACGTCATTTTGTGCATCCCAAGTCTTATTCTAATCACTTTTCGTACTTAAGGAATGTAGTTCATCCAATAAGTGAGTTTGTGTCATTGGATGAACATTTACGTCATTTTGTGCTTCACAAGGGTTATTCTAATCACTTTTTGTACTTAAGGAATTTAGTTCATCCAACAAGAGCATTTGTGTCATTGGATGAACATTTACGTCATTTTGTGCATCACAAGGCTTATTCTAATCACTTTTCGTACTTAAGGAAAGTAGTTCATGCAATAAGCGCGTTTTTGTCATTAATCTATTATTTACGTCATTTTTTGCATCCCAACGGTTATTCTAATCACTTTTAATACATAAGGAATGTAGTTCATCCAATAGTTGCGTTTGTGACATTGGATGAACATTTATGTCATTTTGTGTATCCCAAGGGTTATTCCTATCACTTTTTGTACTTAAGGAATGTAGATCATCCAATAAACGTGTTTGTGTCATTGGATGAACATTTACGTCATTTTGTGCATCGCAACGATTATTCTAATCACTTTTAATACATAAGGAATGTAGTTCATCCAATAAGCGCGTTTGTGTCATTGGATGAACATTTACGTCATTTTGTGCAACCCAAGGTTTATTCTAATCACTTTTCGTACTTATGTAAAGTAGTTCATCCAATAAGCGCGTTTGTGTCACTAATCTAACATTTACGTCATTTTGTACATCCCAAGGCTTATTTTAATCACTTTTCGTACTTAAGGAATGTAGTTCATCCAATAAGTGCATTTGTGTCATTGGATGAACATTTACGTCATTTTGTGAATCCCAAGGCTTATTCTAATCACTTTTCGTACTTAAGGAAAGTAGTTCATCCAACAAGAGCATTTGTGTCATTGGATGAACGTTTACGTCATTTTGCGCACCCCAAGGCTTATTCTAATCACTATTCGTACTTAAGTAAAGTAGTTCATCCAATAAGCGCGTTTGTGTCATTAATCTAACATTTACGTCATTTTGTGCATCCCAAGGCTTATTCTAATCACTTTTCGTACTTAAGGAAAGTAGTTCATCCAATAAGCGCCTTTGTGTCATTAATCTATCATTTACGTCATTTTGTGCATCCCAAAGCTTTATCTAATCACTTTCCGTACTTAAGGAATGTAGTTCATCTAATAAGTGCGTTTGTGTCATTGGATGAACATTTACGTCATTTTGTGCATCCCAAGGCTTATTTTAATCAATTCTCGTACTTAAGGAATGTAGTTTATCCAATAAGCGTGTGTCATAAATTTAACATTTACGTTATTTTGTGCATCACAATGCTTATTCTAATCACTTTTCGTACTTAAGGAAAGTAGTTCATCCAATAAGCGCGTTTGTGTCATTAATCTAACATTTACGTCAATTTGTGCATCCGAAGGCTTATTTTAATTACTTTTTGTACTTAAGGAATGTAGTTGATCCAGTAAGTGAGTTTGTGTCATTGGATGAACATTTACGTTATTCTGTGCTTCCCAAGGGTTAGTCTAATCACTTTTCGTACTTAACAATGTAGTTCATCTAACAAGAGTATTTGTGTCAATGGATGAACATTTACGTCATTTTGTGCATCCCAAGGCTTATTCTAATCACTTTTCGTACTTAAGGAATGTAGTTCATCCAATAAGTGCCTTTGTGTCATTGGATGAACATTTACGTCATTTTGTGCATCCCAAGTCTTATTCTAATCACTTTTCGTACTTAAGGAATGTAGTTCATCCAATAAGTGAGTTTGTGTCATTGGATGAACATTTACGTCATTTTGTGCTTCACAAGGGTTATTCTAATCACTTTTTGTACTTAAGGAATTTAGTTCATCAAACAAGAGCATTTGTGTCATTGGATGAACATTTACGTCATTTTGTGCATCCCAAGGCTTATTTTAATCACTTTTCGTACTTAAGGAATGTAGTTCATCAAATAAGCGTGTTTGTGTCATTGGATGCACGTTTACGTAATTTTGTGCTTCCCAAGGGTTATTCTAATCACTTTTCGTACTTAAGGAATGTAGTTCATCCAACAAGAGCATTTGTGTCATTGGATGAACATTTACGTCATTTTGTGCATCCCAAGGCTTATTCTAATCACTTTTCGTACTTAAGGAAAGTAGTTCATCTAATAAGCGCGTTTGTGTCATTAATCTAACATTTACGTCATTTTTGCATCCCAAAGCTTTTCCTAATCACTTTCCGTACTTAATGAATGTAGTTCATCTAATAAGTGAGTTTGTGTCATTGGATGAACATTTACGTCATTTTGTGCATCACAAGACTTATTCTAATCACTTTTCGTACTTAAGGAAAGTAGTTCATCCAATAAGCGCGTTTGTGTCATTGGATGAACATTTACGTCATTTTGTGCATCCCAACGATTATTCTAATCACTTTTTATACATAAGGAATGTAGTTCATCCAATAAGTGCGTTTGTGACATTGGATGAACATTTACGTCATTTTGTGTATCCCAAGGGTTATTCCTATCACTTTTTGTACTTAAGGAATGTAGATCATCCAATAAACGCGTTTGTGTCATTGGATGAACATTTACGTCATTTTGTGCATCGCAACGATTATTCTAATCATTTTTAATACATAAGGAATGTAGTTCATCCAATAAGTGCGTTTGTGTTTTTGGATGAACATTTACGTCATTTTGTGCATCCCAAGGCTTATTCTAATCACTTTTCGTACTTAAGGAATGTAGTTCATCCAATAAGTGCCTTTGTGTCATTGGATGAACATTTACGTCATTTTGTGCATCCCAAGTCTTATTCTAATCACTTTTCGTACTTAAGGAATGTAGTTCATCCAATAAGTGAGTTTGTGTCATTGGATGAACATTTACGTCATTTTGTGCTTCACAAGGGTTATTCTAATCACTTTTTGTACTTAAGGAATTTAGTTCATCCAACAAGAGCATTTGTGTCATTGGATGAACATTTACGTCATTTTGTGCATCACAAGGCTTATTCTAATCACTTTTCGTACTTAAGGAAAGTAGTTCATGCAATAAGCGCGTTTTTGTCATTAATCTATTATTTACGTCATTTTTTGCATCCCAACGGTTATTCTAATCACTTTTAATACATAAGGAATGTAGTTCATCCAATAGTTGCGTTTGTGACATTGGATGAACATTTATGTCATTTTGTGTATCCCAAGGGTTATTCCTATCACTTTTTGTACTTAAGGAATGTAGATCATCCAATAAACGTGTTTGTGTCATTGGATGAACATTTACGTCATTTTGTGCATCGCAACGATTATTCTAATCACTTTTAATACATAAGGAATGTAGTTCATCCAATAAGCGCGTTTGTGTCATTGGATGAACATTTACGTCATTTTGTGCAACCCAAGGTTTATTCTAATCACTTTTCGTACTTATGTAAAGTAGTTCATCCAATAAGCGCGTTTGTGTCACTAATCTAACATTTACGTCATTTTGTGCATCCCAAGGCTTATTTTAATCACTTTTCGTACTTAAGGAATGTAGTTCATCCACTAAGTGCATTTGTGTCATTGGATGAACATTTACGTCATTTTGTGAATCCCAAGGCTTATTCTAATCACTTTTCGTACTTAAGGAATGTAGTTTATCCAACAAGAGCATTTGTGTCATTGGATGAACATTTACGTCATTTTGTGCATCCCAACGATTATTCTAATCACTTTTAATACATAAGGAATGTAGTTCATCCAATAAGTGCGTTTGTGTCATTGGATGAACATTTACGTCATTGTGTGCATCCCAATGCTTATTCTAATCACTTATCGTACTTAAGGAATGTAGTTCATACAATAAGTGCATTTGTGTCATTGGATGAACATTTACGTCATTTTGTGCATCACAAGGCTTATTTTAATTACTTTTCGTACTTAAGGAATGTAGTTCATCCAATAAGCGCGTTTGTGTCATTAATCTAACATTTACGTCATTTTGTGCATCCCAAGGTTTATTCTAATCACTTTTCGTACTTAAGGAATGTAGTTCATCCGATAAGTGCGTTTGTGTCATTAGATGAACATTTACGTTATTTTGTGTATCCCAAGGCTTATTCTAATCACTTTTCGTACTTAAGGAATGTAGTTCATCCAATAAGTGCATTTTTTTCACTGAATGAACATTTACATCATTTTGTGCATCCCAAGGCTTATTCTAATCACTTTTCGTACATAAGGAATGTAGTTCATGGAATAAGCGCGTTTGTGTCGTTGGATGAACATTTACGTCATTTTGTGCATCCCCAGGCTTATTCTAATCACTTTTCGTCCTTTAGGAATGTAGTTTCATCCAACAAGAGCATTTGTGTCATTGGATGAACATTTACGTCATTTTGTGCATCCCAAGGCTTATTCTAATCACTTTTCGTACTTAAGGAAAGTAGTTCATCCAATAAGCGCGTTTGTGTCATTAATCTAACATTTACGTCAATTTGTGCATTCCAAGGCTTATTTTAATCACTTTTCGTACTTAAGGAATGTAGTTCATCCAATAACTGCGTTTGTGTCATTGGATGAACTTTTACGTCATTTTGTGCATCCCAAGGCTTATTCTAATAACTTTTCGTACTTAAGGAATGTAGATCATCTAATAAGTGCGTTTGTGTCATTGGATGAACATTTACGTTATTTTGTGTATCCCAAGGCTTATTCTAATCCCTTTTCGTACTTAAGGAATATAGATCATCCAATAAACGCGTTTGTGTCATTGGATGAACATTTACGTCATTTTGTGCATCCCAACGATTATTCTAATCACTTTTAATACATAAGGAATGTAGTTGATCCAATAAGTGCGTTTGTGTCATTGGATGAACATTTACGTCATTTTGTGCAACCCAAGGCTTATTCTAATCATTTTTCTTACTTAAGGAATGTAGTTCATCCAATAAGTGCATTTGTGTCATTGGATGAACATTTACGTCATTTTGTGCATCCCAAGGCTTATTCTAATCACTTTTCGTCCATAAGGAATGTAGTTCATCCAATAAGCGTGTTTGTGTCATTGGATGAACATTTACGTCATTTTGTGCAACCCAAGGCTTATTCTAATCACTTTTCGTACTTAACGAATGTAGTTCATCCAATAAGTGCATTTTTGTCCTTGAATGAACATTACATCATTTTGTGCATCCCAAGGCTTATTCTAATCACTTTTCGTACATGGAATAAGTGCGGTTGTGTCGTTGGATGAACATTTATGTCATTTTGTGCAACCCAAAGCTTATTCTAATCACTTTTCTTACATAAGGAATGTAGTTCATCCAATAAGTGCATTTATGTCATTGGATGAACATTTACGTCATTTTGTGCATCCCAAGGCTTATTCTAATCACTTTTCGTCCATAAGGAATGTAGTTCATCCAATAAGCGCGTTTGTGTCATTGGATGAACATTTACGTCATTTTGTGCATCCCCAGGCTTATTCTAATCACTTTTCGTCCTTAAGAAATGTAGTTTCATCCAACAAGAGCATTTGTGTCATTGGATGAACATTTACGTCATTTTGTGCATCCCAAGGCTTATTCTAATCACTTTTCGTACTTAAGGAATGTAGTTCATCTAATAAGTGTGTTTGTGTCATTGGATGAACATTTACGTCATTTTGTGCATCCCAAGGGTTAGTCTAATCACTTTTCGTACTTAAGGAAAGTAGTTCATCCAATAAGCGCGTTTGTGTCATTGGATGAACATTTACGTCATTTTGTGCATCCCAAGGCTTATTTTAATCACTTTTCGTACTTAAGGAATGTAGTTCATCCAATAAGTGCATTTGTGTCATTGGATGAACATTTACGTCATTTTGTGAATCCCAAGGCTTATTCTAATCACTTTTCGTACTTAAGGAAAAGTAGTTCATCCAACAAGAGCATTTGTGTCATTGGATGAACGTTTACGTCATTTTGCGCACCCCAAGGCTTATTCTAATCACTTTTCGTACTTAAGTAAAGTAGTTCATCCAATAAGCGCGTTTGTGTCATTAATCTAACATTTACGTCATTTTGTGCATCCCAAGGCTTATTCTAATCACTTTTCGTACTTAAGGAAAGTAGTTCATCCAATAAGCGCCTTTGTGTCATTAATCTATCATTTACGTCATTTTGTGCATCCCAAAGCTTTATCTAATCACTTTCCGTACTTAAGGAATGTAGTTCATCTAATAAGTGCGTTTGTGTCATTGGATGAACATTTACGTCATTTTGTGCATCCCAAGGCTTATTCTAATCAATTCTCGTACTTAAGGAATGTAGTTTATCCAATAAGCGTGTGTCATTAATTTAACATTTACGTTATTTTGTGCATCACAATGCTTATTCTAATCACTTTTCGTACTTAAGGAAAGTAGTTCATCCAATAAGCGCGTTTGTGTCATTAATCTAACATTTACGTCAATTTGTGCATCCCAAGGCTTATTTTAATTACTTTTTGTACTTAAGGAATGTAGTTGATCCAGTAAGTGAGTTTGTGTCATTGGATGAACATTTACGTTATTTTGTGCTTCCCAAGGGTTAGTCTAATCACTTTTCGTACTTAACAATGTAGTTCATCTAACAAGAGTATTTGTGTCAATGGATGAACATTTACGTCATTTTGTGCATCCCAAAGCTTATTCTAATCACTTTTCGTACTTAAGGAATGTAGTTTATCCAATAAGTGCCTTTGTGTCATTGGATGAACATTTACGTCATTTTGTGCATCCCAAGTCTTATTCTAATCACTTTTCGTACTTAAGGAATGTAGTTCATCCAATAAGTGAGTTTGTGTCATTGGATGAACATTTACGTCATTTTGTGATTCACAAGGGTTATTCTAATCACTTTTTGTACTTAAGGAATTTAGTTCATCCAACAAGAGCATTTGTGTCATTGGATGAACATTTACGTCATTTTGTGCATCCCAAGGCTTATTTTAATCACTTTTCGTACTTAAGGAATGTAGTTCATCCAATAAGCGTGTTTGTGTCATTGGATGCACGTTTACGTAATTTTGTGCTTCCCAAGGGTTATTCTAATCACTTTTCGTACTTAAGGAATGTAGTTCATCCAACAAGAGCATTTGTGTCATTGGATGAACATTTACGTCATTTTGTGCATCCCAAGGCTTATTCTAATCACTTTTCGTACTTAAGGAAAGTAGTTCATCTAATAAGCGCGTTTGTGTCATTAATCTAACATTTACGTCATTTTTGCATCCCAAAACTTTTCCTAATCACTTTCCGTACTTAATGAATGTAGTTCATCTAATAAGTGAGTTTGTGTCATTGGATGAACATTTACGTCATTTTGTGCATCACAAGACTTATTCTAATCACTTTTCGTACTTAAGGAAAGTAGTTCATCCAATAAGCGCGTTTGTGTCATTGGATGAACATTTACGTCATTTTGTGCATCCCAAGGCTTATTTTAATCACTTTTCGTACTTAAGGAATGTAGTTCATCCAATAAGTGCATTTGTGTCATTGGATGAACATTTACGTCATTTTGTGAATCCCAAGGCTTATTCTAATCACTTTTCGTACTTAAGGAAAGTAGTTCATCCAACAAGAGCATTTGTGTCATTGGATGAACGTTTACGTCATTTTGCGCACCCCAAGGCTTATTCTAATCACTTTTCGTACTTAAGTAAAGTAGTTCATCCAATAAGCGCGTTTGTGTCATTAATCTAACATTTACGTCATTTTGTGCATCCCAAGGCTTATTCTAATCACTTTTCGTACTTAAGGAAAGTAGTTCATCCAATAAGCGCCTTTGTGTCATTAATCTATCATTTACGTCATTTTGTGCATCCCAAAGCTTTATCTAATCACTTTCCGTACTTAAGGAATGTAGTTCATCTAATAAGTGCGTTTGTGTCATTGGATGAACATTTACGTCATTTTGTGCATCCCAAGGCTTATTCTAATCAATTCTCGTACTTAAGGAATGTAGTTTATCCAATAAGCGTGTGTCATTAATTTAACATTTACGTTATTTTGTGCATCACAATGCTTATTCTAATCAATTTTCGTACTTAAGGAAAGTAGTTCATCCAATAAGCGCGTTTGTGTCATTAATCTAACATTTACGTCAATTTGTGCATCCCAAGGCTTATTTTAATTACTTTTTGTACTTAAGGAATGTAGTTGATCCAGTAAGTGAGTTTGTGTCATTGGATGAACATTTACGTTATTTTGTGCTTCCCAAGGGTTAGTCTAATCACTTTTCGTACTTAACAATGTAGTTCATCTAACAAGAGTATTTGTGTCAATGGATGAACATTTACGTCATTTTGTGCATCCCAAGGCTTATTCTAATCACTTTTCGTACTTAAGGAATGTAGTTCATCCAATAAGTGCCTTTGTGTCATTGGATGAACATTTACGTCATTTTGTGCATCCCAAGTCTTATTCTAATCACTTTTCGTACTTAAGGAATGTAGTTCATCCAATAAGTGCGTTTGTGTGATTGGATGAACATTTACGTCATTTTGTGCATCCCAAGGCATATTCTAATCCCTTTTCGTACTTAAGGAATGTAGTTCATCCAATAAGTGAGTTTGTGTCGTTGGATGAACATTTACGTCATTTTGTGCTTCCCAATGGTTATTCTAATCACTTTTCGTACATAAGGAATGTAGTTCATCCAATAAGCGCGTTTGTGTCATTGGATGAACATTTACGTCATTTTGTGCATCCCAAGGCTTATTCTAATCACTTTTCGTACATAAGGAATGTAGTTCATCCAATAAGCGCGTTTGTGTCATTGGATGAACATTTACGTCATTTTGTGCATCCCAAGGCTTATTCTAATCACTTTTCGTACTTAAGGAATGTAGTTCATCCAATAAGCGCGTTTGTGTCATTGGATGAACATTTACGTCATTTTGTGCATCCCAAGGCTTATTCTAATCACTTTTCGTACTTAAGGAATGTAGTTCATCCAATAAGTGCGTTTGTGTCATTGGATGAACATTTACGTCATTTTGTGCATCCCAAGTCTTATTCTAATCACTTTTCGTACTTAAGGAATGTAGTTCATCCAATAAGTGAGTTTGTGTCATTGGATGAACATTTACGTCATTTTGTGCATCCCAAGGCTTATTCTAATCACTTTTCGTCCATAAGGAATGTAGTTCATCCAATAAGCGCGTTTGTGTCATTGGATGAACATTTACGTCATTTTGTGCTTCCCTAGGGTTATTCTAATCACTTTTCGTACTTAAGGAATAAAGTTCATCCAATAACTGCGTTTTTGTCATTGGATGAACATTTACGTCATTTTGTGCATCGCAAGGCTTATTCTAATCACTTTTCGTACTTAACGAATGTAGTTCATCCAATAAGCACGTTTGTGTCATTGGATGAACATTTACGTCATTTTGTGCTGCCCAAGGGTTGTTCTAATCAATTTTCGTACTTAAGGAATGTAGTTCATCCAATAAGTCTATTTGTGTCATTGGATGCACATTTACGTAATTTGGTGCTTCACAAGGGTTATTCTAATCACTTTTCGTACTTAAGGAATGTAGTTCATCCAACAAGAGCATTTGTGTCATTGGATGAACATTTACGTCATTTTGTGCATCCCAACGATTATTCTAATCACTTTTAATACATAAGGAATGTAGTTTATCCAACAAGAGCATTTGTGTCATTGGATGAACATTTACGTCATTTTGTGCATCCCAACGATTATTCTAATCACTTTTAATACATAAGGAATGTAGTTCATCCAATAAGTGCGTTTTGTCATTGGATGAACATTTACGTCATTTTGTGCAACCCAAGGCTTATTCTAATCACTTGTCGTACTTAACGAATGTAGTTCATCCAATAAGTGCATTTTTGTCCTTGAATGAACATTACATCATTTTGTGCATCCCAAGGCTTATTCTAATCACTTTTCGTACATAACGAAAGTAGTTCATGGAATAAGTGTGGTTGTGTCGTTGGATGAACATTTACGTCATTTGGTGCAACCCAAGGCTTATTCTAATCACTTTTCTTACATAAGGAATTTAGTTCATCCAATAAGTGCATTTATGTCATTGGATGAACATTTACGTCATTTTGTGCATCCCAAGGCTTATTCTAATCACTTTTCGTCCATAAGGAATGTAGTTCATCCAATAAGCGCGTTTGTGTCATTGGATGAACATTTACGTCATTTTGTGCTTCCCTAGGGTTATTCTAATCACTTTTCGTACTTAAGGAATGTAGTTCATCCAATAACTACGTTTGTGTCATTGGATGAACATTTACGTCATTTTGTGCATCGCAAGGCTTATTCTAATCACTTTTCGTACTTAACGAATATAGTTCATCCAATAAGCACGTTTGTGTCATTGGATGAACATTTACGTCATTTTGTGTTGCCCAAGGGTTATTCTAATCACTTTTCGTACTTAAGGAATGTAGTTCATCCAATAAGTCTGTTTGTGTCATTGGATGCACATTTACGTAATTTGGTGCTTCACAAGGGTTATTCTAATCACTTTTCGTACTTAAGGAATGTAGTTCATCCAACAAGAACATTTGTGTCATTGGATGAACATTTACGTCATTTTGTGCATCCCAACGATTATTCTAATCAATTCTCGTACTTAAGGAATGTAGTTTATCCAATAAGCGTGTGTCATTAATTTAACATTTACGTTATTTTGTGCATCACAATGCTTATTCTAATCAATTTTCGTACTTAAGGAAAGTAGTTCATCCAATAAGCGCGTTTGTGTCATTAATCTAACATTTACGTCAATTTGTGCATCCCAAGGCTTATTTTAATTACTTTTTGTACTTAAGGAATGTAGTTGATCCAGTAAGTGAGTTTGTGTCATTGGATGAACATTTACGTTATTTTGTGCTTCCCAAGGGTTAGTCTAATCACTTTTCGTACTTAACAATGTAGTTCATCTAACAAGAGTATTTGTGTCAATGGATGAACATTTACGTCATTTTGTGCATCCCAAGGCTTATTCTAATCACTTTTCGTACTTAAGGAATGTAGTTCATCCAATAAGTGCCTTTGTGTCATTGGATGAACATTTACGTCATTTTGTGCATCCCAAGTCTTATTCTAATCACTTTTCGTACTTAAGGAATGTAGTTCATCCAATAAGTGAGTTTGTGTCATTGGATGAACATTTACGTCATTTTGTGCATCCCAAGGCTTATTCTAATCACTTTTCGTCCATAAGGAATGTAGTTCATCCAATAAGCGCGTTTGTGTCATTGGATGAACATTTACGTCATTTTGTGCATCCCCAGGCTTATTCTAATCACTTTGCATACTTAAGGAATGTAGTTCATCCAACAAGAGCATTTGTGTCATTGGATGAAGATTTATGTCATTTTGTGCATCACAAGGCTTATTCTAATCACTTTTCGTACTTAAGAAAAGTAGTTCATCCAATAAGCGCGTTTGTGTCATTAATCTAACATTTACGTCAATTTGTGAATCCCAAGGCTTATTTTAATCACTTTTCGTACTTAAGGAATATAGTTCATCCAATAAGTGAGTTTGTGTCGTTGGATGAACATTTACGTCATTTTGTGCTTCCCAATGGTTATTCTAATCACTTTTCGTACATAAGGAATGTAGTTCATCCAATAAACGCGTTTGTGTCATTGGATGAACATTTACGTCATTTTGTGCATCCCAAGGCTTATTCTAATCACTTTTCATACATAAGGAATGTAGTTCATCCAATAAGCGCGTTTGTGTCATTGGATGAACATTTACGTCATTTTGTGCATCCCAAGGCTTATTCTAATCACTTTTCTTACTTAAGGAATGTAGTTCATCCAACAAGAGCATTTGTGTGATTGGATGAACATTTACGTCGTTTTTTGCATCCCAAGTCTTATTCTAATCACTTTTCGTACTTAAGGAAAGTAGTTCATCCAATAAGCGTGTTTGTGTCACTAATCTATCATTTACGTCAATTTGTGCATCCCAAGGCTTATTTGAATTACTTTTCGTACTTAAGGAATGTAGTTTATCCAATAAATGAGTTTGTGTCATTGGATGAACATTTACGTCATTTTGTGCTTCCCAAGGGTTATTCTAATCACTTTTCGTACTTAAGGAATCTAGTTCATCCAATAACTGCGTTTGTGTCATTGGATGAACTTTTACGTCATTTTGTGCATCCCAAGGCTTATTCTAATCACTTTTTGTACTTAAGGAATATGGTTCATCCAATAAGCGCGTTTGTGTCGTTGGATGAACATTTACGTAATTTTGTGCATCCCAAGGCTTATTCTAATCACTTTTCATACTTAAGGAATGTAGTTCATCCAACAAGAGCATTTGTGTCATTGGATGAAGATTTACGTCATTTTGTGCATCACAAGGCTTATTCTAATCACTTTTCGTACTTAAGAAAAGTAGTTCATCCAATAAGCGCGTTTGTGTCATTAATCTAACATTTACGTCAATTTGTGAATCCCAAGGCTTATTTTAATCACTTTTCGTACTTAAGGAATGTAGTTCATCCAATAAGTGAGTTTGTGTCGTTGGATGAACATTTACGTCATTTTGTGCTTCCCAATGGTTATTCTAATCACTTTTCGTACATAAGGAATGTAGTTCATCCAATAAGCGCGTTTGTGTCATTGGATGAACATTTACGTCATTTTGTGCATCCCAAGGCTTATTCTAATTACTTTTCGTACATAAGGAATGTAGTTCATCCAATAAGCGCGTTTGTGTCATTGGATGAACATTTACGTCATTTTGTGCATCCCAAGGCTTATTCTAATCACTTTTCTTACTTAGGGAATGTAGTTCATCCAACAAGAGCATTTGTGTGATTGGATGAACATTTACGTCGTTTTTTGCATCCCAAGACTTATTCTAATCACTTTTCGTACTTAAGGAATGTAGTTCATCCAATAAGCGCGTTTGTGTCATTAATCTAACATTTACGTCATTTTGTGCATCCCAAGGCTTATTCTAATCACTTTTCGTACTTAAGGAATGTAGTTTATCTAATAAGTGTGTTTTGTCATTGGATGAACATTTACGTCATTTTGTGCTTCCCAAGGGTTATTCTAATCACTTTTCATACTTAAGGAATCTAGTTCATCCAATAACTGCGTTTGTGTCATTGAATGAACTTTTACGTCATTTTGTGCATCCCAAGGCTTATTGTAATCACTTTTAGTACTTAAGGAATGTAGTTCATGGAATAAGCGCATTTGTGTCATTGGATGAACATTTACGTCATTTTGTGCATCCCAAGGCTTATTCTAATCACTTTTCGTACTTAAGGAAAGTAGTTCATCCAATAAGCGTGTTTGTGTCATTAATCTAACATTTACGTCAATTTGTGCATCCCAAGGCTTATTTGAATTTCATTTCGTACTTAAGGAATGTAGTTTATCCAATAAATGAGTTTGTGTCATTGGATGAACATTTACGTCATTTTGTGCTTCCCAAGGGTTATTCTAATCACTTTTCGTACTTAAGGAATCTAGTTCATCCAATAACTGCGTTTGTGTCATTGGATGAACTTTTACGTCATTTTGTGCATCCCAAGGCTTATTGTAATTACTTTCGTACTTAAGGAATTTAGTTCATGGAATAAGCGCATTTGTGTCATTGGATGAACATTTACGTCATTTTGTGCATCCCAAGGCTTATTCTAATCACTTTTCGTACTTAAGGAAAGTAGTTCATCCAATAAGCGCGTTTGTGTCATTAATCTAACATTTACGTCAATTTGTGCATCCCAATGCTTATTTTAATCACTTTTCGAACTTAAGGAATGTAGTTAATCCAATAAGTGAGTTTGTGTCATTGGATGAACATTTACGTCATTTTGTGCTTCCCAAGGGTTATTCTAATCACTTTTCGTACTTAAGGAATCTAGTTCATCCAATAACTGCGTTTGTGTCATTGGATGAACTGTTACGTCATTTTGTGCATCCCAAGGCTTATTCTAATCACTTTTCGTACTTAAGGAATGTAGTTCATCCAATAAGTGCGTTTGTGTGATTGGATGAATATTTACGTCATTTTGTGCATCCGAAGGCTTATTCCAATCACTTTTCGTACTTAAGGAATGTAGTTCATCCAATAAGTGCGTTTGTGTGATTGGATGAATATTTACGTCATTTTGTGCATCCCAAGGCATATTCTAATCCCTTTTCGTACTTAAGGAATGTAGTTCATCCAAAAAGTGAGTTTGTGTCATTAATCTAACATTTACATCATTTTGTGCATCCCAACGGTTATTCTAATCACTTTTAATACATAAGGAATGTAGTTCATCCAATAAGTGAGTTTGTGTCATTCGATGAACATTTACGTCATTTTGTGCTTCCCAAGGGTTATTCTAATCACTTTTCGTACTTAAGGAATCTAGTTCATCCAATCACTGCGTTTGTGTCATTGGATGAACTGTTACGTCATTTTGTGCATCCCAAGGCTTATTCTAATCACTTTTCGTACTTAAGGAATGTAGTTCATCCAATAAGTGCGTTTGTGTGATTGGATGAATATTTACGTCATTTTGTGCATCCCAAGGCATATTCTAATCCCTTTTCGTACTTAAGGAATGTAGTTCATCCAAAAAGTGAGTTTGTGTCATTAATCTAACATTTACATCATTTTGTGCATCCCAACGGTTATTCTAATCACTTTTAATACATAAGGAATGTAGTTCATCCAATAAGAGCGTTTGGGTCATTGGATGAACATTTACGTCATTTTGTGCTTCCCAAGGGTTATTCTAATCACTTTTCGTACTTAAGGAATCTAGTTCATCCAATAACTGCGTTTGTGTCATTGGATGAACTTTTACGTCATTTTGTGCATCCCAAGGCTTATTCTAATCCCTTTTCGTACTTAGGGAATGTAGTTCATCCAATAAGCGTTTGTGTCATTAATTTAACATTTAGGTCATTTTGTGCATCACAAGGCTTATTCTAATCACTTTTTCGTACTTAAGGAAAGTAGTTCATCCAATAAGCGCGTTTCTGTCATTAATCAAACATTTATGCAATTTGTGCATCCCAAGGTTTATTTTAATCACTTTTCGTACTTAAGGAATGTAGTTCATCCAATAAGTGAGTTTATGTCATTGGATGAACATTTACGTCATTTTGTGCTTCCCAAGGGTTATTCAAATCACTTTTCGTACTTAAGGAATCTAGTTCATCCGATAACTGCGTTTGTGTCATTGGATGAACTTTTACGTCATTTTGTGCATCCCAAGGCTTATTCTAATCACTTTTTGTACTTAAGGAATGTGGTTCATCCAATAAGCGCGTTTGTGTCGTTGGATGAACATTTACGTAATTTTGTGCATCCCAAGGCTTATTCTAATCACTTTTCCTACTTAAGGAATGTAGTTCATCCAACAAGAGCATTTGTGTCATTGGATGAACATTTACGTCATTTTGTGCATCACAAGGCTTATTCTAATCACTTTTCGTACTTAAGGAATGTAGTTCATCCAATAAGCGTGTTTGTGTGATTGGATGAACATTTACGTCATTTTGTGCATCCCAAGGCATATTTAATCCCTTTTCGTACTTAAGGAATGTAGTTCATCGAATAAGTGAGTTTGTGTCATTGGATGAACATTTACGTCATTTTGTGCTTCCCAAGGGTTATTCTAATCACTTTTCGTACTTAAGGAATCTAGTTCATCCAATAACTGCGTTTGTGTCATTGGATGAACTTTTACGTCATTTTGTGCATCCCAAGGCTTATTCTAGTCACTTTTCGTACTTAAGGAATGTAGTTCATCCAATAAGTGCGTTTGTGTGATTGGATGAATATTTACGTCATTTTGTGCATCCCAAGGCATATTCTAATCCCTTTTCGTACTTAAGGAATGTAGTTCATCCAATAAGTGAGTTTGTGTCATTCGATGAACATTTACGTCATTTTGTGCTTCCCAAGGGTTATTCTAATCACTTTTCGTACTTAAGGAATCTAGTTCATCAAATAACTGCGTTTGTGTCATTGGATGAACTGTTACGTCATTTTGTGCATCCCAAGGCTTATTCTAATAACTTTTTGTACTTAAGGAATGTGGTTCAGCTAATTAGCGCGTTTGTGTCGTTGGATGAACATTTACGTAATTTTGTGCATCCCAAGGCTTATTCTAATCACTTTTCATACTTAAGGAATGTAGTTCATCCAATAAGTGCGTTTGTGTGATTGGATGAACATTTACGTCATTTTGTGCATCCCAAGGCATATTCTAATCCCTTTTCGTACTTAAGGAATGTAGTTCATCCAATAAGTGAGTTTGTGTCATTCGATGAACATTTACGTCATTTTGTGCTTCCCAAGGGTTATTCTAATCACTTTTCGTACTTAAGGAATCTAGTTCATCCAATAACTGCGTTTGTGTCATTGGATGAACTTTTACGTCATTTTGTGCATCCCAAGGCTT
>JBBPBO010000004.1:32854479-32866927 GCA_037974295.1 Cicer cuneatum | reverse complement strand
GTTTGTGTCATTGGATGAACACTTACGTCATTTTGTGCATCCCAAGGCTATTCTAATCACTTTTCGTACTTAAGAAATGTAGTTCATCCAATAAGTGAGTTTGTGTCATTGGATGAACATTTACGTCATTTTGTGCATCGCAAGGCTTATTCTAATCGCTTTTCGTACTTAAGGAATGTAGTTCATCCAATAAGTGCGTTTGTGTGATTGGATGAACATTTACGTCATTTTGTGCATCGCAAGGCTTATTCTAATCACTTTTCGTACTTAAGGAATGTAGTTCATCCAACAAGAGCCTTTGTGTCATTGGATGAACATTTACGTCATTTTGTGCATCCCAAGGCTTATTCTAATCCCTTTTCGTACTTAAGGAATGTAGTTCATCCAATAAGCGTTTGTGTCATTAATTTAACATTTAGGTCATTTTGTGGATCACAAGGCTTATTCTAATCACTTTTCGTACTTAAGGAATGCAATTCATGCAATAAGTGAGTTTGTGTCATTGGATGAACATTTACGTCATTTTGTGCTTCCCAAGGGTTATTCTAATCACTTTTCGTACTTAAGGAATGTAGTTCATCCAATAACTGCGTTTGTGTCATTGGATAAACTTTTACGTCATTTTGTGCATCCCAAGGCTTATTATAATCACTTTTCTTACTTAAGGAATGTAGTTCATCCAATAAGTGCGTTTGTGTCATTGGATGAACATTTACGTCATTTTGGGCATCCCAAGGCTTATTCTAATCCCTTTTCGTACTTAAGGAATGTATATCATCCAATAAGCGCGTTTGTGTCATTTGATGAACATTTACGTCATTTTGTGCATCCCAACGGTTATTCTAATCACTTTTAATACATAAGGAATGTAGTTCATCCATTAAGTGAGTTTGTGTCATTGGATGAACATTTACGTCATTTTGTGCAACCCAAGGTTTATTCTAATCACTTTTCGTACTTATGTAAAGTAGTTCATCCAATAAGCGCGTTTGTGTCATTAATCTAACATTTACGTCAATTTGTGCATCCCAAGGTTTATTTTAATCACTTTCCGTACTTAAGGAATGTAGTTCATCTAATAAGTGCGTTTGTGTCATTGGATGAACACTTACGTCATTTTGTGCATCCCAAGGCTATTCTAATCACTTTTCGTACTTAAGGAATGTATTTTATCCAATAAGCGTTTGTGTCATTAATTTAACATTTAGCTCATTTTATGCATCACAAGGCTTATTCTAATCCCTTTTCGTACTTAAGGAAAGTAGTTCATCCAATAAGCGCGTTTGTGTCATTAATCTAACATTTACGTCAATTTGTGCATCCCAAGGTTTATTTTAATCACTTTTCGTACATAAGGAATGTAGTTCACCCAATAAATGAGTTTGTGTCATTGGATGAATATTTACGTCATTTTGTGCATCCCAAGGCTTATTCAAATCACTTTTCGTACTTAAGGAATGTAGTTCATCCAATAAGCGTTTGTGTCATTAATTTAACATTTAGGTCATTTTGTGCATCACAAGGCTTATTTTAATCACTTTTCGTACTTAAGGAATGTAGATCATCCAATAAGCGCGTTTGTCTCATTGGATGAACATTTACGTCATTTTCTGCATCCCAACGGTTATTCTAATCACTTTTCGTACATAAGGAATGTAGTTCATCCAATAAGTGCGTTTGTGTCATTGGATGAACATTTACGTCATTTTGTGCATCCCAAGGCTTATTCTAATCACTTTTCTTACTTAAGGAAAGTAGTTCCTCCAATAAGCGCGTTGGTGTCATTAATCTAACATTTACGTCAATTTGTGCATCCCAAGGCTTATTTTAATCACTTTTCATACTTAAGGAATGTAGTTCATCCATTAAGTGAGTTTGTGTCATTGGATGAACATTTACGTCATTTTGTGCTTCCCAAGGGTTATTCTAATCACTTTTCGTACTTAAGGAATCTAGTTCATCCAATAACTGCTTTTGTGTCATTGGATGAACTTTTACGTCATTTTGTGCATCCCAAGGCTTATTCTAATCACTTTTCGTACTTAAGGAATGTAGTTCATCCAATAATTGCGTTTGTGTCATTGGATGAACATTTACGTCATTTTGGGCATCCCAAGGCTTATTCTAATCCCTTTTCGTACTTAAGGAATGTAGATCATCCAATAAGCGCGTTTGTGTCATTGGATGAACATTTACGTCATTTTCTGCATCCCAACGGTTATTCTAATCACTTTTAATACATAAGGAATGTAGTTCATCCAATAAGTGCGTTTGTGTCATTGGATGAACATTTACGTCATTTTGTGCATCCCAAGGCTTATTCTAATCACTTTTCGTACTTAAGGAAAGTAGTTCATCCAATAAGCGCGTTGGTGTCATTAATCTAGCATTTACGTCAATTTGTGCATCCCAAGGCTTATTTTAATCACTTTTCATACTTAAGGAATGTAGTTCATCCATTAAGTGAGTTTGTGTCATTGGATGAACATTTACGTCATTTTGTGCTTCCCAAGGGTTATTCTAATCACTTTTCGTACTTAAGGAATCTAGTTCATCCAATAACTGCTTTTGTGTCATTGGATGAACTTTTACGTCATTTTGTGCATCCCAAGGCTTATTCTAATCACTTTTCGTACTTAAGGAATGTAGTTCATCCAATAACTGCGTTTGTGTCATTGCATGAACATTTACGTCATTTTGTGCATCGCAAGGCTTATTCTAATCACTTTTCGTACTTAAGGAATGTAGTTCATCCAATAAGTGCGTTTGTGTCATTGGATGAACATTTACGTCATTTTGTGCATCGCAAGGCTTATTCTAATTACTTTTCGTACTTAAGGAAAGTAGGTCATCCAACAAGAGCATTTGTGTCATTGGATGAACATTTACGTCATTTTGTGCATCCCAAGGCTTATTCTTAACCCTTTTCGTACTTAAGGAAAATAGTTCATCCAATAAGCGCGTTTCTGTCATTAATCTTACATTTACGTCATTTTGTGCATCCCAAAGCTTTTTCTAATCACTTTCCGTACTTAAGGAATGTAGTTCATCCAATAATTGCGTTTGTGTCATTGGATGAACATTTACGTCATTTTCGGCATCCCAAGGTTTATTCTAATCCCTTTTCGTACTTAAGGAATGTAGATCATCCAATAAGCGCGTTTGTGTCATTGGATGAACATTTACGTCATTTTCTGCATCCCAACGGTTATTCTAATCACTTTTCGTACATAAGGAATGTAGTTCATCCAATAAGTGCGTTTGTGTCATTGGATGAACATTTACGTCATTTTGTGCATCCCAAGGCTTATTCGAATCACTTATCGTACTTAAGGAATGTAGTTCATCCAATAAGTGCATTTGTGTCATTGGATGAACATTTAAGTCATTTTGTGCATCCCCAGGCTTATTCTAATCACTTTTCATACGTAAGGAAAGTAGTTCATCGAATAACTGCGTTTGTGTCATTGGATGAACTTTTACGTCATTTTGTGCATCCCAAGGCTTATTCTAATCACTTTTCTTACTTAAGGAAAGTAGTTCCTCCAATAAGCGCGTTGGTGTCATTAATCTAACATTTACGTCAATTTGTGCATCCCAAGGCTTATTTTAATCACTTTTCATACTTAAGGAATGTAGTTCATCCATTAAGTGAGTTTGTGTCATTGGATGAACATTTACGTCATTTTGTGCTTCCCAAGGGTTATTCTAATCACTTTTCGTACTTAAGGAATCTAGTTCATCCAATAACTGCTTTTGTGTCATTGGATGAACTTTTACGTCATTTTGTGCATCCCAAGGCTTATTCTAATCACTTTTCGTACTTAAGGAATGTAGTTCATCCAATAATTGCGTTTGTGTCATTGGATGAACATTTACGTCATTTTGGGCATCCCAAGGCTTATTCTAATCCCTTTTCGTACTTAAGGAATGTAGATCATCCAATAAGCGCGTTTGTGTCATTGGATGAACATTTACGTCATTTTCTGCATCCCAACGGTTATTCTAATCACTTTTAATACATAAGGAATGTAGTTCATCCAATAAGTGCGTTTGTGTCATTGGATGAACATTTACGTCATTTTGTGCATCCCAAGGCTTATTCTAATCACTTTTCGTACTTAAGGAAAGTAGTTCATCCAATAAGCGCGTTGGTGTCATTAATCTAACATTTACGTCAATTTGTGCATCCCAAGGCTTATTTTAATCACTTTTCGTACTTAAGGAATGTAGTTCATCCATTAAGTGAGTTTGTGTCATTGGATGAACATTTACGTCATTTTGTGCTTCCCAAGGGTTATTCTAATCACTTTTCGTACTTAAGGAATGTAGTTCATCCAATAACTGCTTTTGTGTCATTGGATGAACTTTTACGTCATTTTGTGCATCCCAAGGCTTATTCTAATCACTTTTCGTACTTAAGGAATGTAGTTCATCCAATAACTGCGTTTGTGTCATTGGATGAACATTTACGTCATTTTGTGCATCGCAAGGCTTATTCTAATCACTTTTCGTACTTAAGGAATGTAGTTCATCCAATAAGTGCGTTTGTGTCATTGGATGAACATTTACGTCATTTTGTGCATCGCAAGGCTTATTCTAATTACTTTTCGTACTTAAGGAAAGTAGTTCATCCAACAAGAGCATTTGTGTCATTGGATGAACATTTACGTCATTTTGTGCATCCCAAGGCTTATTCTTAACTCTTTTCGTAATTAAGGAAAATAGTTCATCCAATAAGCGCGTTTATGTCATTAATCATACATTTACGTCATTTTGTGCATCCCAAATCTTTTTCTAATCACTTTCCGTACTTAAGGAATGTAGTTCATCTAATAAGTGCGTTTGTGTCATTGGATGAACACTTACGTCATTTTGTGCATCCCAAGGCTATTCTAATCACTTTTCGTACTTAAGGAATGTATTTTATCCAATAAGCGTTTGTGTCATTAATTTAACATTTAGGTCATTTTATGCATCCCAAGGCTTATTCTAATCACTTTTCGTACTTAAGGAATGTAGTTCATCCAATAATTGCGTTTGTGTCATTGGATGAACATTTACGTCATTTTGGGCATCCCAAGGCTTATTCTAATTACTTTTCGTACTTAAGGAATGTAGTTCATCCAACAAGAGCATTTGTGTCATTGGATGAACATTTACGTCATTTTGTGCATCCCAAGGCTTATTCTTAACCCTTTTCGTACTTAAGGAAATAGTTCATCCAATAAGCGCGTTTCTGTCATTAATCTTACATTTACGTCATTTTGTGCATCCCAAAGCTTTTTCTAATCACTTTTCGTACTTAATGAATGTAGTTCATCTAATAAGTGCGTTTGTGTCATTGGATGAACACTTACGTCATTTTGTGCATCCCAAGGCTTATTCTAATCACTTTTCGTACTTCAGGAATATAGTTCATCCAATAAGTGCGTTTGTGTCATTGGATGAACATTTACGTCAATTTATGCATCCCAAGGTTTATTTTAATCACTTTTCGTACTTAAGGAATGTAGTTCATCCAATAAATGAGTTTGTGTCATTGGATGAACATTTACGTCATTTTGTGCATCCCCAGGCTTATTCAAATCACTTTTCGTACTTAAGGAATGTAGTTCATCCAATAAGCGTTTGTGTCATTAATTTAACATTTAGGTCATTTTGTGCATCACAAGGCTTATTCTAATCACTTTTCGTACTTAAGGAAAGTAGTTCATCCAATAAGCGCGTTTCTGTCATTAATCAAACATTTATGCAATTTGTGCATCCCAAGGTTTATTTTAATCACTTTTCGTACTTAAGGAATGTAGTTCATCCAATAAGTGAGTTTGTGTCATTGGATGAACATTTACGTCATTTTGTGCTTCCCAAGGGTTATTCTAATCACTTTTCGTACTTAAGGAATGTAGTTCATCCAATAACTGCGTTAGTGTCATTGGATAAACTTTTACGTCATTTTGTGCATCCCAAGGCGTATTTTAATCACTTTTATTACTTAAGGAATGTAGTTCATCCAATAAGTGCGTTTGTGTCATTGGATGAACATTTACGTCGTTTTGGGCATCCCAATGGTTATTCTAATCACTTTTCGTACTTAAGGAATGTAGTTCATCCAATAACTGCGTTTGTGTCATTGGATAAACTTTGACGTCATTTTGTGCATCCCAAGGCTTATTCTAATCACTTTTCTTACTTAAGGAATGTAGTTCATCCAATAAGTGCGTTTGTGTCATTGGATGAACATTTACGTCATTTTGTGCATCACAAGGCTTATTCTAATCACTTTTCGTACTTAAGGAAAGTAGTTCATCCAATAAGTGCGTTTCTGTCATTAATCTAACATTTACGTCAATTTGTGCATCCCAAGGCTTATTCTAATCACTTTTCGTACTTAAGGAATGTAGTTCATCCAATAAGCACGTTTCTGTCATTGATCTAACATTTACGTCAATTTGTGCATCCCAAGGCTTATTTTAATCACTTTTCGTACTTAAGGAATGTAGTTCATCCAATAAGTGCGTTTGTGTCATTGGATGAACATTTACGTCATTTTGTGCATCCCAGACTTATTGTAATCACTTTTCGTACTTAAGTAATGTAGTTCATCCAATAAGCGCGTTTGTGTCAATGGATGAATATTTACGTCATTTTGTGCATCCCAAGGCTTATTCTAATCACTTTTCGTACTTGAGGAATGTAATTCATCCAACAAGAGCATTTGTGTCATTGGATGAACATTTACGTCATTTTGTGCATCACAAAACTTATTCTAATCACTTTTCGTACTTAAGGAAAGTAGTTTATCCAATAAGTGCGTTTCTGTCATTAATCTAACATTTACGTCAATTTGTGCATCCCAAGGCTTATTCTAATCACTTTTCGTACTTAAGGAATGTAGTTCATCCAATAAGTGCATTTGTGTCATTGGATGAACATTTACGTAATTTTGTGCATCCCAAGGCTTATTCTAATCCCTTTTTTATACTTAAGGAATGTAGATCATCCAATAAGCGCGTTTGTGTCATTAATCTAACATTTACGTAATTTTGTGCATTCCAACGGTTATTCTAATCAATTTTAATACATAAGGAATGTAGTTCATCCAATAAGTGCGTTTGAGACATTGGATGAACATTTACGTCATTTTGTGCATCCCAAGGCTTATTCTAATCACTTTTCGTACTTAAGGAATGTAGTTCATCCAATAAATGCGTTTGTGTCATTGGATGAACATTTACGTCATTTTGTGCATCCCAAGGCTTATTCTAATGACTTTTCGTACTTAAGGAATGTAGTTCATCCAATAAGCGCGTTTGTGTCATTGGATGAACATTTAAGTCATTTTGTGCATCCCAAGGCTTATTCTAATCACTTTTCGTACTTAAGGAATGTAGTTCATCCAACAAGAGCATTTGTGTCATTGGATGAACATTTACGTCATTTTGTGCATCACAAGGCTTATTCTAATCACTTTTCGTACTTAAGGAAAGTAGTTCATCCAATAAGCGCGTTTGTGTCATTAATCTAACATTTACGTCAATTTGTGCATCCCAAGGCTTATTTTAATCACTTTTCGTACTTAAGGAATGTAGTTCATCCAATAAATGAGTTTGTGTCATTGGATGAACATTTACGTCATTTTGTGCATCCCAAGGCTTATTCAAATCACTTTTCGTACTTAAGGAATGTAGTTCATCCAATAAGCGTTTGTGTCATTAATTTAACATTTAGGTCATTTTGTGCATCACAAGGCTTATTCTAATCACTTTTCGTACTTAAGGAAAGTAGTTCATCTAATAAGCGCGTTTCTGTCATTAATCAAACATTTATGCAATTTGTGCATCCCAAGGTTTATTTTAATCACTTTTCGTACTTAAGGAATGTAGTTCATCCAATAAGTGAGTTTGTATCATTGGATGAACATTTACGTCATTTTGTGCTTCCCAAGGGTTATTCTAATCACTTTTCGTACTTAAGGAATGTAGTTCATCCAATAACTGCGTTTGTGTCATTGGATAAACTTTTACGTCATTTTGTGCATCCCAAGGCGTATTTTAATCACTTTTATTACTTAAGGAATGTAGTTCATCCAATAAGTGTGTTTGTGTCATTGGATGAACATTTACGTCGTTTTGGGCATCCCAAGGGTTATTCTAATCACTTTTCGTACTTAAGGAATGTAGTTCATCCAATAACTGCGTTTGTGTCATTGGATAAACTTTGACGTCATTTTGTGCATCCCAAGGCTTATTGTAATCACTTTTCTTACTTAAGGAATGTAGTTCATCCAATAAGTGCGTTTGTGTCATTGGATGAACATTTACGTCATTTTGTGCATCCCAAGGCTTATTCTAATCCCTTTTCGTACTTAAGGAATGTAGATCATCCAATAAGCGCGTTTGTGTCATTGGATGAACAATTACGTCATTTTGTGCATCCCAACGGTTATTCTAATCACTTTTAATACATAAGGAATGTAGTTCATCCAATAAGTGGGTTTGTGTCGTTGGATAATCTTTTACGTCATTTTGTGCATCCCAAGGCTTATTCTAATCACTTTTCGTACTTAAGGAGTGTAGTTCATCCAATAAGTGCGTTTGTGTCATTGGATGAACATTTACGTCAATTTGTGCATCCCAAGGCTTATTTTAATCACTTTTTGTACTTAAGGAATCTAGTTCATCCAATATGTGAGTTTGTGTCATTGGATGAACATTTACGTCATTTTGAGCTTCCCAAGGGTTATTCTAATCACTTTTCGTACTTAAGGAATGTAGTTCATCCAATAATTGCGTTTGTGTCATTGGATAATCTTTTACGTCATTTTGTGCATCCCAAGGCTTATTCTAATCACTTTTCGTACTTAAGGAATGTAGTTCATCCAATAAGTGTGTTTGTGTAATTGGATGAACATTTTACGTCATTTTAATCTAACATTTACGACAATTTGTGCATCCCAAGGCTTACTCTAATCACTTTTCGTACTTAAGGAATGTAGTTCATCCAACAAGAGCATTTGCGTCATTGGATGAACATTACGTCGTTCTGTGCATCCCAAGACTTATTCTAATCACTTTTCGTACTTAAGGAATGTAGTTCATCCAATAACTGCGTTTGTGTCATTGGATGATCTTTTACGTCATTTTGTGCATCCCAAGGCTTATTCTAATCACTTTTCGTACTTAAGGAATGTAGTCATCCAATAAGTGCGTTTGTGTCATTGGATGAACATTTACGTCATTTTATGCATCCCAAGGCTTATTCTAATCCCTTTTCGTACTTAAGGAATGTAGTTCATCCAATAAGTGGGTTTGTGTCATTGGATGAACATTTACATCATTTTGGGCATCCCAAGGCTTATTCTAATCACTTTTCGTACTTCAGGAATATAGTTCATCCAATAAGTGCGTTTGTGTCATTGGATTAACATTTACGTCAATTTATGCATCCCAAGGCTACTTTTAATCACTTTTCGTACTTAAGGAATCTACTTCATCCAATATTTGAGTTTTTGTCATTGGATGAACATTTACGTCATTTTGTGCTTCCCAAGGGTTATTCTAATCATTTTTCGTACTTAAGGAATGTAGTTCATCCAATAACTGTGTTTGTGTCATTGGATGATCTTTTACGTCATTTTGTGCAACCCAAGGCTTATTCTAATCACTTTTCCTACTTAAGGAATGTAGTTCATCCAATAAGTGCGTTTGTGTCATTGGATGAACATTTACTTCATTTTATGCATCCCAAGGCTTATTCTTAACCCTTTTCGTACTTAAGGAAAATAGTTCATCCAATAAGCGCGTTTGTGTCATTAATCTTACATTTACTTCATTTTGTGCATCCCAAAGCTTTATCTAATCACTTTCCGTACTTAAGGAATGTAGTTCATCTAATAAGTGCGTTTGTGTCATTGGATGAACACTTACGTCATTTTGTGCATCCCAAGGCTATTCTAATCACTTTTCGTACTTAAGGAATGTAGTTTATCCAATAAGCGCGTTTCTGTCATTAATCTAACATTTACGTCAATTTGTGCATCCCAAGATTTATTTTAATCACTTTTCGTACTTAAGGAATGTAGTTCATCAAATAAATGAGTTTTGTCATTGGATGAATATTTACGTCATTTTGTGCATCCGAAGGCTTATTCTAATCCCTTTTCGTACTTAAGGAATGTAGATCATCCAATAAGCGCGTTTGTGTCATTAGATGAACAATTACGTCATTTTGTGCATCCCAACGGTTATTCTAATCACTTTTAATACATAAGGAATGTAGTTCATCCAATAAGTGCGTTTGTGTCGTTGGATAATCTTTTACGTCATTTTGTGCATCCCAAGGCTTATTCTAATCACTTTTCGTACTTAAGGAATGTAGTTCATCCAATAAGTGCGTTTGTGTCATTGGATGAACATTTACGTCAATTTGTGCATCCCAAGGCTTATTTTAATCACTTTTTGTACTTAAGGAATCTAGTTCATCCAATATGTGAGTTTGTGTCATTGGATGAACATTTACGTCATTTTGAGCTTCCCAAGGGTTATTCTAATCACTTTTCGTACTTAAGGAATGTAGTTCATCCAATAATTGCGTTTGTGTCATTGGATAATCTTTTACGTCATTTTGTGCATCCCAAGGCTTATTCTAATCACTTTTCGTACTTAAGGAATGTAGTTCATCCAATAAGTGTGTTTGTGTAATTGGATGAACATTTTACGTCATTTTAATCTAACATTTACGACAATTTGTGCATCCCAAGGCTTACTCTAATCACTTTTCGTACTTAAGGAATGTAGTTCATCCAACAAGAGCATTTGCGTCATTGGATGAACATTACGTCGTTCTGTGCATCCCAAGACTTATTCTAATCACTTTTCGTACTTAAGGAATGTAGTTCATCCAATAACTGCGTTTGTGTCATTGGATGATCTTTTACGTCATTTTGTGCATCCCAAGGCTTATTCTAATCACTTTTCGTACTTAAGGAATGTAGTCATCCAATAAGTGCGTTTGTGTCATTGGATGAACATTTACGTCATTTTATGCATCCCAAGGCTTATTCTAATCCCTTTTCGTACTTAAGGAATGTAGTTCATCCAATAAGTGGGTTTGTGTCATTGGATGAACATTTACATCATTTTGGGCATCCCAAGGCTTATTCTAATCACTTTTCGTACTTCAGGAATATAGTTCATCCAATAAGTGCGTTTGTGTCATTGGATTAACATTTACGTCAATTTATGCATCCCAAGGCTACTTTTAATCACTTTTCGTACTTAAGGAATCTACTTCATCCAATATTTGAGTTTTTGTCATTGGATGAACATTTACGTCATTTTGTGCTTCCCAAGGGTTATTCTAATCATTTTTCGTACTTAAGGAATGTAGTTCATCCAATAACTGTGTTTGTGTCATTGGATGATCTTTTACGTCATTTTGTGCAACCCAAGGCTTATTCTAATCACTTTTCCTACTTAAGGAATGTAGTTCATCCAATAAGTGCGTTTGTGTCATTGGATGAACATTTACTTCATTTTATGCATCCCAAGGCTTATTCTTAACCCTTTTCGTACTTAAGGAAAATAGTTCATCCAATAAGCGCGTTTGTGTCATTAATCTTACATTTACTTCATTTTGTGCATCCCAAAGCTTTATCTAATCACTTTCCGTACTTAAGGAATGTAGTTCATCTAATAAGTGCGTTTGTGTCATTGGATGAACACTTACGTCATTTTGTGCATCCCAAGGCTATTCTAATCACTTTTCGTACTTAAGGAATGTAGTTTATCCAATAAGCGCGTTTCTGTCATTAATCTAACATTTACGTCAATTTGTGCATCCCAAGATTTATTTTAATCACTTTTCGTACTTAAGGAATGTAGTTCATCAAATAAATGAGTTTTGTCATTGGATGAATATTTACGTCATTTTGTGCATCCGAAGGCTTATTCTAATCCCTTTTCGTACTTAAGGAATGTAGATCATCCAATAAGCGCGTTTGTGTCATTAGATGAACAATTACGTCATTTTGTGCATCCCAACGGTTATTCTAATCACTTTTAATACATAAGGAATGTAGTTCATCCAATAAGTGCGTTTGTGTCGTTGGATAATCTTTTACGTCATTTTGTGCATCCCAAGGCTTATTCTAATCACTTTTCGTACTTAAGGAATGTAGTTCATCCAATAAGTGCGTTTGTGTCATTGGATGAACATTTACGTCAATTTGTGCATCCCAAGGCTTATTTTAATCACTTTTTGTACTTAAGGAATCTAGTTCATCCAATATGTGAGTTTGTGTCATTGGATGAACATTTACGTCATTTTGAGCTTCCCAAGGGTTATTCTAATCACTTTTCGTACTTAAGGAATGTAGTTCATCCAATAATTGCGTTTGTGTCATTGGATAATCTTTTACGTCATTTTGTGCATCCCAAGGCTTATT
>JBBPBO010000004.1:32786149-32854469 GCA_037974295.1 Cicer cuneatum | reverse complement strand
TTATTCTAATCACTTTTCGTACTTAAGGAATGTAGTTCATCCAATAAGTGCGTTTGTGTCATTGGATGAACATTTACGTCAATTTGTGCATCCCAAGGCTTATTTTAATCACTTTTTGTACTTAAGGAATCTAGTTCATCCAATATGTGAGTTTGTGTCATTGGATGAACATTTACGTCATTTTGAGCTTCCCAAGGGTTATTCTAATCACTTTTAATACATAAGGAATGTAGTTCATCCAATAAGTGCGTTTGTGTCGTTGGATAATCTTTTACGTCATTTTGTGCATCCCAAGGATTATTCTAATCACTTTTCGTACTTAAGGAATGTAGTTCATCCAATAAGTGCGTTTGTGTCATTGGATGAACATTTACGTCAATTTGTGCATCCCAAGGCTTATTTTAATCACTTTTTGTACTTAAGGAATCTAGTTCATCCAATATGTGAGTTTGTGTCATTGGATGAACATTTACGTCATTTTGAGCTTCCCAAGGGTTATTCTAATCACTTTTCGTACTTAAGGAATGTAGTTCATCCAATAATTGCGTTTGTGTCATTGGATAATCTTTTACGTCATTTTGTGCATCCCAAGGCTTATTATAATCACTTTTCGTACTTAAGGAATGTAGTTCATCCAATAAGTGTGTTTGTGTCATTGGATGAACATTTTACGTCATTTTAATCTAACATTTACGACAATTTGTGCATCCCAAGGCTTACTCTAATCACTTTTCGTACTTAAGGAATGTAGTTCATCCAACAAGAGCATTTGCGTCATTGGATGAACATTACGTCGTTCTGTGCATCCCAAGACTTATTCTAATCACTTTTCGTACATGAGGAATGTAGTTCATCCAATAAGTGAGTTTGTGTCATTGGATGCACATTTACGTCATTTTGTGCATCCCAAGGCTTATTCAAATCACTTTTCGTACTTAAGGAAAGTAGTTTATCCAATAAGTGCGTTTCTGTCATTAATCTAACATTTACGTCAATTTGTGCATCCCAAGGCTTATTCTAATCACTTTTCGTACTTAAGGAATGTAGTTCATCCAATAAGTGCATTTGTGTCATTGGATGAACATTTACGTAATTTTGTGCATCCCAAGGCTTATTCTAATCCCTTTTTTATACTTAAGGAATGTAGATCATCCAATAAGCGCGTTTGTGTCATTAATCTAACATTTACGTAATTTTGTGCATTCCAACGGTTATTCTAATCAATTTTAATACATAAGGAATGTAGTTCATCCAATAAGTGCGTTTGAGACATTGGATGAACATTTACGTCATTTTGTGCATCCCAAGGCTTATTCTAATCACTTTTCGTACTTAAGGAATGTAGTTCATCCAATAAGTGCGTTTGTGTCATTGGATGAACATTTACGTCATTTTGTGCATCCCAAGGCTTATTCTAATGACTTTTCGTACTTAAGGAATGTAGTTCATCCAATAAGCGCGTTTGTGTCATTGGATGAACATTCAAGTCATTTTGTGCATCCCAAGGCTTATTCTAATCACTTTTCGTACTTAAGGAATGTAGTTCATCCAACAAGAGCATTTGTGTCATTGGATGAACATTTACGTCATTTTGTGCATCACAAGGCTTATTCTAATCACTTTTCGTACTTAAGGAAAGTAGTTCATCCAATAAGCGCGTTTGTGTCATTAATCTAACATTTACATCAATTTGTGCCTCGCAAGGCTTATTTTAATCACTTTTCGTACTTAAGGAATGTAGTTCATCCAATAAGTGAGTTTGTGTCATTGGATGAACATTTACGTCATTTTGTGCTTCCCAAGGGTTATTCTAATCACTTTTCTTACTTATGGAATCTAGTTCATCCAATAACTACGTTTGTGTCATTGGATGAACATTTACGTCATTTTGTGCTTCCCAAGGCTCATTCTAATCACTTTTCGTACTTAAGAAATGTAGTTCATCCAATAAGCGCATTTGTGTCATTTGATGAACATTTACGTCATTTTGTGCATCCCAAGACTTATTCTAATCACTTTTCGTAGTTAAGGAATGTAGTTCATCTAATAAGTGTGTTTGTGTCATTGGATGAACATTTATGTCATTTTGTGCATCCCAAGGCTTATTCTAATCACTTTTCGTACTTAAGGAAAGTAGTTCATCCAATAAGCGCGTTTGTGTCATTAATCTAACATTTACGTCAATTTGTGCATCCCAAGGCTTATTCTAATCACTTTTCGTACTTAAGGAATGTAGTTCATCCAATAAGTGCGTTTGTGTCATTGGATGATCATTTACGTCATTTTGTGCTTCCCAAGGGTTATTCTAATCACTTTTCTTACTTATGGAATCTAGTTCATCCAATAACTACGTTTGTGTCATTGGATGAACTTTTACGTCATGTTGTGCTTCCCAAGGCTTATTCTAATCACTTTTCGTACTTAAGAAATGTAGTTCATCCAATAAGCGCATTTGTGTCATTGGATGAACATTTACGTCATTTTGTGCATCCCAAGACTTATTCTAATCACTTGTCGTAGTTAAGGAATGTAGTTCATCTAATAAGTGTGTTTGTGTCATTGGATGAACATATATGTCATTTTGTGCATCCCAAGGCTTATTCTAATCACTTTTCGTACTTAAGGAAAGTAGTTCATCCAATAAGCGCGTTTGTGTCATTAATCTAACATTTACGTTAATTTGTGCATCCCAAGGCTTATTTTAATCACTTTTCGTACTTATGGAACGTAGTTCCTCCAATAAGTGAGTTTGTGTCATTGGATGAACATTTACGTCATTTTGTGCATCTCAAGGCTTATTCTAATCACTTTTCGTACTTAAGGAAAGTAGTTCATCCAATAAGCGCGTTTGTGTCATTAATCTAACATTTACATCAATTTGTGCATCCCAAGGCTTATTCTAATCACTTTTCGTACTTAAGGAACGTAGTTCATCCAATAAGTGCGTTTGTGTCATTGGATTAACATTTACGTCATTTTGTGCATCCTAAGGCTTATTCTAATCCCTTTTCGTACTTAAGGAAAGTAGTTCATCCAATAAGCGCGTTTGTGTCATTAATCTAACATTTACGTCAATTTGTGCATCCCAAGGCTTATTCTAATCACTTTTCGTACTTAAGGAATGTACTTCATCCAATAAGTGCGTTTGTGTCATTGGATGATCATTTACGTCATTTTGTGCTTCCCAAGGGTTATTCTAATCACTTTTCTTACTTATGGAATCTAGTTCATCCAATAACTACGTTTGTGTCATTGGATGAACTTTTACGTCATTTTGTGCTTCCCAAGGCTTATTCTAATCACTTTTCGTACTTAAGAAATGTAGTTCATCCAATAAGCGCATTTGTGTCATTGGATGAACATTTACGTCATTTTGTGCATCCCAACACTTATTCTAATCACTTTTCGTAGTTAAGGAATGTAGTTCATCTAATAAGTGTGTTTGTGTCATTGGATGAACATATATATCATTTTGTGCATCCCAAGGCTTATTCTAATCACTTTTCGTACTTTATGAAAGTTGTTCATCCAATAAGCGCGTTTGTGTCATTAAAATAACATTTATGTTAATTTGTGCATCACAAGGCTTATTTTAATCACTTTTCGTACTTAAGGAAAGTAGTTCATCCATTAAGCGCGTTTGTGTCATTAATCTAACATTTACATCAATTTGTGCATCCCAAGGCTTATTCTAATCACTTTTCGTACTTAAGGAATGTAGTTCATCCAATAAGTGCGTTTGTGTCATTGGATGAACATTTACGTCATTTTGTGCATCCCAAGGCTTATTCTAATCCCTTTTCGTACATAAGGAATGTAGTTCATCCAATAAGTGAGTTTGTGTCATTGGATGAACATTTACGTCATTTTGTGCATCCCAAGGCTTATTCTAATCACTTTTCGTACTTAAGGAATGTAGTTCATCCAATAAGTGCGTTTGTGTCATTGGATGAACATTTACGTCATTTTGTGCATCCCAAGGTTTATTCTAATCCCTTTTTTATACTTAAGGAATGTAGATCATCCAATAAGCGCGTTTGTGTCATTAATCTAACATTTACGTCATTTTGTGCATCCCAACGGTTATTCCAATCAATTTTAATACATAAGGAATGTAGTTCATCCAATAAGTGCGTTGGTGTGATTGGATGAACATTTACGTCATTTTGTGCATCCCAAGGCTTATTCTAATCACTTTTCGTACTTAAGGAATGTAGTTCATCCAATAAGCGCGTTTGTGTCATTGGATGAACATTTACGTCATTTTATGCATCCCAAGGCCCATTCTAATCACTTTTCGTACTTAAGGAATGTAGTTCATCCAACAAGAGCATTTGTGTGATTGGATGAACATTTACGTCATTTTGTGCATCCCCAGCCTTATTCTATTCACTTTTTGTACTTAAGGAAAGTAGTTCATCAAATAAGCGCGTTTGTGTCATTAATCTAACATTTACGTCATTTTGTGCATCCCAATGCTTATTCTAATCACTTTTCGTACTTAAGGAAAGTAGTTCATCCAATAAGCGCGTTTGTGTCATTGGATGAACATTTACGTCATTTTGTGCATCCCAAGACTTATTCTAATCACTTATCGTACTTAAGGAATGTAGTTCATCCAATAAGTGTGTTTGTGTCATTGGATGAACATTTATGTCATTTTGTGCATCCCAAGGCTCATTCTAATCAGTTTTCGTACTTAAGGAATGTAGTTCATCCTTCAAGAGCATTTGTGTCATTGGATGAACATTTACGTCATTTTGTGCATCCCCAGCCTTATTCTAATCACTTTTCGTACTTAAGGAAAGTAGTTCATCAAATAAGCGCGTTTGTGTCATTAATCTAACATTTACGTCATTTTGTGCATCCCAAGGCTTATTCTAATCACTTTTCGTACTTAAGGAAAGTAGTTCATCCAATAAGCGCGTTTGTGTCATTGGATGAACATTTACGTCATTTTGTGCATCCCAAGGCTTATTCGAATCACTTATCGTACTTAAGGAATGTAGTTCATCCAATAAGTGCATTTGTGTCATTGGATGAACATTTAAGTCATTTTGTGCATCCCCAGGCTTATTCTAATCACTTTTCATACGTAAGGAAAGTAGTTCATCGAATAACTGCGTTTGTGTCATTGGATGAACTTTTACGTCATTTTGTGCATCCCAAGGCTTATTCTAATCACTTTTCGTACTTAAGGAATGTTGTTCATCCAATAAGTGCGTTTGTGTCATTGGATGAACATTTACGTCATTTTATGCATCCCAACGGTTATTCTAATCACTTTTAATACATAAGGAATGTAGTTCATCCATTAAGTGCGTTTGTGTCATTGGATGAACATTTACGTCATTTTGTGCATCCCAAGGCTTATTCTAATCACTTTTCGTACTTAAGGAAGGTAGTTCATCCAATAAGTGCATTTGTGTCATTGGATGAACATTTATGTCATTTTGTGCATCCCAAGGCTTATTCTAATCACTTTTCGTACTTAAGGAACGTAGTTTATCCAATAAGCGCGTTTGTGTCATTGGATGAACATTTATGTCATTTTGTGCATCCCAATGCTCATTCTAATCACTTTTCGTACTTAAGGAATGTAGTTCATCCAACAAGAGCATTTGTGTCATTGGATGAACTTTTACGTCATTTTGTGCATCCCAAGGCTTATTCTAATCACTTTTCGTACTTAAGGATTGTAGTTCATCTAATAAGTGCGTTTGTGTCATTGGATGAACATTTACGTCATTTTGTGTATCCCAAGGCTTATTCTAATCACTTTTCGTACTTAAGGAATGTAGTTCATCCAATAAGTGTGTTTGTGTCATTGGATGAACATTTACGTCATTTTGTGCATCCCAAGGCTTATTCTAATCATTTATCGTACTTAAGGAATGTAGTTCATCCAATAAGTGCATTTGTGTCATTGGATGAACATTTGCGTTATTTTGTGTATCCCAAGGCTTATTCTAATCACTTTTCGTACTTAAGGAATGTAGTTCATTCAATAAGCGCGTTTGTGTCATTAATCTAACATTTACGTCATTTTGTGCATCCCAAGGCTTATTCTAATTGTAACACCCCGAGTTTAAAATACAGCGCGGGTGTATTTTTTTTTCTTTCACATAAAATAAATCAATAAAAGAATTTTCTGAAATAATTAAAGGGAATAAAAATAAGATTTTCATTAGTTCATTTCAAAAGAGGGTACCCGGCCTGTGGCCACTAAACAGTATCAGAGTGCGGAAAAATACAACGGAAAAAGTAATACATTAATTCCCAAAATAAAATTACATTTCCCAAAACTCAAGACCCTATACAAAAGTCTAGACTGATCATGCACTAAGCTACAGTAGCACGGTCTCCACCGCATCCCCTATAAGTCTCGTCTTCAACCAACCGTCCGTCCCTCTGCGTTGTCCACGTAGACTCCGTACGTAAAGATTAGGGGAAACTAACGACGCTTCCGTCGTTAGTGTATCCGTCGGTAGGACGGGTTCAGGTAACATCTGAGGGCAAAGCGCAAAGTCCACAATATAATAGCAAGGGTCACCGACCGAAATTAACAAATAAGCACATAGCATATATCTCACAACAACACATATATTCATGGCATATTGTATAATAATGATGAAAAGATGCTCGTTTTGAAATTTCATGACATGTATGCTTTTTCAAAACAGCAATGAATTAATATGGAAAAACATGTTGTAAGTACAATCACCACTTCAGCAATCACAAACATTCATCAGAAAACTCATGTTTCAACAAGTACTTACACACATCAATTTTCCAATCATCAACAATATCCAAAACGTGACCCACCGGTCAAGCACCCAGATGCAATATGCATATGCTCATGTACTCAGCTTCTTGGAACTACCAAGGTGCAGTCGCTCACAGACCAGCACACGTGCAGTCGCTCAACAAACCAGCACGATTTACCCAGACCAAGGTACAGTCACTCAACAGACCAGTACCAGTCAGTCGCTCAACAGACCAGCACGATTTATATATGTCAGACTTTAACGGCCCTCAAGACCAAGGTGCAATCTCTCACAGATCAGCACCAGTGCAGTCGCTCAACGGACCAACACGACTTCACAAATGGAATGGACCATCTAATACACGCGGAACCATCCCGTAGCCCGGATAGAATAGACCGTCTAATACACGCGGAACTACTCTAAACCCGGATAGAATAGACCGTCTAATACACGCGGAACTATTCTATAACCATCATGGTCACTACAATTACATGTATTAGCCTCTCACAGGCCAAATACACAGAAGTTAAATCCTCGCACGGATAGAATGGACCGTCTAATACACGCGGAACCACCCCGTAGTCCGAGTAGAATAGACCGTCTAATACACGCGGAACTATTCTATAACCCATGGTTACTACTTAACTTCGCGGCCCATCACGGTCACCGCATCAACTCTGTGGCCCATCGCGGTCACCACTTGACTATGCAATGCATGAACATGCAATGTTTTCTCTTCACTAAAAACAGTATGCGACATCAATGAATTTCATGCATTTCCACCATTTCTCAAAATACCTCAACCAACTTTATTATCAACACATCAATGCTTAAACATTCAAGTAATCATTATCACTTTACATTATCACAAAATTCCATTCTCAATCATCATAAGTCTTTCCATTGTTCCCCAAAAAAACTGAGTTTCTGGAAAAACAGGAATCTGTATTCGAATACAGATCCCTTGTATTCAAATACAGAAGCTGAAACTAGTGAAAATCTGCAATTTTAACGTTCTGTATTCGAATACAGCATGCCTGTAGTCGAATACAGAAGACAAAACCAGAATGATCTACATCAAATCATCAGAAAACAGAACCAGAATCAGAATGATTAACATCAGAACATTAAAAACAGAATTAGAATCAGAATCATCAACACCAGAACATCAGAAACAGAACCAGAATGAATGATTAATAATCAGAACAGAACCAGAATGATGATTAACATCAGAACAGAACCAGAATGATGATTAACATCAGAACAGAACCAGAATGAATGATTAATCATCAGAACAGAACCCGAATGATGATTAACATCAGAACATCAGAGTCAGAATTAGAATCAGAATGACTAACATCAGAAGCAAAACAGAATGATTCACCAGAATCATCAGAAGCAAAACAGAATGACTTAGCAGAGTCATCAAAAGCAAAACAGAATGACTCACCAGAATCATTCAGAAGCAAAACATAAAGACTTATACCAGAATCATCAGAAGCAAAACAGAATGATTCACACAAGAATCATCAGAAGCAAAACAGAATGATTAACATCAGAATCATTAGAAACAAACAGAATGATCATCAGAATCATCAGAAGCAGAAACAAGATGATTATCAGAATCATCAGAAGTAAAACAGAATAATTCACACAGAACCATCAGAAGATGAATGTATCAGAGGATACATTCTGAATTTACAGAAGATGCATTTCTAGAATATCAGAAGATAAACCAGAATGTCCAAAACCGACCAGAAGATAACTTTGGAGGCTTATATCAAACAGAAACAAAATCAGAAGAACATCTGGAAAATACCAGAGGGAAGCCTGCCATAATATGAGTTGCTCCAAACAAGAATGATTCAAATATCAGAAGAAATCAAGAAGTTATACTGATCAGAACATAGTCTGGCAGTGTAATTTCCACACAGTCCATACTTGTCCAGAAGTGACCAGAAGATATCTTTGATGGATTATATCAGAGTGAATAATTATCAGAAGATTCTTTGGACCATACCATTGTGAAGCCTGCCATGTGGAGAGTTGTTCCAGGCCATAAGTTGTCAAAAGCAAGAAGTAATCCAGAAGATAATTTGACCAGAACATGGCATGACAATCGAATTTTGAATAACCCAGACTTCGCCCAGACTTCATCTAGAATTGATCAGAAGAAGCACAAAATGGTTCATGCCAGAATCACCAGAAGCAGAAACAACAGAATGATTCACATCAGAACCATCAGAAGCAGAAACAGACTGATTTACATCAGAATCATCAGAAGATGGTTAACATCAGAACCATCAGAAGCAGAAATAGAATGTTTCAAATCATAACCATCAGAAGCAGAAATAGAATCGTTCACATCAAAACCATCAGAAGCAGAAATAGACACAGAATGATCCACACAAGGATCATCAGAAGCATAAACAGAAACAGAATGATCCACACAAGGGTCATCAGAACCAGAAATAGAAACGAAATGATCCACACAAGGATCATCAAAACCAGAAACAGAAACAGTATGATCCACACAAGGATCATCAGAACCAGAAACAGAAACATAAATTCTTCTTCTGTATTCGACTACAATGCTCGTAGTCGAATACAAGTTTTGAAAACATAGGTAAAACAGAAATTTTACAGGTTGTAGTCGAATACACACATGTTGTATTCGAATACACCTTCGAAAACCAGTGAAAATCCTGAAGTTTCAACTCTTTTCAAAACTGATTCTTTTAAAACAACAACCAAACAACATAACAGATTCAACACTTTTTTTCCAGAAGCCACTTCCCTCATTTAAAATCCCTTTTCCTTTTAAAACATCAACACCACCAGAATCACACAAAACAGAAATGGAATCAGGATCCAACCCCAATCATCCAGAACCAGAAAACAGAATGTTTTCTCACCAAAATCATTCAGATTTTGAAACCATCAAAACAAATATGCAAGGCATTTCAGCTTCCTCAAACATCAGAATAACATGCATAGCATTTCAGCTTTTACAATCATCAGAACATGACCAATGTTTTCAACCAAAACAGAAATCATCACACAGCAGCAAAACACCAACAGAATGCATTTTTGCATTTTTAAAACTATTTTCCAAAACAGTTTTATGAACATGTATTTTAACCATCTTTAAAATAACATGCAAGACATCTTCAGTTTTCTCACACAAGTAAAACAACATTAATGCATTCAACCAACAACAGCCATCACAGAATCATCACATATCAACAAAAATGCATTTTCTTCATTTTTCAAGATGTCATTTCGAAAACATGTTTTTCTTTCAAAACAGAACTGAAATAACATGCATTTACAGCCCTAATGCAACTAGAAAGTCGGAAGGTGCCCTTACCCTTGTAGCATGCTCTGCTATTTCTCTTGTTCCTGCTGCGTTCCCTTTTCTGCGTCCAGAAACGGTGGAGCTGTTCCTTGAGTTTGCTGCTGCAAAACTGGGTTCTTTCTCTTCGTATTAAGGTGGGGATTAACTTTACTACTGGGGGTTTTCTGGTTTGATGGTTGGAATTTCAGTTAATGGTGTTTGAAGGAATTTCCCTCTCTTCAAATTTAAATTCGGGAATGGCAGAAATAGAGACAGAATGGGAGGGGTGATGGAGTTGGTACATGCAATATGGCAGTAAGAAGGAAGGAATGGTGTTCTGATTTCACCATCCTTCTCACTCCTATTTATAGACTCTCATGGTGCCACCTCACTTGCCACTTGTCTGATTTTCTAGCTTTTTAATTGTCTTGCAATTAGCCACTAATCCTTACTTAATGGTCCAATTAATTTAATTACTTGAAATTAAATTAATTTAATTCTTCACCCAATAATTTTAATTCATCATCCAAATAGATATTTATATATATATATCTTCACTCAAACATACATATATTAAATATTTTACAAATATCCCCAAAATACAATTAAGCGCGTTTGTGTCATTAATCTAACATTTACGTCAATTTGTGCATCCCAAGGCTTATTTTAATCACTTTTCGTACTTAAGGAATGTAGTTCATCCAATAAGTGAGTTTGTGTCATTGGATGAACATTTACGTCATTTTGTGCTTCCCAAGGGTTATTCTAATCACTTTTCGTACTTAAGGAATCTAGTTCAACCAATAACTGCCTTTGTGTCATTTGATGAACTTTTACGTCATTTTGTGCATCCCAAGGATTATTCTAATCACTTTTCGTACTTAAGGAATGTAGTTCATCCAATAAGTGCGTTTGTGTCATTGGATGAACATTTACGTCATTTTGTGCATCCCAAGGCTTATTCTAATCCCTTTATGTACTTAAGGAATGTAGATCATCCAATAAGCGCGTTTGTGTCAATAATCTAACATTTACGTCATTTTGTGCATTCCAACGGTTATTCTAATCACCCTTAATACATAAGGAATGTAGTTCATCCAATAAGTGCGTTTGTGTCATTGGATGAACATTTACGTCATTTTGTGCATCCCGAGGCTTATTCTAATCACTTTTCGTACTTAAGGAATGTAGTTCATCCAATAAATGCATTTGTGTCATTGGATGAACATTTACGTTATTCTGTGCATCCCAAGGCTTATTGTAATCACTTTTCGTACTTAAGGAATGTAGTTCATCCAATAAGTGAGTTTGTGTCATTGGATGAACATTTACATCATTTTGTGCTTCCCAAGGGTTATTCTAATCACTTTTCGTAGTTAAGGAATCTAGTTCAACCAATAACTGCGTTTGTGTCATTGGATGAACTTTTACGTCATTTTGTGCATCCCAATGCTTATTTTAATCATTTTTCGTACTTAAGGAATGTAGTTCATCCAATAAGTGCGTTTGTGTCATTAGATGAACATTTACGTCATTTTGTGCATCCCAAGGCTTATTCTAATCCCTTTTCGTACTTAAGGAATGTAGATCAACCAATAAGCGCGTTTGTGTCATTAATCTAACATTTATGTCATTTTGTGCATCCCAACGGTTATTCTAATCACTTTTAATACATAAGGAATGTAGTTCATCCAATAAGTGCGTTTGTGTCATTGGATGAACATTTACGTCATTTTGTGCATCCCAAGGCTTATTCTAATCACTTTTCGTACTTAAGGAATGTAGTTCATCCAATAAGTGCATTTGTGTTATTGGATGAACATTTATGTCATTTTGTGCCTCCCAAGGCTTATTCTAATCACTTTTCATACTTAAGGAATGTAGTTCATCCAATAAGCGCGTTTGTGTCATTGGATGAACATTTACGTCATTTTGTGCATCCCAAGGCCTATTCTTATCACTTTTCGTACTTAAGGAATATAGTTCATCTAATAAGTGTGTTTGTGTCATTGGATGAACATTTACTTCATTTTGTGCATCCCAAGGCTTATTCTAATCACTTTTCATACTTAAGGAATGTAGTTTATCCAATAAGCGTTTGTGTCATTAATTTAACATTTACTTCATTTTGTGCATCACAAGGCTTATTCTAATCACTTTTCGTACTTAAGGAAAGTAGTTCATCCAATAAGCGCGTTTGTGTCATTAATCTAACATTTATGTCAATTTGTGCATCCGAAGGATTATTTTAATCACTATTCGTACTTAAGGAATGTAGTTCATCCAATAAGTGAGTTTGTGTCATTGGATGAACATTTACGTCATTTTGTGCATCCCAAGGGTTGTTCTAATTACTTTTCGTACTTAAGGAATGTAGTTTATCCAATAACTGCGTTTGTGTCATTGGATGAACTTTTACGTCATTTTGTGCATCCCAAGGCTTATTCTAATCACTTTTCGTACTTAAGGATTGTAGTTCATCCAATAAATGCATTTGTGTCATTGGATGAACATTTACGTTATTCTGTGCATCCCAAGGCTTATTGTAATCACTTTTCGTACTTAAGGAATGTAGTTCATCCAATAAGTGAGTTTGTGTCATTGGATGAACATTTACATCATTTTGTGCTTCCCAAGGGTTATTCTAATCACTTTTCGTAGTTAAGGAATCTAGTTCAACCAATAACTGCGTTTGTGTCATTGGATGAACTTTTACGTCATTTTGTGCATCCCAATGCTTATTTTAATCATTTTTCGTACTTAAGGAATGTAGTTCATCCAATAAGTGCGTTTGTGTCATTAGATGAACATTTACGTCATTTTGTGCATCCCAAGGCTTATTCTAATCCCTTTTCGTACTTAAGGAATGTAGATCAACCAATAAGCGCGTTTGTGTCATTAATCTAACATTTATGTCATTTTGTGCATCCCAACGGTTATTCTAATCACTTTTAATACATAAGGAATGTAGTTCATCCAATAAGTGCGTTTGTGTCATTGGATGAACATTTACGTCATTTTGTGCATCCCAAGGCTTATTCTAATCACTTTTCGTACTTAAGGAATGTAGTTCATCCAATAAGTGCATTTGTGTTATTGGATGAACATTTATGTCATTTTGTGCCTCCCAAGGCTTATTCTAATCACTTTTCATACTTAAGGAATGTAGTTCATCCAATAAGCGCGTTTGTGTCATTGGATGAACATTTACGTCATTTTGTGCATCCCAAGGCCTATTCTTATCACTTTTCGTACTTAAGGAATATAGTTCATCTAATAAGTGTGTTTGTGTCATTGGATGAACATTTACTTCATTTTGTGCATCCCAAGGCTTATTCTAATCACTTTTCATACTTAAGGAATGTAGTTTATCCAATAAGCGTTTGTGTCATTAATTTAACATTTACTTCATTTTGTGCATCACAAGGCTTATTCTAATCACTTTTCGTACTTAAGGAAAGTAGTTCATCCAATAAGCGCGTTTGTGTCATTAATCTAACATTTATGTCAATTTGTGCATCCGAAGGATTATTTTAATCACTATTCGTACTTAAGGAATGTAGTTCATCCAATAAGTGAGTTTGTGTCATTGGATGAACATTTACGTCATTTTGTGCATCCCAAGGGTTGTTCTAATTACTTTTCGTACTTAAGGAATGTAGTTTATCCAATAACTGCGTTTGTGTCATTGGATGAACTTTTACGTCATTTTGTGCATCCCAAGGCTTATTCTAATCACTTTTCGTACTTAAGGATTGTAGTTCATCCAATAAATGCATTTGTGTCATTGGATGAACATTTACGTTATTCTGTGCATCCCAAGGCTTATTGTAATCACTTTTCGTACTTAAGGAATGTAGTTCATCCAATAAGTGAGTTTGTGTCATTGGATGAACATTTACATCATTTTGTGCTTCCCAAGGGTTATTCTAATCACTTTTCGTAGATAAGGAATCTAGTTCAACCAATAACTGCGTTTTTGTCATTGGATGAACTTTTACGTCATTTTGTGCATCCCAATGCTTATTTTAATCATTTTTCGTACTTAAGGAATGTAGTTCATCCAATAAGTGCGTTTGTGTCATTAGATGAACATTTACGTCATTTTGTGCATCCCAAGGCTTATTCTAATCCCTTTTCGTACTTAAGGAATGTAGATCAACCAATAAGCGCGTTTGTGTCATTAATCTAACATTTATGTCATTTTGTGCATCCCAACGGTTATTCTAATCACTTTTAATACATAAGGAATGTAGTTCATCCAATAAGTGCGTTTGTGTCATTGGATGAACATTTACGTCATTTTGTGCATCCCAAGGCTTATTCTAATCACTTTTCGTACTTAAGGAATGTAGTTCATCCAATAAGTGCATTTGTGTTATTGGATGAACATTTATGTCATTTTGTGCCTCCCAAGGCTTATTCTAATCACTTTTCATACTTAAGGAATGTAGTTCATCCAATAAGCGCGTTTGTGTCATTGGATGAACATTTACGTCATTTTGTGCATCCCAAGGCCTATTCTTATCACTTTTCGTACTTAAGGAATATAGTTCATCTAATAAGTGTGTTTGTGTCATTGGATGAACATTTACTTCATTTTGTGCATCCCAAGGCTTATTCTAATCACTTTTCATACTTAAGGAATGTAGTTTATCCAATAAGCGTTTGTGTCATTAATTTAACATTTACTTCATTTTGTGCATCACAAGGCTTATTCTAATCACTTTTCGTACTTAAGGAAAGTAGTTCATCCAATAAGCGCGTTTGTGTCATTAATCTAACATTTATGTCAATTTGTGCATCCGAAGGATTATTTTAATCACTATTCGTACTTAAGGAATGTAGTTCATCCAATAAGTGAGTTTGTGTCATTGGATGAACATTTACGTCATTTTGTGCATCCCAAGGGTTGTTCTAATTACTTTTCGTACTTAAGGAATGTAGTTTATCCAATAACTGCGTTTGTGTCATTGGATGAACTTTTACGTCATTTTGTGCATCCCAAGGCTTATTCTAATCACTTTTCGTACTTAAGGATTGTAGTTCATCTAATAAGTGCGTTTGTGTCATTGGATGAACATTTACGTCATTTTGTGTATCCCAAGGCTTATTCTAATCACTTTTCGTACTTAAGGAATGTAGTTCATCCAATAAGTGCATTTGTGTCTCTGGATGAACATTTACGTCATTTTTTGCATCCCAAGGCTTATTCTAATCACTTTTCGTACTTAAGGAATGTAGTTCATCCAAAAAGCGTGTTTGTGTCATTGGATGAACATTTACGTCATTTTGTGCATCCCAAGGCTTATTCTAATCACTTTTCCTACTTAAGGAATGTAGTTCATCCAACAAGAGCATTTGTGTCATTGGATGAACATTTACGTCATTTTGTGCATCCCAAGGCTTATTCTAATCACTTTTCGTACTTAAGGAAAGTAGTTCATCCAATAAGCGCGTTTGTGTCATTAATCTAACATTTACGTCATTTTGTGCATGTTAAAGCTTTTTGTAACACCCCGAGTTTAAAACACAGCGCGGGTGCATTTTTTTTTTAAATTAATAATTAAAAAGAGTTTTTCCCAAAATTATTTCAAAAGAATTAAAATAAAGTTCTTCGTAAAATAGCACGTTATAGATTAATCGATGAACGTAAACCAAATATTTTATCAGGATTATCACTAAGTACTTATCTTGGAAATTAGTTTTTAAACATTAATACATCCCAAAATATCATTGTCATAATACATCAACAGCACATATCAGAGTACATGGTTCAGCGGAAAATAGTACAGAATTTCCAAAATAAGACAATTTACAATTTCAACCCAAAACCTAATACATTAAGTCTAACTGATCATGCGCTGAAGCTGCAGTAGCACGGATTCCCTCCGCATCCCACGCAAGTCTCTTCTGTCTCTGCAGCTCGCTTCGACGTAACCTCCTCCTCGTGCATAGAGGGATCGGTTTCCTCAGAAGTCAAGTCAATACACACTTGTGGCCGCTTTGGCGGTGCCGGAATCTCGTAGCAATCCTCGGAAATCCTAGATGGACCCGGAATCTAAGTCGCTACTGGTCTCAGATCTTCACGCTTCTCTACCGCATCGGACTCATGTATCTCTTCCAATCACAGGGTTGGGAGTCACCACTCCTACAGTGCCCTCCGTCTCAACCCTTCCAGCAGACTCCTCAGCGTCGTCGAAAACTCCGTGCGCCTCTAGCACCAGGCGGGAAGGCACGGGAAACTCTATGCTCGCATGAGTGCGCTCTACGAAGTCTTCCACGCCATCAGTCCTACTCGTCCACTCCAGCCACCCCGTATAAGTTGCTCTGCTAGAGAGGGGGTCAAAAGCCCAAGCAGTGCGCGAGTAGCGATCAAGGAAATTCAACGACGTTTCCGTCGTTCGGGTGCCTACGGGCGGCGTGGGTTGGGAGGCATCTGAGGGCAAAGCCCAAAGTCCACAATATAATAGCAAGGGGTCACCGACCGAAAATAACAGATAATCACATAGCATATATTGCAGAACATCATGTATAATCATGGTATAACATATGATGATGAGGAAATAATAACGCTCATTTGAAAATTTATGACTTACATGCCTTTTCAAAACAGCAGTCAATGATTATGAAGTATGCGGTAAGTACAAACAACACATCAACAAAACACAATCATTAATTCAGAATTTTAGATTCTGGACAGCACTCACACACATTAATTTCCAACATTCATCATATAAACAATCGTGACACACCGGTCAAATCCCTCAATGTAATGCATATATGCTCATGCATAATTTTTCTTGGAATCACAAGGTGCAGTCACTCACAGACCAGCATAAATTAACGGCCCTCATGACCAGGGCTCAATAGATTAGCACCAGTGCAGACGCTCAACAGTCCAGCACATCGTGCAGTCGCTCAACAGACCAGCACGTTTGACATAACCCGAGGTACAATCGCTCAACAGATCAATACCTAGTGCAGACGCTCAACAGTCCAGCACTTGTGCAATCGCTCAATAGATCAGCACGGGGTTGCACATTTCAAGGTAAAGACGCTCAACAGTCCAGTACCAGTGCAGACGCTCAATAGTCCAGCACTTATATACCAAAGTACAATCGCTCAACAGATTAGTACCTAGCGCAAACGCTGAACAGTCTAGCACTCGTGCAATCGCTCAACAGATCAGCACGTGGTTGCGCATTACTCTGTGGCCCATCGCGGGTACCACTTGACTATGCAATGCATGAATATCCAATGTTTCACTTCTCTAGAAACAGAATGCAAACTCAGAAAATTCATGCTCTTCATCGTGTTTAAATATTTCAGCACAGTCACAAATAACAACATCACAATCATGAATTAAACAGTCCATTAATCATTAACACTTTGAAATGTTTTCTCAACCTCTCAAAATTCAGACACAGTGCTCAAAACTGGGATTTTTTGGAATTTTTCGAATATGTATTCGAATACAGCTCCTCTGTATTCGAATACAGAAGCCAAAAACAGTGCAGATTCACATTCTGTATTCGAATACAGCCCTCTGGTATTCGAATACAGAGGCAGTCTCTGTGTGCAAAACCACACCTTTCACTATATTAGTAAAATCTAAAAACTCCATCACCACCACTTCAAAATTTCATCCAAAAGTTCCATTTAAATCCACTACAACATTCCCAGTATCCCCCCAAATACTCAGGGTTTTCAAAACATTCTTAAAACTTGAAATTTTCTGAAAACTCGAATCTATATTCGAATACAGACCCCTGTATTCGAATACAGAAGCAGGAACTGAAATTTAACATTCTGTATTCGAATACAGCATGGCTGTAATCGAATACAGGAGTTCAACCTTTGAAAAATTCAGCCTTTTCTCCCATGTCACTTAAAGGTTTTCAAACATCTTTCTCTCCTCTTTAAAACCATTTCACAGACATCTTTTCAAATCATTTAAACCTTCTCAGAGTTTCTCAACACTTCAAAACTCACATGACAGTGATTAAAACAAGTTTTTCTAGAAAACACGAATCTGTATTCGAATATAGAAGCTAAAAACTGAGTTTCTAGAAAAACTCAAATCTGTAGTCGAATACAGCATGCCTGTAGTCGACTACAGATGCGAAGATAGTGTTAAAAATTTCACTTATGTATTCGAATACGACAAGGTCGTAGTCGAATACAGTTGCTTAGTCAGAAGCAAAATCCTACCTCTGTATTCGACTACAGGGGCTCGTAGTCGAATACAAGTTTGAGAAATTTAGTTAAAACATAACTTGACAGGTTGTATTCGAATACACACTTGTTGTATTCGAATACACCTTCGAAAAACGAGTGAAATACTTCCTGAAACATCAACACTTTTTCAAACTATTCTTTGAAAATAACAATCAAACATCAAACGGATTCTGCACTTTTTCAAAATACTTCCCTCATTTAAAATCCCTTTTCCTTTAAAAACCATCAACACCACCAGAATCACACAAAACAACCAGAATCAGAATCATCAATATCACCAGAATCACTCAACACAGAACAGAATCAGAGTCAACATCACCAAATCATTCAGATTTTCAAACCATCAGAACATCATTTAAACATTGCAGTTTCCTCACTCATCAGAACAAACATTCAAGTATTCAATTTTCTCAACAACAGAATGACATGTAAAGCATTTCAGCTTTCACCACACAATAGAATAACATGCAAGTATTCAGCTTTCATGATACAACAGAAATACATGCAAGCATCACAGAACAACAAACCTCAACAGAATGCCTTTTTTGCACTTTAAGACTATTTTCAAAACAGTTTTATGACATGTATTTTAATCATCATTAAAATAACATGCAACCATTTTCCAGCTTTCACCCATAAGAAAAACAGCATGTTTTATTAGAAAAACAGCCAGCAACAACCATCAGGATAATCACATATCAACAAAATGCATTTTCTTTCAAAAATGTCATTTTTCGAAAACAGTTTTTCTTTTCAAAAAAGAACTGAAATAACACACATTTGTGGCCTTAATGCAGCTAAAAGATGGAAGGTGCCCTTACCCTTGTAGCGTGCTCTGCTATTTCTCTTGTTCCTGCTGCGTTCCCTTTTCTGCGTCTAAAAACGGCGAAGCTGTTCCCAGAGTTTGCTGTTGCAAAACTGGGCTCTTTCTCTTCGTATAGGCTCTCATGGTGCCACCTCACTTGCCACTTGTCTGATTTCCAACTTTTAATTATCTTGTAATTAGCCACTAATCCTTACTTAATGGTTTATTAATTTAATTACTTGAAATTATATTAATTTAATTCTTCACCCAATAATTTTAATTCATAATTCAAAATAAATATTTATATATATATATATATTCACTCAAAACATACATATATTAAATATTTACAAAAATTCCCAAAATGCCCTTGACATTAATTCCAATATTAATATTTAAAATTAAGGGTCTTACACTTTTTCTAATCACTTTCCGTACTTAAGGAATGTAGTTCATCTAATAAGTGCGTTTGTGTCATTGGATGAACATTTACATCATTTTGTGCATCCCAAAGCTTATTCAAATCCGTTTTCGTACTTAAGGAATGTAGATCATCCAATCAGCGCGTTTGTGTAATTGGATGAACATTTACATCATTTTGTGCATCCCAACGGTTATTCTAATGTAATTTATCCAATAAGCGTTTGTGTCATTAATTTAACATTTACGTCATTTTGTGCATCACAAGGCTTATTCTAATCACTTTTCGTACTTAACGAAACTAGTTCATCCAATAAGCGCGTTTGTGTCATAAATCTAACATTTACGTCAATTTGTGCATCCCAAGGCTTATTTTAATTACTTTTCGTACATAAGGAATGTAGTTCATCCAATAAGTGAGTTTGTGTCATTGGATGAACATTTACGTCATTTTGTGCTTCCCAAGGGTTATTCTAATCACTTTTCGTACTTAAGGAATGTAGTTCATCCAATAACTGCGTTTGTGTCATTGGATGAACTTTTACGTCATTTTGTGCTTCCCAAGGCTTATTCTAATCACTTTTCGTACTTAAGGAATGTAGTTCATCCAACAAGATCATTTGTGTCATTGGATAAACATTTACGTCATTTTGTGCATCCCAAGGCTTATTCTTATCACTTTTCTACTTAAGGAATGTAGTTCATCCAATATGCGCGTTTGTGTCATTAATCTAACATTTACGTCAATTTGTGCATCCCAAGGCTTATTTTAATCACTTTTCGTACTTAAGGAATGTAGTTCATCCAATAAGTAAGTTTGTGTCATTGGATGAACATTTACATCATTTTGTGCTTCCCAAGGGTTACTCTAATCACTTTTCGTACTTAAGGAATGTAGTTCATCCAATAACTGCGTTTGTGTCATTGGATGAACTTTTACGTCATTTTGTGCATCCCAAGGCTTATTCTAATCACTTTTCGAACTTAAGGAATGTAGTTCATCCAATAAGTGCGTTTGTGTCATTGGATGAACATTTACGTCATTTTGTGCATCCCAAGGCTTATTCTAATCCCTTTTCGTACTTAAGGAATGTAGATCATTCAATAAGCGCGTTGTGTCATTGGATGAACATTTACGTCATTTTGTGCATCCCAACGGTTATTCTAATCACTTTTAATACATAAGGAATGTAGTTCATCCAATAAGTGCGTTTGTGATGAACATTTACGTCATTTTGTGCATCCCAAGGCTTATTCTAATCACTTTTCGTACTTAAGGAATGTAGTTCATCCAATAAGTGCATTTGTGTCATTGGATGAACATTTACGTCATTTTGTGCATCCCAAGGCTTATTCTAATCACTTTTCGTAGTTAAGGAATGAAGTTCATCCAATAAGTGCCTTTGTGTCATTGGATAAACATTTACGTCATTTTGTGCATCCCAAGGCTTATTCTAATCACTTTTCGTACTTAAGGAATGTAGTTCATCCAATAAGTGCATTTGTGTCATTGGATGAACATTTACGTCATTTTGTGCATCCCAAGGCTTATTCTAATCACTTTTCGTACTTAAGGAATGAAGTTCATCCAATAAGTGCATTTGTGTCATTGGATAAACATTTACGTCATTTTGTGCATCCCAAGGCTTATTCTAATCACTTTTCGTACTTAAGGAATGTAGTTCACCCAATAAGCGCGTTTGTGTCATTAATTTAACATTTAGGTCATTTTGTGCATCCCAAGGCTTATTCTAATCATTTTTCGTACTTAAGGATGTAGTTCATCCAATAAGTGCATTTGTGTCATTGGATGAACATTTACGTCATTTTGTGCATCCCAAGGATTAATCTAATCACTTTTCGTACTTAAGTATTGTACTTCATCAAATAAGCGCGTTTGTGTGATTAATTTAACATTTAGGTCATTATGTGCATCCCAAGGCTTATTCTAATCACTTTTCGTACTTAAGGATGTAGTTCATCCAATAAGTGCATTTGTGTCATTGGATGAACATTTACGTCATTTTGTGCATCCCAAGGCTTAATCTATTCACTTTTCGTACTTAAGGAATGTAGTTCACCCGATAAGCGCGTTTGTGTCATTAATTTAACATTTAACACATTTTGTGCATCACAAGGCGTATTCTAATCAGTTTTCGTACTTAATGAATGTAGTTCATCCAATAAGTGCATTTGTGTCATTGGATAAACATTTACGTCATTTTGTGCATCCCAAGGCTTATTCTAATCACTTTTCGTACTTAAGGAATGTAGTTCACCCAATAAGCGCGTTTGTGTCATTAATTTAACATTTAGGTCATTTTGTGCATCCCAAGGCATATTCTAATCACTTTTCGTACTTAAGGAATGTACTTCATCCAATAAGTGCATTTGTGTCATTGGATAAACATTTACGTCATTTTGTGCATCCCAAGGCTTATTCTAATCACTTTTCGTACTTAAGGAATGTAGTTCATCCAATAAGTGCATTTGTGTCATTGGATGAACATTTACGTCATTTTGTGCATCCCAAGGCTTATTCTAATCACTTTTCGTACTTAAGGAATGAAGTTCATCCAATAACTTCATTTGTGTCATTGGATGAACATTTACGTCATTTTGTGCATCCCAAGGCTTATTATAATCACTTTTCGTACTTAAGGAATGTAGTTCATCCAATAAATGCATTTGTGTCATTGGATGAACATTTACGTCATTTTGTGCATCCCAAGGCTTATTCTAATCACTTTTCGTACTTAAGGAATGTAGTTCATCCAATAAGTGCGTTTGTGTCATTGGATGAACATTTACGTCATTTTGTGCATCCCAAGGCTTATTCTAATCACTTTTCGTACTTAAGGAATGTAGTTCATCCAATAAGCGCATTTGTGTCATTGGATGAACATTTACGTCATTTTGTGCATCCCAAGGCTTATTCTAATCACTTTTCGTACTTAAGGAATGTAGTTCATCCAACAAGAGCATTTGTGTCATTGGATGAACATTTACGTCATTTTGTGCATCCCAAGGCTTATTCTAATCACTTTTCGTACTTAAGGAATGTAGTTCATCCAATAAGTGCATTTGTGTCATTGGATGAACATTTACGTCATTTTGTGCATCCCAAGGCTTATTCTAATCACTTTTCGTAGTTAAGGAATGAAGTTCATCCAATAAGTGCATTTGTGTCATTGGATAAACATTTACGTCATTTTGTGCATCCCAAGGCTTATTCTAATCACTTTTCGTACTTAAGGAATGTAGTTCATCCAATAAGTGCATTTGTGTCATTGGATGAACATTTACGTCATTTTGTGCATCCCAAGGCTTATTCTAATCACTTTTCGTACTTAAGGAATGAAGTTCATCCAATAAGTGCATTTGTGTCATTGGATGAACATTTACGTCATTTTGTGCATCCCAAGGCTTATTCTAATCACTTTTCGTACTTAAGGAATGTAGTTCATCCAATAAGTGCATTTGTGTCATTGGATGAACATTTACGTCATTTTGTGCATCCCAAGGCTTATTCTAATCACATTTCGTACTTAAGGAATGTAGTTCATCCAATAAGCGCGTTTGTGTCATCGGATGAATCTTTACGTCATTTTGTTCATCTCAAGGCTTATTCTAATAATTTTCGTAACTAAGGAATGTAGTTCATCCAATAAACGCGTTTGTGTCATTAATTTAACATTTAGGTCATTTTGTGCATCCCAAGGCTTATACTAATCACTTTTCGTACTTAAAGAATGTAGTTCATCCAATAAGTGCATTTGTGTCATTGGATGAACATTTACGTCATTTTGTGCATCCCAAGGCTTATTCTAATCACTTTTCGTACTTATCGAATCTAGTTTATCCAATAACTACATTTGTGTCATTGGATGAAAATTTACGTCATTTTGTGCATCCCAAGGCTTATTCTAATCACTTTTCGTACTTAAGGAATGTAGTTCATCCAATAAGAGCGTTTGTGTCATTAATTTAACATTTAAGTTATTTTGTGCATCCGAAGGATTATTCAAAACACTTTTCGTACTTAAGGAATGCAGTTCATCCAATAAGAGCGTTTGTGTCATTAATTTAACATTTACGTTATCTTATGCATCCCAAAGCTTATTCTAATCACTTTTCGTACTTAAGGAATGTATTTCATCCAACTAGTGCATTTGTGTCATTGGATAAACATTTTTGGCATTTTGTAAATCCCAAGGCTTATTCTAATCACTTTTCGTACTTAAGGAATGTAGTTCATCCAATAAGTGCATTTGTGTCATTGGATGAACATTTACGTCATTTTGTGGATCCCAAGGCTTATTCTAATCACTTTTCATACTTAAGGAATCTAGTTTATCCAATAAGCGCGTTTGTGTCATCGGATGAACATTAACGTCATTTTGTGCATCCCAAGGCTTATTCTAATCACTTTTCGTACTTAAGGAATGTAGTTCATCCAATAAGTGCATTTGTGTCATTGGATGAACATTTACGTCATTTTGTGCATCCCAAGGCTTATTCTAATCACTTTTCTTACTTAAGGAATATAGTTCATCCAATAAGTGCATTTGTGTCATTGGATTAACATTTACATCATTTTGTGCATCCCAAGGCTTATTCTAATCACTTTTCGTACTTAAGGAATGTAGTTCATCCAATAAGTGCATTTGTGTCATTGGATGAACATTTACGTCATTTTGTGCATCCCAAGGCTTATTCTAATCACTTTTCGTACTTAAGGAATGTAGTTCATCCAATAAGCGCATTTGTGTCATTAATTTAAAATTGATGTTATTTTGTGCATCCCAAGGCTTATTCTAATCACTTTTCGTACTTAAGGATGTAGTTCATCCAATAAGCGCGTTTGTGTCATTAATTTAACTTTTAGGTCATCTTGTGCATCCCAAGGCTTATTCTAATCACTTTTTGTACTTAAGGAATGTAGTTCATCCAACAAGTGCATTTGTGTCATTGGATATACATTTACGTCATTTTGTGCATCCCAAGGCTTATTCTAATCACTTTTCGTACATAACGAATATAGTTCATCCAATAAGAGCGTTTGTGTCATTAATTTAACATTTTTGTAATTTTGGGCATCTCAAGACTTATTATAATCACTTTTCGTACTTAAGGAATGTGGTTCATCCAATAAGTGCATTTGTGTCATTGGATGAACATTTACGTCATTTTGTGCATCCCAAGGCGTATTCTAATCACTTTTCGTACTTTAGGATGTAGTTCATCCAATTAGCGCGTGTGTGTTATTAATTTAACGTTTACGTCATTTTGTGCATCCTAAGGCTTATTCTAATCAGTTTTTGTAGTTAAGGAATATAGTTCATCCAATAGGCGCGTTTGTGTCATTAATTTAACATTTACGTCATTTTGTGCATCCCAAAGCTTATTCTAATCACTTTCCGTTCTTAAGGAATGTAGTTCATCCAATAAGTGCATTTGTGTCATTGGATGAACACTTACGTCATATTGTGCATCCCAAGGTTTATTCTAATCCATTTTCGTACTTAAGGAATGTAGTTCATCCAATAAACGCGTTTGTGGTATTAATTTAATATTTTCAACATTTTGTGCATCCCAAAGATTATTCTAATCACTTTTCGTTCTTAAGGAATGTTGTTATTCCAATAAGCGCGTTTGTATCATTGGGTGAACGTTTACGTTATTTTGTGCATCCCAAAGCTTATTCTAATAAGTTTTCGTACTTAAGGAATGTAGTTTATTCAATAGGCGCGTTTGTGTCATTAATTTAACATTTACGTCATTTTGTGCATCCCAAATCTTATTCTAATCACTTTTCGTTCTTATGGAATGTAGTTCATCCAATAAGAGCGTTTGTGTCATTAATTTAACATTTATGTCATTTTGTGCATCCCAAGGCTTATTCTAATCACATTTCGTACTTAAGGATGTAGTTCATTCAATAGGTGCATTAGTGTCATTGGATGAACATTTACGTCATTTTGTGCAACTCAAGGCTTATTCAAATCACATTTCGTACTTTAGGAATGTAGTTCATCCAATAAGTGCATTTGTGTCATTGGATGAACATTTACGTCATTTTGTGCATCTCAAGGCTTATTCTAATCACTTTTCGTACTTAAGGAATGTAGTTCATCCAACAAGCGCATTTGTGTCATTAATTTAACATTTATGTCATTTTGTGTATCCGAAGGCTTATTCTAATCACTTTTCGTACTTAAGGAATGTAGTTCATTCAATAAGAGCATTTGTGTCATTAGATGAACATTTACGTTATTTTGTGCATCCCAAGGTTTATTCTAATCACTTTTCGTACTTAGGGAATGTAGTTCATCCAATAAGCGCATTTGTGTCATTAATTTAACATTTATGTCATTTTGTGCATCCCAAGGCTTATTCTAATCACTTTCGTACTTAAGGATGTAGTTCATCCAATAAGCGCGTTTGTGTCATTCATTTAACATTTATGTCATTTTGTGCATCCCAAGGCTTATTCTAATCACTTTCGTACTTAAGGAATGTAGTTCATCCAATAAGTGCATTTGTGTCATTGGAAGAACATTTACGTTATTTTGTGCATCCCAAGGCGTATTCTAATCACTTTTCGTAGTTAAGGAATGTAGTTCATCCAATAAGTGCATTTGTGTCATTGGATATACATTTACGTCATTTTGTGCATCCCAAGGCTTATTCTAATCACTTTTCGTACTTAACGAATTTAGTTTGTCCAATAAGAGCGTTTGTGTCATTAATTTAACATTTATGTCATTTTGTGTATCCGAAGGCTTATTCTAATCACTTTTCTTACTTAAGGAATGTAGTTCATCCGATAAGCGCGTTTGTGTCATTAATTTAACATTTAGGTCATCTTGTTCATCCCAAGGCTTATTCTAATCACTTTCGTACTTAAGGATGTAGTTCATCCAATAAGTGCATTTGTGTCATTGGATGAACATTTACGTTATTTTGTGCATCTTAAGGCTTATTCTAATAACTTTTCGTACTTATGGAATGTAGTTCATCCAATAAGCGCGTTTGTGTCATTAATTTAACATTTAGGTCATTTTGTGCATCCCAAGGCTTATTCTAATCACTTTTCGTACTTAAGGAATGTAGTTCATCCAATAAGCGCGTTTGTGTCATTAATTTAACATTTATGTCATTTTGTGCATCCCATGGCTTATTCTAATCACTTTTCGTACTTCAGGAATGTAGTTCATTCAATAAGCGCGTTTGTGTCCTTAATTTAACATTTATGTCATTTTGTGCATCCCAAGGCTTATTCTAATCACTTTTCGTACTTTAGGATTTGTTGTTCATCCAATAAGTGCATTTGTGTCATTGGATGAACATTTACGTCATTTTGTGCATCCCAAGGCTTATTCTAATCACTTTTCGTACTTAAGGAATGTAGTTCATTCAATAAGAGCATTTGTGTCATTAGATGAACATTTACGTTATTTTGTGCATCCCAAGGCGTATTCTAATCACTTTTCGTACTTAAGGAATGTAGTTCATCCAATAAACGCGTTTGTGGTATTAATTTAACATTTATGTCATTTTGTGTATCCGAAGGCTTATTCTAATCACTTTTCATACTTAAGGAATGTAGGTCATCCGATAAGCGCATTTGTGTCATTAATTTAACATTTAGGTCATCTTGTTCATCCCAAGGCTTATTCTAATCACTTTCATACTTAAGGATGTAGTTCATCCAATAAGTGCATTTGTGTCATTGGATGAACATTTACGATATTTTGTGCATCTTAAGGCTTATTCTAATAACTTTTCGTACTTATGGAATGTAGTTCATCCAATAAGCGCGCTTGTGTCATTAATTTAACATTTAGGTCATTTTGTGCATCCCAAAGATTATTCTAATCACTTTTCGTTCTAAAGGAATGTTGTTATTCCAATAAGTGCGTTTGTATCATTGGGTGAACGTTTACGTTATTTTGTGCGTCCCAAAGCTTATTCTAATCAGTTTTCGTACTTAAGGAATGTAGTTTATTCAATAGGCGTGTTTGTGTCATTAATTTAACATTTACGTCATTTTGTGCATCCCAAATCTTATTCTAACCACTTTTCGTTCTTATGGAATGTAGTTCATCCAATAAGAGCGTTTGTATCATTAATTTAACATTTAGGTCATTTTGTGCATCCCAAGGCTTATTCTAATCACTTTTCGTACTTAAGGAATGTAGTTCATCCAATAAGCGCGTTTGTGTCATTAATTTAACATTTATGTCATTTTGTGCATCCCATGGCTTATTCTAATCACTTTTCGTACTTCAGGAATGTAGTTCATTCAATAAGCGCGTTTGTGTCCTTAATTTAACATTTATGTCATTTTGTGCATCCCAAGGCTTATTCTAATCACTTTTCGTACTTTAGGATTTGTTGTTCATCCAATAAGTGCATTTGTGTCATTGGATGAACATTTACGTCATTTTGTGCATCCCAAGACTTATTCTCATCACTTTTCATACTTAAGGAATGTAGTTCATCCAATAAGCGCGTTTGTGTCATTGGATGAACATTTACGTCATTTCATGCATCCCAAGGCTTATTCTAATCACTTTTCGTACTTAAGGATGTAGTTCATCCAATAAGGGCATATGTGTCATTGGATGAATATTTACGTCATTTTGTGCATCCCAATGCTTATTCTAATAACTTTTCGTACTTAAGGATGTAGTTCATCCAATAAGTGCGTTTGTGTAATTGTATGAACATTTACGTCATTTTGTGCATCCCATGGCTTAACCTAATCACTTTTCATACTTAAGGAATGTAGTTCGTCCAATAAGAGCATTTGTGTCATTGGATGAACATTTACGTCATTTTGTGCATCCCAAGGCTTATCCTAATCACTTTTCGTACTTAAGGAATGTAGTTCGTCCAATAAGCGCGTTTGTGTCATTAATTTAACATTTAGGTCATTTTGTGCATCCCAACGCTTATTCAAATCACTTTTCGTACTTAAGGATGTAGTTAATCCAATAAGAGCATATGTGTCATTGGATGAACATTTAGGTCATTTTGTGCATCCCAAGGCTTATTCTAATAACTTTTCGTACTTAAGAAATCTAGTTCATCCAATAAGTGCATTTGTCTCATTGGATGAACATTTACGTCATTTTGTGCATCCCAAGGCTTATTCTAATCAATTTTCGTACTTAAGGAATATAGTTCATCCAATAAGCGGGTTTGTGTCATTAATTTAACATTTAGGTCATTTTGTGCATCCCAAGGCTTATTTTAATCACTTTTTGTACTTAAGGATGTAGTTCATCCAATAAGTGCATTTGTGTAATTGTATGAACATTTACGTCATTTTGTGCATCCCAAGGCTTATCCTAATCACTTTTCGTACTTAAGGAATGTAGTTCGTCCAATAAGCGCGTTTGTGTCATTAATTTAACATTTACTTCATTTTGTGCATCCCAAGGCTTATTCTAATCATTTTTCGTACTTAAGGAATGTAGTTCATCCAATAAGCGCGTTTGTGTCATTAATTTAACATTTACGTCATTTTGTGCATCCCAAGGCTTATTCTTTTCACTTTTCGTACTTAAGGAATGTAGTTCATCCAATAAGTGCGTTTGTGTCATTGGATGAACATTTACGTCATTTTGTGCATCCCAAGGCTTATTCTAATCACTTTTCGTACTTAAGGATTGTAGTTCATCCAATATGTGCTTTTGTGTCATTGGATGAACACTTACGTCATTTTGTGCATCCCAAGACTTATTCTCATCACTTTTCGTACTTAGGGAATTTAGTTCATCCAACAAGCGCGTTTGTGTCATTGGATGAACATTTACATCATTTCGTGCATCCCAAGGGTTATTCAAATCACTTTTCGTACTTAAGGATTTAATTCATCCAATAACGGCATATGTGTCATTGGATGAACATTTACATCATTTTGTGCATCCCAAGGCTTATTCTAATATCGTACTTAAGGAATGTAGTTCATCTAGTAAGCATGTTTGTGTCATTAATTTAATATTTTGGTCATTTAGTGCACCCCAAGGCCTATTCTAATCACTTTTCGTACTTAAGGATGTAGTTCATCCAATAAGTGCATTTGTGTAATTGTATGAACATTTACGTCATTTTGTGCATCCCAAGGCTTATCCTAATCACTTTTCGTACTTAAGGAATGTAGTTCGTCCAATAAGCCCATTTGTGTCATTGGATGAACATTTACGTCATTTTGTGCATCCCAAGGCTTATCCTAATCACTTTTCGTACTGAAGGAATGTAGTTCGTCCAATAAGCGCGTTTGTGTCATTAATTTAACATTTACGTCATTTCGTGCATCCCAAGGCTTATTCTAATCACTTTTCGTACTTAAAGAATTTAGTTCATCCAATAAGCGCGTTTGTGTCATTGGATGAACATTTACATCATTTTGTGCAACGCAATGCTTATTTTTATCACTTTTTGTACTTAAGGAATGTAGTTCATCCAATAAGCGCGTTTGTGTCACTGGATGAACATATACGTGATTTTTTGCATCCCAAGGCTTATTCTAATCACTTTTCGTACTTAAGGAATGAAGTTATCCAATAAGTGCATTTACGTCATTTTGTGCAACCCCAGGCTTATTCTAATCAATTTTCGTTCTTAAGGAATGTAATTCATCCCATAAGTGCGTTTGTATCATTAATTTAACATTTACGCCATTTTACGCATCCTTAGGCTTATTCTAATCACTTTTCATACTGAAGGAATGTAGTTCATCCAATAAGCCCGTTTGTGTCATTGAATGAATATTTACGTCATTTTATGCATCCCAAGGCTAAATCTAATCACTTTTCGTACTTAAGGAATGTAGTTCGTCCAATAAGTGCATTTGTGTCATTGGATGAACATTTACGTCATTTTGTGCATCCCAAGGCTTACTCTAATCACTTTTCGTACTTAAGGAATGTAGTTCATCCAGTAAGCGCGTTTGTGTCATTAATTTAACATTTAGGTCACTTAGTGCATCCCAAGGCTTATTCTATCATTTAAGACTTACGTCGTTTTGTGCATCCCAAAGCTTATTCCAATCACTTTTTGTACTTAAGGAATGTAGTTCATCCAATAACTGCGTTTGTGTCATTGGATGAACATTTTCGTCATTTTGTGTATCCCAAGGCTTCTTCTAATCACTTTTCGTACTTAAGGAATGTAGTTCATCTAGTAAGCCTGTTTGTGTCATTAAATTAACATTTAGTGCATCCCAAGGCCTATTCTAATCACTTTTCGTACTTAAGGATGTAGTTCATCCAATAAGTGCATTTGTGTAATTGTATGAACATTTACGTCATTTTGTGCATCCCAAGGCTTATCCTAATCACTTTTCGTACTTAAGGAATGTAGTTCGTCCAATAAGCCCATTTGTGTCATTGGATGAACATTTACGTCATTTTGTGCATCCCAAGGCTTATCCTAATCACTTTTCGTACTTAAGGAATGTAGTTCATCCAATAAGCGCGTTTGTGTCATTAATTTAACATTTACGTCATTTTGTGGATCCCAAGCCTTATTCTAATCACTTTTCGTACTTAAGGAATTTAGTTCATCCAATAAGCGCGTTTGTGTCATTGGTTGAACATTTACGTCATTTTGTACAACGCAAGGCTTAGTTTTATCACTTTTTGTACTTAAAGAATGTAGTTCATCCAATAAGCGCGTTTGTGTCATTGGATGAACATATACGTCATTTTCTGCATCTCAAGGCTTATTCTAATCACTTTTCGTACTTAAGGAATATAGTTCATCCAATAAGCGCGTTTGTGTCATTAATTTAACATTTAGGTCATTTTGTGCTTCGTGAGGGTTATTCTAATCAATTTTCGTACTTAAGGAATGTAGTTCGTCCAATAAGCGCGTTTGTGTCATTAATTTAACATTTAGGTCATTTTGTGCATCGCAAGGCTTATTCTAATCACTTTTCGTACTTAAGGAATGTAGTTTGTCCAATAAGAGCGTTTGTGTCATTAATTTAACATGTAGGTCATTTTGTGCAACCAAAGGCTTTTTCAAATCACTTTTCATACTTAAGGAATGTAGTTCGTCCAATAAGCGCGTTTGTGTCATTAATTTAACATTTACGTGATTTTGTGCATCCCAAGGCTTATTCTAAAAACTTTTCGTACTTAAGGAATGTAGTTTATCCTACAAGTGCATTTGTGTCATTGGATGAACATTTACGTCATTTTGTGCATCCCAAGGCTTATCCTAATCACTTTTCGTACTTAAGGAATGTAGTTCTTCCAATAAGCCCATTTGTGTCATTGGATGAACATTTACGTCATTTTGTGCATCCCAAGGCTTATCCTAATCACTTTTCGTACTTAAGGAATGTAGTTCGTCCAATAAGCGCGTTTGTGTCATTAATTTCACATTTACGTCATTTTGTGCATCCCAAGGCTTATTCTAATCACTTTTCGTACTTAAGGAATTTAGTTCATCCAATAAGCGCGTTTGTGTCATTGGTTGAACATTTACGTCATTTTGTGCAACGCAAGGCTTATTTTTATCACTTTTTGTACTTAAGGAATGTAGTTCATCCAATAAGCGCGTTTGTGTCATTGGATGAACATATACGTCATTTTCTGCATCCCAAGGCTTATTCTAATCACTTTTCGTACTTAAGGAATATAGTTCATCGAATAAGCGCGTTTGTGTCATTAATTTAACATTTAGGTCATTTTGTGCTTCGTGAGGCTTATTCTAATCAATTTTCGTACTTAAGGAATGTAGTTCGTCCAATAAGCGCGTTTGTGTCATTAATTTAACATTTAGGTCATGTTGTGCATCGCAAGGCTTATTCTAATCACTTTTCGTACTTAAGGAATGTAGTTTGTCCAATAAGAGCGTCTGTGTCATTAATTTAACATGTAGGTCATTTTGTGCAACCCAAGGCTTATTCAAATTACTTTTCATACTTAAGGAATATAATTCGTCCAATAAGCGCGTTTGTGTCATTAATTTAACATATACGTGATTTTGTGCATCCCAAGGCTTATTCTAATCACTTTTCGTACTTAAGGAATGTAGTTCTTCCAATAAGCCCATTTGTGTCATTGGATGAACATTTACGTCATTTTGTGCATCCCAAGGCTTATTCTAATCACTTTTCGTACTTAAGGAATGTAGTTCGTCCAATAAGCGCGTTTGTGTCATTAATCTAACATTTACGTCATTTGGTGTATACCAAGAATTATTCTAATAACTTTTTGTACTTAAGGAATGTAGTTCATCTAGTAAGCCTGTTTGTGTCATTAGTTTAACATTTACGTCATTTTGTGCATCCCAATGCTTATCCTAATCACTTTTCGTACTTAAGGAATTTAGTTCATCCAATAAGCGCGTTTGTGTCATTGGTTGAACATTTACGTCATTTTGTGCAACGCAAGGCTTATTTTTATCACTTTTTGTACTTAAGGAATGTAGTTCATCCAATTAGCGCGTTTGTGTCATTGGATGAACATTTACGTCATTTTGTGCATCCCAAGGCTTATTCTAATCACTTTTCGTACTTAAGGAATGTAGTTCGTTCAATAAGCGCGTTTGTGTCATTAATCTAACATTTACGTCATTTTGTGTATCCCAAGGATTATTCTAATAACTTTTCGTACTTAAGGAATGTAGTTCATCCTATAAGTGCATTTGTGTCATTGGATGAACATTTACGTCATTTTGTGCATCCCAAGGCTTATCCTAATCACTTTTCGTACTTAAGGAATGTAGTTCGTCCAATAAGCGCGTTTGTGTCATTAATTTAACATTTACGTCATTTTGTGCATCCCAAGGCTTATTGTAATCACTTTTCGTACTTAAGGAATTTAGTTCATCCAATAAGCGCGTTTGTGTCATTAATTTAACATATACGTGATTTTGTGCATCCCAAGGCTTATTCTATTCACTTGTCGTACTTAAGGAATGTAGTTCGTCCAATAAGCCCATTTGTGTCATTGGATGAACATTTACTTCATTTTGTGCATCCCAAGGCTTATCCTAATCACTTTTCGTACTTAAGGAATGTAGTTCGTCCAATAAGCGCCTTTGTGTCATTAATTTAACATTTACGTCATTTTGTGCATCCCAAGGCTTATTCTAATCACTTTTCGTACTTTAGGAATTTAGTTCATCCAATAAGCGCGTTTGTGTCATTGGTTGAACATTTACGTCATTTTGTGCAACGCAAGGCTTATTTTTATCACTTTTTGTACTTAAGGAATGTAGTTCATCCAATAAGCGCGTTTGTGTCATTGGATGAACATATACGTCATTTTCTGCATCCAAAGGCTTATTCTAATCACTTTTCGTAATTAAGGAATATAGTTCATCCAATAAGCGCGTTTGTGTCATTTATTTAACATTTAGGTCATTTTGTGCTTCGTGAGGCTTATTCTAATCAATTTTTGTACTTAAGGAATGTAGTTCGTCCAATAAGCGCGTTTGTGTCATTAATTTAACATTTAGGTCATTTTGGGCATCGCAAGGCTTATTCTAATCACTTTTCGTACTTAAGGAATGTAGTTCGTCCAATAAGAGCGTTTGTGTCATTAATTTAACATGTAGGTCATTTTGTGCAACCAAGGCTTATTCAAATCACTTTTCATACTTAAGGAATATAGTTCGTCCAATAAGCGCGTTTGTGTCATTAATTTAACATTTATGTGATTTTGTGCATCCCAAGGCTTATTCTATTCACTTTTCGTACTTAAGGAATGTAGTTCATCCAATTAGCGCGTTTGTGTCATTGGATGAACATTTACGTCATTTTGTGCATCACAAGGCTTATTCTAATCACATTTCGTACTTAAGGAATGTAGTTCGTCCAATAAGCGCGTTTGTGTCATTAATCTAACATTTACGTCATTTTGTGTATCCCAAGGCTTACTCTAATCACTTTTCGTACTTAACGAATGTAGTTCATCCAATAAGTGCATTTGTGTCATCGGATGAACATTTACGTCATTTTGTGCATCCCAAGGCTTATTCTAATTACTTTTCGTACTTAAGGAATATAGTTCATCCAATAAGCGCGTTTGTGTCATTAATTTAACATTTAGGTCATTTTGTGCTTCGTGAGGCTTATTCTAATCAATTTTCGTACTTAAGGAATGTAGTTTGTCCAATAAGCGCGTTTGTGTCATTAATTTAACATTTAGGTCGTTTTGTGCATCCTAAGGCTTATTCTAATCACTTTTCGTACTTAAGGATTGTAGTTCATCCAATATGTGCATTTGTGTCATTGGATGAACATTTACGTCATTTTGTGCATCCCAAGACTTATTCTCAGCACTTTTCGTACTTAAGTAATTTAGTTTATCCAATAAGCGCGTTTGTTCCTTGGATGAACATTTACAACATTTCGTGCATCCCAAGACTTATTCTAATCACGTTTCGTACTTAAGGATGTAGTTCATCCAATAAGGGCATTTGTGTCATTGGATGAACATTTATGTCATTTTGTGCATCCCAAAGCTTATTCTAATCACTTTTCGTACTTAAGGAATATAGTTCATCCAATAAGCGCGTTGGTGTCATTGGATGAACATTTACGTCATTTTGTGCATCCCAAGGCTTATTCTTATCACTTTTCGTACTTAAGGAATGTAGTTCATCCAATAAGTGCATTTGTGTCATTGGATGAACATTTACGTCATTTTATGCATCCCAAGGCTTTTTCTAATCACTTTTTGTACTTAAGGAATGTAGTTCATCTAGTAAGCCTGTTTGTGTCATTAATTTAACATTTAGGTCATTCAGTGCATCCCAAGGCTTATTCTAATCACTTTTCGTACATAAGGATGTAGTTCATCCAATAAGTGCATTTGTGTCATTGGATGCACATTTACGTCTTTTGTGCATCTCAAGGTTTATTCTAATCACTTTTCGTACTTAAGGAATGTGGTTCATCCAATAAGCGCGATTGTGTCATTAATTTAACATTTACGTCATGTTGTGCATCCCAAGCTTATTCTAAACACTTTTAATACTTAAGGAATGTAGTTCATCCAATAAGTTCATTTGTGTCATTGGATGAACATTTACGTCATTTTGTGCATCCCAAGGCTTATTCTAATCACTTTTCGTACTTAAGGAATATAATTCATCCAATAAGCGCGTTTGTGTCATTAATTTAACATTTACGTCATTTTGTGCATCCCAAGGCTTATTCTAATCACTTTTCGTACTTAAGGAATGTTGTTCATCCAATAAGCCCGTTTGTGTCATTGGATGAACATTTACGTCATTTTGTGCAACGCAAGGCTTATTCAAATGACTTTTCGTACTTAAAGAATGTAGTTCATCCAATAAGCGTGTTTGTGTCATTAATTTAACATTTACGTCATTTTGTGCATCCCAAGGCTTTTTCTATTCACTTTTCGTACTTAAGGAATGTAGTTCATCCAATAAGTGCGTTGTGTCATTGGATGAACATTTACGTCATTTTGTGCATCCCAAGGCTTATTCTAATCACTTTTTGTACTTAAGGATTGTAGTTCATCCAATATGTGCATTTGTGTCATTGGATGAACATTTACGTCATTTTGTGCATTCCAAGACTTATTCTCATCACTTTTCGTACTTAAGGAATGTAGTTCGTACAATAAGCGTGTAACACCCTGAGTTTAAAACACAGTGCGGGTGCATTTTTTTTTTTTATAAATAATGAAAATGAGTTTTCCAAAATTAATTCGAAAGGAATTAAAATAATTACTTAATTCTGGAAATTTAATGTTAAATAATAAAACATCTTTGGAAGATAATAATGTCATAACATTCCCAAAAGTCAATATCAGTGTGCAGAATAAATAGTACAACAATTGTTTTTCAAAATAAAAACAAAATACATTTCCAGCTCAAATCCTAATACATCAAGTCTAACTGATCATGCGCTAAAGCTACAGTAGCACGGATTTCCTCCGCATCCTAAGCAAGTCTTCTCCGAGTCTGCCGCTCGCCTCGACGTGACCTCCTCCTCCTCCTCATCATACAGAGAGGGGTCGGTCTCCTCAGAAGTCAGATCAATACATAGTCTCAGCCGCTTCGGCGGAGCCGGAATCTCATAACAATTGTCGGAGATCCTGGACGGACCCGGAATCTCAGCTGCTAATAGCTTCGGCTTATCAGTCTTCCCTTCTGCCTCGAACTCATGTACAACTCCTCCAGTTGTCGGATTGGGAGTCACCACTCCTACGGTGGCCTCCGTCTCAACCTCTCTAGCGGACTCCTCAGCATCGTCGAAAATTCCGTGCGCCTCCAATACTAGACGGGAAGGCACGGGAAAATCTATACTTGCATGTGTGCGCTCTACGAAATCCTCCACACCGTCAGTCCTGCTCGTCCTCTCCAACCACCCCGTGTAAGTCACCCTGCTTGAGATGGGGTCAAATACCCAAGCAGTGCGCGAATAGCGATCAAGGAAGTTCAACGACGTTTCCGTCGTTCGGGTACCCACGGGTGGCATGGGTTTGGGGCGCATCTGAGGGCAAAGCCCAAAGTCCACAATATAATAGCAAGGGTCACTGACCGAAATTAACAATTAATCACATAGCATATATTTCACAGCAACAAATATATCCATGATATAACATATGATGATGAGGAAAAATAATCATGCTCATTTGAAATTTTATGACATATATGCCTTTTCAAAACAGTAGCCAATTATTATGAAATATGTGATAAGTACAAACAACACCTCAGCAAATCACAATCATTAATTCAGAAATTCAGATTCTGAAATAGTACTCATACACATTCAATTTCCACTCATTCATCATATGATCAAACGTGACCCACCGATCAAACCCTCAATGCAATATGTATATGCTCATGTATACAATTTTCTTGAAAAACACCAAGGTGCAGTCGCTCAACAGACCAGCACAATATGTTTGACATTAACGGCCCTCAAGACCAGGGTGCAATCGCTCAACAGATCAGCACCAGTGCAGACGCTCAACAGTCCAGCACTCGTGCAGTCGCTCAACAGACCAGCACGTTTGACATATACCAAGGTACAATCGCTCAACAGATCAGCACCAGTGCAGACGCTCAACAATCCAGCACTCGTGCAATCGCTCAACAGATCAGCACGTGGCTGCGCATTTCAGGGTACAGACGCTCAACAGTCCAGTACCAGTGCAGTCGCTCAACAGACCAGCACTTATATACCAAGATACAATCGCTCAACAGATCAGTACCTAGTGCAAACGCTCAACAGTCCAGCGCTCGTGCAATCGCTCAACAGATCAGCACGTGGCTGCGTATTTCAGGGTACAGACGCTCAATAGTCCAGTACCAGTGCAGTCGCTCAATAGACCAGCACTTATATACCAAGGTACAATCGCTCAACAGATCAGTACCTAGTGCAGACGCTCAACAGTCCATCAATCGTGCAATCGCTCAACAGATCAGCACGTGGCTGCGTATTTCAGGGTACAGACGCTCAATAGTCCAGTACCAGTGCAGTCGCTCAATAGACCAGCACTTATATACCAAGGTACAATCGCTCAACAGATCAGTACCTAGTGCAGACGCTCAACAGTCCATCAATCGTGCAATTGCTCAACAGATCAGCACGTGGTTGCGCATTACTCTGTGGCCCATCGCGAGTACCACTTGACTATGCAAATGCATGAATATGCAATGTTTCACTTCTCTAGAAACAGTATGCAAATCAGAAAATTCATGCTTGTCATCATGTTTAAAATATCTCAGCACAGTCAGAATTATCATCATCACAAACATGACTAAACAGCCAAGTATTCATTTAACATTTTGAAATGTTTTCCCAAACTCTTAAAATTCAATAACAGTGGTCAAAACTGGGATTTTCTGGAATTTTACGAATCTGTATTCAAATACAGAAGCCAAAAACAGTGCAGAATCACACTCTATATTCGAATACAGCCCTCTGGTATTCGAATACAGAGGCAGTCTCAAGACCAGGGTGCAATCGCTCAACAGATCAGCACCAGCGCAGACGCTCAACAGTCCAGCACTCGTGCAGTCGCTCAACAGACCAGCACGTTTGACATATACCAAGGTACAATCGCTCAACAGATCAGTACCTAGTGCAGACGCTCAACAATCCAGCACTCGTGCAATCGCTCAACAGATCAGCACGTGGCTACGTATTTCAGGGTACAGACTCTCAACACTCCAGTACCATTGCAGTCGCTCAACAGACCAGCACTTATATACCAAGGTACAATCGCTCAACAGATCAGTACCTAGTGCAGACGCTCAACAGTCCAGCACTCGTACAATCGCTCAACAGATCAGCACATGGTTGCGCATTACTCTATGGCCCATCGCGGGTACCACTTGACTATGCAAATGCATGAATATGCAATGTTTCACTTCTCTAGAAACAGTATGCAAATCAGAAAATTCATGCTTTTCATCATGTTTAAAATATCTCAGCACAGTCAGAATTATCATCATCACAAACATGACTAAACAGCCAAGTATTCATTTAACATTTTGAAATGTTTTCCCAAACTCTTAAAATTCAATTACAGTGGTCAAAACTGGGATTTTCTAGAATTTTACGAATCTGTATTCGAATACAGCTCCTCTGTATTCGAATACAGAAGCCAAAAACAGTGCAGAATCACACTCTGTATTCGAATACAGCCCTCTGGTATTCGAATACAGAGGCAGTCTCAGTGCACAAAACAACACCTTTCATTACATCAGTAAAGTCTTAAAAACTTCATCACCACCACTTCAAAATATCACCAAAAGTTCCATTTTAATTTACCACAACAGTCCCAACATTCCCCAAACACTCAGGGTTTTCAAAACACTCTTAAAAACTTGGAAATTCTGGAAACTCGAATCTGTATTCGAATACAGACTCCTTGTATTCGAATGCAGAAACATGAAATTGCAATTTTTACATTCTTTATTCGAATACAGCATGCCTGTAGTCGAATACAGAAGACAAAACCTTGAAAAATTCAACATTTTTCTCCCAGATCATTAAAGGTTTCAATACTTCATCCTCTCCTCTTCAAAATATTTAAAGAACTCCTTTTAAAATCACTTTAACCCTTCTCAAGGTTTCTTAATACTTTAAAATGCATATCATGAAGTGACTAGAATATCACTAGAAGGGGGGTTGAATAGGGATATTTGGCGTTTAAAATTTTCTTTTAAGTTTTAAAACTTTATCCTCTTCTAGAGGATGAAGGTAAGAGGTTAGAAATTCAAGTTAAGTGAATAAACAGATTAATTGTAAAAGAGAGAGTGATTGGAGATTGACACACACAGCTTTATACTGGTTCACCGAAAAGGGTTACGTCCAGTTCTCACACACTTGTGAGAATTCACTAAAAAATAGTCAACCTCTATCAGAGGTTAGTTACAGCCTTTGTGTTTTCAAGCTTCACCAAGCTTACAATATCTTCTCACGAATTTCTACTATTTCTAAGTGTAACTCACTTAGAAATTACTGTACGTTTGAAGGTGTTTTGATGTTTCTCTTAACTAGCACTTTCTAAGAGGATGATTCAAAATCTAGTGTAATACAATAGAAAGTGTGAAGAGAGGATGACAATGACACTTGATAGCTCTTGGCCTTTTTATCTTTGATTGCTGTAGTTGTGTATCTAATGAAGAAGTGCATCAATCCTTTTATAGAGTTGAAGATAGACTAACAATGGTTCTTGATGCTTCATAACCGTTGGGCACAGTGATCAAAAAGGTCAAAGTTTGAATTACAAGAATGCCATCCAGCTGTCTTTTGACTTGTTTGATTGTAGGAGGATGAGAGTACCGTTCATCCTCGTATGGCAGATGCAAGCCCTTTTTGAAGTCCTTGTCTGGGCTGTCCTTTCTCTTTCTCTCTCACCAAGGCATGCCAGGTTCTATTTTAGGCTATGTTTAGTTTATCCTTTATGTGTAGGTGAAAAGGTATAACCATTTTTATCATAAGCCTATGTATTAGAGCTAGAGGTCAGTCCTACTATGTTCCAAATATTCTGCGCTCATCCTCTGCCTTCCTTTGCTTCAGTTGACTTGTTTGTCTTCCAAATTTTAGTTACTGAATTGACTTTGCACATGGAAGGAAAAATACAGATAACGTGATTCTGGACAAAGTTGGTTTATCCTCTGGTCCATCCTCTTGTTTGAAACCTTGTTGATTTACAAAGTTTTTATCTTATTTGAAGAATAACCTATTTTCTAATTATAAAACACTCAAGAGCACAAATTAGATATAATAAGAGTCATAATCAATCAATTTTGTTATCATTAAAACCATATGAGAGAGATTTTGTCTCAACAATCTCCCCCTTTTTGATGATGACAAAATTCTTTTTAGATTATGATGGATATTGAGAGAACAGAGTATAAGCTCCCCCTCAATATTATCAGAAATGTTTTTAAAGCAATTTCTTTTTTCAAATATTTTTCTTAAAAAAAAACTTTGAAGTTTTTTGATAATAAAAGGACAAATATAAGTAATGAACCGTAGAGTAATAACAACCGTAGAGTAATAACAACCATAAAACAAAATTATTACAGACCATAAGCAGAATGTTTTTAACAAAATAAAGAAATTGCAAATAAGACTCATTAAACAATCTTCAAAATAGTCTTCATAATCTTACTCCCCCTGAATTAAGGCAGCAGCAAAAAGAAGAGGTCAGATGAATGGAGAAAGATTACGACGAGGATGATGAGTCATCAGAGGAGTCAGAAGGTAGAGATGCATCATGCGGAGGTGGTTGAGCTTGGGGAACTGGAGGGCGGTCTCCAGGGAGAGTGGTAGGAATGAAGTGATTTGTGATCCAATTGAGAAGGAGCCCAAAATGATTCAGTTGATGTTGAAAATTGTTGAAGCTTTCCAACATTTTCTTTTGGTCCTTACGAATCTTTTTCAGCATTTTCAGTTCTTTGTGCTCTTTCTTCAAGTTGTTAGAGCCATCTTCTTTGGGAGCATCAGAGGTTTCCATGAAGGGGTGAGTGGAGTCAACCTGCCCTGGGACCTCGGGAGGAGGTTTGGAGGACTCACCAACAAGAGGATTAAAAGATGATGAACAAAAAGTGTGAGGAGTAGGAACAGACGGAGTACCTGTGGTCAATTCTTCATGAAGCGGCAGTGGAGAGGATGAGTCAAGTGTGACTGGTTCAGATAGATTCATGCCAGCAGAGTCTTTTTCACCAGGAACACGTGGGGAGAACGTATGATTTTGCAAAATAAGATCATGATAGAGTTCAGCCCCATCCTCCATAAGTTGAAGAGGAACATCTTCTGATGGTTCTGGAGAAGTAGTGCCATATATGAATGTAGATGGAATTATAGCTAGTGGTGAAGAATAGGTGGGACATGAAATGTCAGAATCTCGTGGAGGAGATGGAGTTGTTTCGGGATTTACCAAGGGTTCCAGATTAGGAGATGGAGTCTCATTAGTGATAGGATTTATTTTTTCGAATGAGGGTGGTGAAGTGGCAGGAGTGGATTTTTTGAGTTTTTTCGACTTTTTGGCTGGTGGAGTTTTGGATGATTTTCGTTTTGGAGCAATGGATGTTTTGATAGAGGAAGATATATCTAGAGGTTTGAGTCTCATTTGTTTGATGTTACGCATGGAAAACCAGTTGTTAAAGAGGACAGAAGGTTCATCCTCAAGAGGTAATTTAAAAAATTTAAAAAATTTAAAAATTTTGGTCAAGAGCATCCCATAGGGGGCAGACCTTCCCAGAACAACAGCATTTAACATGAAATTGAAAATGATATTCCCCAAATGAAGAGGAGTACCTGTGGTGAGATGATGAATGAGGAGGAGGTCAAGTTCAGTAACCTTTTCAAAGCTGCCTGCTCTTGGGACAATAGAATAGACACAAATGTTATGGAGAATTCTGCATAAAGGCTGAAGGTTAGAGGCGACTTGAGGCTTAGGCGAGTTAAGTAGTGTGTTTTGAAGCACCTCAGTTCTGGAGACCTGGCACTGGGAGTACCATTTTCAGAAAAACATAGGGAGCCTTCATCTGGAATGTCCAGAATGTGACATAAGGAGATAGGGTTAATCTCCATATGCACAGCTTGAAGTACAATGCTGAACCCAGAATCTCCTTTTGACCCAAAAGCTGCAGTGTAGAACGCTCGCATAAGGCGAGGATATTGAGGTTCATTGATTTTTAACATAGAAGTCTAGCCAAGTTGATCAAAAATATCTTCAATATTAAATCCTCCTTTCCTAAGGTCATAGAAATCAATGAACTTCCCGTTCACAACCAATTTGTCAATCCATTTAGAAAGATACACTTTCTCTAAGGCAGGAGTTTCAAACAAAGAATCAGAGGAAGTAGATTTAGGTTTGGAAGTGGGTTTTTTAATGGATGATTTTTTAGGTGAGGTAGAGGAAGTGTTGCTGAGGGGAGGTTGTGGAATGGAGTCAGCAGAAGGAGTTTTCTCTGAATCATCAGAGTCAATAACATGAACAGTGTCGTCCTGTTGAGTTGGTTTTTTGGATGAGAGGATTCCAGACATGATTCTGGAGGATCGTCGTACAGGAGCAGGAATGGAGTTCTTGGATGAAGAAGAGTGGGTTCGTTTGAGGTGAGGAGGAGTAGAAGCAAGGTTAGGGATAGTGGCTGTATGAAGAGGAGGATGAATGGTAGTCATAGGTTCAGGTTGAAGAATTTCTTCATCCTCTTCGTTCGTACTTGAATACTTATCGTATTCATCTTCAGAGTGTTGTTTAATAACTTTTCGTTTTGCAGTGAACTTGGTGCGGGCCATGAGAAATTTTGCTAAGTTGAGAGAGAGAAGGATGAAAAGATTTTTGAAAGACAAAAGATGAAAGGATTTTTGAGAGAAAAAGGATGAAGGAATTTTTTAAAGAGAGAGGGTTTTTACGAATTGGTGAAAGGGAGACGGAAGGGATTTTGGAAGAGAGAGGTTACGGCAGTTGAGGATTGGACGTGAGGGGAATGATGGGATAGGCTTGAGGCTAGGCAGCGCGTGACAAGAACAGTTACTTTTTTCGCCGTCAGCATTTAATGCATGACGGAAGCCAAGGAGTTTGGCTGGAAAAATTGCACGTAGAGGGAAGCGTGCTTTGGCATTTGTTGACTTTGGTGCGTTTCACCAAAAAGGATCAAATATTTTCACATTTTGAAACTTTCAGAATCAAATTAGCAAATTAAAATGCATTTTTAACCACACAATAGGTTTTAAATAATAAGGAGTTTGAGAAGGACAAGCTTAAGGCATTATTTGGTGAAAGAACCTCTTGATACCTATCAGACTCACAGGGATTTTTTCAGGAAGTTTGACAAAAACATAAATAAAACTTATGTTTTCAATGAATTTTGGACAGACTTATGACAGAGAGGTTTTCCAAAATATTTTTGAATCTGTCCTCCTGAAGAGGCTTGGTAAAAATATCAGCTAATTGTTTTTCGGTTTCAATGAAAATTAGCTCAATATCACCCTTTTGAACATGATCACGTATGAAATGATGTTTGATTTCTATATGCTTGGAACGAGAATGTTGTATGGGATTTTTTGAAAGATTTATGGCACTTGTATTATCACAGAGGATGGGAATTTTTGCGTACCTTAGTGAATAGTCCTCCAGTTGATTTTTTACCCAAAGTATTTGTGAACAGCATTGGGCAGCTGATACATATTCTGCTTCAGTAGTAGACAAAGCAATTGTGCTTTGTTTTTTGCATGACCAACTTATGAGAGACTCCCCAAGAAATTGACAAGTTCCACTTGTGCTCTTTCGTTCAACTTTATCTCCTGCATAGTCTGCATCACAATAAGCTAAGAGGTCAAGGTTTGAACTCTTCTTATACAAAATTCCAACATCAGTAGTTCCAATAAGGTATCTCAAGATTCTTTTAACTGCTATAGGATGAGATTCCTTTGGAGAGGATTGAAATCTTGCACAAAGTCCAACAACAAACACAATGTCAGGTCTGCTAGCAGTTAAGTATAGTAATGAACCAATCATCCTTCGGTACTCCTTTTCAGAAATGGAGGTTCCTTCGTCATCTTTGTGTAATATAGAGGATGGATGCATAGGAGTTCCCATGGGTTTAGCTGAATCCATGTTGTATTTCTTTAGAAGATCTTTGGTGTACTTTTCTTGGGAAATAAATATGCCAGACTTCATTTGTTTAATTTGTAACCCAAGAAAAATTTTTAATTCTCCCATCATGCTCATCTCAAACTCGCTTTGCATGAGGTTAGAAAAATCTTCACACATTTTTTCATTTGTAGACCCAAAGATTATATCATCAACATATATTTGCACAATTAACAGATCCTCTTTAAGAGTTTTCTTCAAGAGTGTGGTGTCAATCTGTCCTCTTGAAAAACCATTTTCTTTTAAAAATGAGCTTAACCTCTCATACCAAGCTCGAGGAGCTTGTTTTAATCCATAAAGAACCTTAGAGAGTTTGAAAACATGATTAGGTTTTTTCTCATCTACAAAGCCAGGAGGTTGGTGAACATATACCTCCTCATTTAAGAATCCATTCAGAAAGGCACTTTTGACATCCATTTGAAATAGTTTGATGCCTTTATGAGTGGCATAAGCTAGGAGGATTCTAATGGCTTCAAGTCTAGCAACAAGAGCGAATGTTTCATCATAATCGATTCCTTCTTGTTGGTTGTATCCTTGAGCCACTAGTCTTGCTTTATTTCTAGTGACCTCTCCGTCTTCATTTAATTTATTTCTAAAAATCCATTTTGTTCCAATGATGGATTTATCCAGAGGATGGGGTACAAGATCCCATACGTTATTTCTTTCAAACTGTGAAAGTTCCTCCATCATAGCTTCAACCCATGATTTGTCACAAATTGCTTGATCAATATTTTTTTGTTCAACTTGTGATATCATGGCCATGTTATTTGCAAAAGACTGTCTGGTCCTCACACCATCTGCCGTATCTCCAATAACCAGATCAAGAGGATGATGCGTTGCTACCTTCCATCCTCTTGGAGGCTGCTGTGAGGATGGATCAGAATCATGCTCTTCATTTGGACTGTGTATTTTTGAGGATGAAAGATCATCTTCTTCTATTTTATCCAAATTTTCTGGACACAAGTCATCAAACTCATCAAAAATAACATGCATGGATTCCTCCATAGTTTGAGTCTTAAGATTATAAATTCTATAACCTTTTGACGATGTGGAGTATCCTAAAAATATACCTTTATCAGATTTTGGATCAAACTTTCCCAAATTTTCTTTATTATTTAATATGTAGCAATAACAGCCAAAGATATGGAAGTATGAAATATTTGGTTTTCTACCTTTCCAAAGTTCATAAGGAGTTTTATCTAAAAATTTTCTGATGCACGCACGGTTTAAAACATAACATGTTGTGTTAATGGCTTCAGCCCAAAAGTATTTTTCAATGTTGGCTTCATTCATAATAGTTCTAGCCATTTCTTGTAGAGTTCTATTTTTTCTTTCAACAACCCCATTTTGTTGAGGAGTTCTTGGACAAGAAAAATTATGAGAAATACCGTTTTCATCAAAGAATATCTTGAATGATTCATTTTCAAACTCACCTCCATGGTCACTTCTCACAGAGATAATTTTAGTTGTTTTTTCATTTTGAATTCTTTTACAAAAATATTGAAATGCTTCAAAGGCTTCATGTTTGTGCTTTAAAAATAAGACCCATGTAAAACGTGAGAAGTCATCAACTATCACAAATCCATATCTTTTTCCACTAAGACTAGGAGTTTTAATGGGACCAAAGAGGTCAATATGAATAAGTTCAAGAGGATGATTTTTTGAAACAATATTTTTTGAGTGAAAACTGCTTTTGACTTGTTTTCCTTTGGCACAAGCCTCACACACTTTGTCTTTTTCAAAATTAATTTTAGGAAGACCTTTGACTAGTTCCAATTTTGATAGTTTGGAAATGGTGTTTAAACTTGTGTGCCCAGCTCGTTTGTGCCAAATCCATTTATCTTTTTCAAGAGAAATAAAACAAGATTCAGCAGGCAAATCATCAAGATATAGTACATATAAATTCTTTTTACGCACACCAGAAAAGAAAACTCTACCCGAGGATGAATGTTTAACCTCGCATAGAGTGGGTTTAAAGATAACTTTAAATCCACTGTCACACAGTTGGCTAATGCTCAGTAAGTTATGTTTTAAACCATCTACATACTGAACATTTTCAATTTTTGCAGAATTATTTTTACCAATAACACCTGTACCTTTTATTTGAGCATTGTCATTATTTCCAAATGTGATTGATCCTCCATCCTTTGTTTCTAGTGAGATGAAACAATGCTTATCCCCTGTCATATGCCTTGAGTAGCCACTGTCCAAGAACCATGGCTTTCTTTTGTTGATCAGAGGATATGCCTGTGTCAGAGTTTAGTAGTGACTTAGGTACCCATATAGAATTGGGTCCTTGGTAGTTAGTTCGTCCTCTTGTAAGGATTTTCTTTTTATGGTAGCAAATGGAATCATGGTGTCCATACTTGCCACAAAATGAACATTTCCTCTTGTTAATTTCATCCCTTTTCTTAGCGTGACAGACTTTGTTAGTATGTCCATGTTTTTTGCAAAAGGTGCATTTAGGCCTGTCCTCTTGTTTATTTGGTAGAAAGAAGTTTTCATATAATTTTTGTTTTTGAGAACTTTTAAATCCAATACCAGCTTTGTCAAAAATTCCAGATTGAGATCCCATAATTTTTTGGAATGTTTCAGTGGATTTAAAAAATTTGGTAATGTCTTTTTTTAGTTCTTCTACCTTTTCTTTTAGAACACTCTTTTCAGTATCCTCTTCTGGAGGATGAATGTTGACAATCTTCTTGTTCAGAACTTTTTGTTGTTCTGATAGTTTTCTATGAGATGCTTGCAAGTCAAGAATGATTTTTTGATATTTATCATTCTTAGCTTGGAGTTCCTCATTTAACTTCTTTATTTCATAAAGTTGGTTCTTAAGAAAACCACATTTATGAGATAAAGTGTTTGAGTCATTTAAGAGATTGTCAAATTCAATTTCTAGTTTTTCACAAGAGGGACATAGATCAGTAATGGTTACCTCATCAGTATCTGAGTTTGCCATAAGGCAGAGGTTAGCTTCTTCTTCCTTGTCTTGCTCGGAGGATGATCCATCGCTGTCATCCCAGGTGGCCATCATAGTTTTATTTTTATTTTGAAATCCTCTTGTGTTTCTTTTGTTTAGAGGACATTCAGTTTTGTAATGTCCCATTTTGTTGCACCCAAAACATGTTATCTGACTTTTGTCAGTTTTTTCTTTTTGAGGAGACCTTTTTTCTTGTCCTCTTCTCATGATCATCCTCTGAATTCTTCTCGAAATCAGAGCGAGTTCATCCTCCTCATCAGATAGAGGATATTCTGAGTTTTCCCTTTTTATGATGTCTTCATTCTTTTTGGAGGAAGTACTTTCAGTTTGGCTAGATCTTAACGCAATCATTTTCCCTTTTTGGTTGGTTTATCAGCAAGTAGCAACGGTTCATGAGCTCTAAGAGTTCCAACCAGATCTTCTAACCTCATGGTGGCCAAGTTTCTTGCTTCTGTGATGGCCGTCACCATTGGTCTCCATTCTTTTGGTAGACTCCTCAGAATTTTCCTTATCCTCTCTTGTACAGTATATTCCTTTCCAAGAGATCTTAAGTTATTTAAAATGATTGTTAGCCTTGAGAACATTTCATCAATGGTTTCTTCTTCCTTCATTTCGAATAATTCGAATTCTCTAACACCCATGTCAATCCTTGCCTCTTTAACATGACTTGATCCTTCATGATGGATTTTCAAAGTGTCCCATAGTTCTTTAGCACTTTGGCACTCTTCAACTCTGTCATATTCTTCCCTGCTCAAGGCACACATTAGAAATAAATGAGCTTTAGAGTTTAGAAGTACCTTAGCATTTTCTTCGGATGTCCATTGTGCTTGAGGTTTTTCATCGGAGGATGAATCTGTGTTGTTGATTCTAATGACGTGATTTCCATTCTCAACCACAGACCACATGTTGTTGTCTTGTGATATGAGGAATAGTCTCATCTTTCCTTTCCAGTGATAGTAATCTGTGCCATCGAAGTAGGGAGGTCTGCTGGATGATCCTCCTTCAGGAATATACTTGGCTTTTGACATTTTTCTTTTGATCTTTTTCTCTTACACTGTTAGGTGTAGTTTTCTAGAGAATCTTGCTCTGATGCCAATTGAAGTGACTAGAATATCACTAGAAGGGGGGTTGAATAGGGATATTTGGCGTTTAAAATTTTCTTTTAAGTTTTAAAACTTTATCCTCTTCTAGAGGATGAAGGTAAGAGGTTAGAAATTCAAGTTAAGTGAATAAACAGATTAATTGTAAAAGAGAGAGAGTGATTGGAGATTGACACACACAACTTTATACTGGTTCACCCAAAAGGGTTACGTCCAGTCCTCACACACTTGTGAGAATTCACTAAAAAACAGTCAACCTCTATTAGAGGTTAGTTACAGCCTTTGTGTTTTTAAGCTTCACCAAGCTTACAATATCTTCTCACGAATTTCTACTATTTCTAAGTGTAACTCACTTAGAAATTACTATACGTTTGAAGGTGTTTTGATGTTTCTCTTAACTAGCACTTTCTAAGAGGATGATTTAAAATCTAGTGTAATACAATAGAAAGTGTGAAGAGAGGATGAGAATGACACTTGATAGCTCTTGGCCTTTTTATCTTTGATTGTTGTAGTTGTGTATCTAATGAAGAAGTGCATCAATCCTTTTATAGAGTTGAAGATAGACTAACAATGGTTCTTGATGCTTCATAACTGTTGGGTACAGTGATAAAAAAGGTCAAAGTTTGAATTACAAGAATGTCAGCCAGCTGTCTTTTGACTTGTTTGATTGCAGGAGGATGAGAGTACCGTTCATCCTCGTATGGCAGATGCAAGCCCTTTTTGAAGTCCGTGTCTGGGTTGTTCTTTCTCTTTCTCTCTCACCAAGGCATGCCAGGTTCTATTTTAGGCTATGTTTAGTTTATCCTTTATGTGTAGGTGAAAAGGTATAACCATTTTTATCATAAGCCTATGTATTAGAGCTAGAGGTCAGTCCTACTATGTTCCAAATATTCTGCGCTCATCCTCTGCCTTCCTTTGCTTCAGTTGACTTGTTTGTCTTCCAAACCTTAATTACTGAATTGACTTTGCACATGGAAGGAAAAATACAGATAACGTGATTCTGGACAAAGTTGGTTCATCCTCTTTGAGGGGTTCATCCTTTGGTCCATCCTCTTGTTTGAAACCTTGTTGATTTACAAAGTGTTTATCTTATTTGATGAATAACCTGTTTTCTAATTATAAAACACTCAAGAGCACATATTAGATATAACAAGAGTCATAATCAATCAATTTTGTTATTATTAAAACCATATGAGAGAGATTTTGTCTCAACATATCACAGTGTTTAAAACTTGATTTTCTGGAAAATACGAATCTGTATTCGAATATAGCTTCCTTGTATTCGAATACATAAGCTAAAAACAGTGCTTCTGGAAAACACACAAATCTGTATTCGAATATAGACCCACTGTATTAGAATACAGAAACTGAAACTAGTGAAAATTTGCATTATGTATTCGAATACGAGGTTGTCGTAGTCGAATACAGATGCGAAGTCAGTGGCAAAAGTTGCAAATCTGTATTCGACTACAGAGGGTCGTAGTCGAATACAAGTTCAAAAATCTGAGGAAAACAGAAGCTTTGCAGGCTGTATTCGAATACACCTTCGAATTCAGTAAAATTTTCCTGAAATTTCAACACATTTTCAAAACATTTTCCTTTGAAAAACCAACCCAACACCAGAATCATATTTATCACTCTTTAGACACCTCAAAACTCAGAACATTTTTCATTAAACATCAACAACAGATTTTTAACAAAACACTATCAGAAACAGAATCATCACTACCAAAATAACCATCACTGATTTTCTCAAATCACCAAAACAGAAAGTCAACTACAAAATAGTCCCACACAAACTAACTCAAGCTTTTGGATCATCTCCAAAACAACACCAAACCAATCATCATTCAACACAACAGAATGATTTCTTACTCAACACAACAAACAAAACATCATCAACACAATAAATTCCTTCACTGAACACAGCAGGGACATCAAAACAGTTCGATTTCGAAAACCTAACACAATGTTTTTCACAAATATAAACCAAAAATCATTCATCACACATGCATTTACAGCCCTAAATGCAATCTAGAAAGTTGGAAGGTGCCCTTACCTTAATTACGTTCTCTTAACTCGTACGCTTCTGCGACAAAAGTCGACAATACTCCCGTTCGCGTTCGCCGCTACAAAAATTAGTTCTTTAGCTCCGTAACGATCAGAGGAATAACTTTTGTACTCGAAACTTTCTGATTCGACACTCAGATTTTCAAGAAAAATGTATTTTGAGTAAACTGTTTTTCCTTCACCAACACAGAAAATTAGAAGAAGATGATAAAGCAGAAACTGGCGCAGTCGTGGAAAGAAGAAAAAGCTTCTCACTTAAATATCCACCTAAAAGCAGACTGACACAGCAGAGGAAAGAAGAAATTTGTTTCTTTCTTAATAAATATCTGTAGGTATATGCCACCTCACCCAACTCTTATAATAAAATATCTTTTGATCCTCCAGCACTTAACTTGTCTCATCGCAATTAGCAGAGAATATCTTAATTAACGGCCCGATAATTTAATTACTCGAAATTAAATTAATTCATCCATTATCCAATAATTTTAATTCCACCTCCAAAACAAATATATATATATATATATTTACACAAAACATACATATATTGAATACTTTACAAATATTCCCAAATACACTTAAAATTAAATCTGAATTTAATTTTAAATTTAAGGGTCTTACATTACTACCCCCCTTAAATTAGTTTCGTCCTCGAAACTACATGTCGTTAAACAAATGAGGATGTTGTTCCCTCATCTTACTCTCTAGTTCCCAAGTCGCGTGTCCAGTAGTAGGATTCCAAATCACTTTGACTAGTGGGACTTCCATGCTCCTTAACTGTTTAATCTTCCTGTCCTCAATTCTTACAGGGAATACTTCAAATGATAGGTTATCCTTCAGCTGAATTGTGTCTGGTTCGATCACATGTGACGGATCTGAAATGTATTTCCTTAACTGCGACACGTGAAATACGTCATGAATATTGGACAGCATTGGAGGTAAAGCAATCCGATAAGCCAATGGTCCAATACGTGCAGTAATTTGGTATGGTCCAATAAATTTTGGAGTCAATTTTCTGGATTTAATAGCCCTGCCCACTCCAGTTGTAGGTGTGACTCTTAGAAATACATGATCGCCTTGCTGGAATTCCAAAGGTCTGCGACGCTTGTCCGCATAACTCTTTTGACGATCCTGTGAAATCTTCATTTTCTCTTGTATCCTCTTGACTTTTTCTGTAGTTTGTTCCACCATCTCAGGTTCAACAATCATACTTTCTCTGTCTTTATACCAACATAAAGGCATTTGACACTTGCGTCCATACTATGCTTCATACGGTGCCATTCCAATGCTTGCGTGAAAACTGTTGTTGTAGGTGAACTCAATTAATGGCAGTACATCATCCCAACTTCCTCTGTCACCCAATATGCATGCTCTTAATAGATCTTCCAAGGACTGATTTGTTCTCTCGGTTTGTCCATCTGTTTGTGGATGGTAAGCTGAACTCAATTTCAGTTTTGTTCCCAACGCTTCATGCAACGCTCCCCAAAAGTGAGATGTGAACTTTGGGTCACGGTCCGATACAATACTCGATGGAACTCCGTGCAATCTCACAATCTCAGCGATGTAGATTTCTGTCAGCTTATCTACCTTATAATTGGTCTTTACCGGCAAGAAATGTGTAGATATTGTCAATCGATCTACTATTACCCAAATCGAATCATTCTTTCTTCTTGTCTTGGGCAATCCAGTTATAAAATCCATGGAAATGCTATCCCACTTCCATTCTGGTATATCCAAAGGCTGCAACATTCCAGCAGGTCATTGATGTTCCACCTTCGCTTTTTGACAAGTTAAACAAGCCGATACATACTCCGCTACGTCCCTCTTCATTCCTAGCCACCAGGAATTCTGTTTTAAGTCCTGGTACATCTTGGTCGCTCCAGGATGAATACTCAATTTGCTCTTATGAGCCTCTTCCAAGATCATTTTTCTCATGTCTGCAACTTCTGGTACACAAATCCTTCCATTACATCTCAGAATATTATCTGTTCCAACCCTGAACTCAGCTGTATTACCTTGTACTATTAGGTTCCTCTTTTCTTGAATTAATGCGTCATCTTGCAAGTTCGCAATCTCCTCAAGTAGTCCACTCGAAACTGTTATCATTCCACACTTTAAAATTCCTGGTGCAAACTCTACGTCCAAGTGTAGATCTCTAAATGCTTCCCACAACTCTTGTTGTCTAGCCATTAACATTGAAGATACTCACACTTTTTCTGCTCAATGCATCAGCCACTACATTGGCTTTTCCAGGGTGATACTGTAATGAAAAATCAAAATCTTTGAGAGTCTCCATCCATCTCCTCTGACGCATGTTCAATTCTTTCTGATCAAACAGATACTTCAAACTTTTATGGTCACTGAATACCGTGAACGTGCATCCATAAAGGTAGTGTCTCCAGACCTTTAATGCAAACACTACAGCAGCAAGCTCTAAATCATGAGTCGGATAGTTCCGTTCGTGAGCTTTCAATTGCCTTGAGGCGTAGGCGACAGCTTTCTGGTGTTGCATCAAAACACAGCCCAGACACTGGTGAGATGCATCACAATAAACCTCATATGGTTCCTCTAGTTGTGGCAAAACCAATACTGGTGAGGTTGTCAACTTTTCCTTAAGCAACTGAAAATTCTCTTCACACTTCTCTGTCCATGCAAACGGCTGATTCTTCCTGGTGAGTTGTGTCAAAGGAGCTACAATCTTAGCAAATCCCTCAATAAATCTCCTGTAGTATCCTGCCAGTCCGACGAAACTTCTTATATCCGTGATGGTCTGAGGTTGTTTCCAAGCAAGAATTGTTTCAATCTTTGCCGGATCTACAGCAATTCCTTCCTTTGTTATTACATGTCCCAAGAAGTTCACTTCCTTTAGCCAAAACTCGCATTTCGACAAATTGGCATACAGCTGCTTTTCGCGTAATACTTCAAGAACTTGATGCAAATGCTCTCCATGTTCTTCTTCATCCTTTGAATAAATCAGAATATCGTCGATGAATACCACCACGAACTTATCCAGAAATAGGCTGAAGATCCTATTCATATAATCCATAAAAATCGCTGGTGCATTCGTAACTCCAAATGGCATAACAAGATATTCATAATGCCCGTAACGAGTCTTGAAAGCGGTCTTTTGAATATCTCCTTCTCTTACTCGAATCTGATGATATCCCGATTTCAAATCGATTTTTGAAAACACTGCTGCTCCCCTCAATTGGTCCATCAAATCATCGATGCGCGGTAAAGGATAACGATTCTTAATGGTTACCTTGTTATGTTGCCTGTAATCCACACATAAGCGTGAACTTCCATCCTTTTTCTTAACTAACAACACCGGAGCTCCCCACGATGACACACTTGGCCTGATAAATCCCTTCTCCAACAAACCTTCAATTTGATCCTTAAGCTCGTTTAATTCCAATGGCGACATTCTATACAGCGCAATTGAAATGGGTCCAGTTCCTGGGTGCAAATCAATGAAAAACTCCACTTCTCTTACTGGGGGTAATCCTGGAATTTCTGTTGGAAATACATACAGATACTCCTTGACTAACACTACATCTTCTATGCTCACATCCATCTTGGTCTCCACGTTAGCCAATGATAAAAATTCCTGAGTTCCTTCCCTCAGTGATACTCCGAGCTTGTTAGCAAACAAATACCGAACGACTCCAGGTTCGGGAAAAAGAACTAATTTGCGGGCACAATCCAAGACTACATAATTATAAGACATCCAATCCATGCCGAGAATTATCTCGAGTGATTGTAGGGGTAGACAGATTAAATTAACCAATAAATCTCTATCTTGAATTGTTATAGGACAACGTAAACATGCAGAATTTACGGTCAAAGTCTGAGCAGGTGTGGAAACAATCAAATCAAAAGGCAAAGCAGACATAGATAGCTTCAAACGATTTACACAATCCATAGCAATGAAAGAATGAGTTGCTCCCGAATCAAAAAGTGCAGTTAATGTGTTACCTGCAATCTGGCAGTCTTGCTGGATTAAATTAGGAGTTTGACTTCCAGCAGCAGCACCCATATGGTAGACGCGTCCCCTAGCAATAGGACGAGTGGCCCTAGCTGTATTCACTGTTGGTTCCACCTTCGGAGCCCGACAATCCCTTGCAACGTGTCCTGGATTTTGACAATTGAAACATACAAGATCCCTTGTGGTACAAGTTGTAGCCATGTGTCCCTCTCTTCCACATCGGAAGCATCGAACTCCTTGTCCTAATTGTCTTCCAAAGTTCTGATTTCCAGGCCGATTTTGGCCTCTACTGTTGTTCTGGGGTCTGTTATATGGCTTAACCACTTGCTTTCCTTTGCTGTTTTGATAGTTCATCCGGCTGGGTCCTCCCGAATTAAAGTTCCCTCCTCGGTTGGCCCTCCTATTTTTCATGTCCTCAACCTCTCTACACTTCTCCACTAGAACTTGGAAACGTTGAATTCCCAAGGTAAAACGGAGTCTTGAATTTCATATTACAGTCCGTTTTGAAAACGATGGCACATAAATGGTTCATCAAGTTCTTTCCGGAAGAATCTGAAATGTCTGGACAGCGATTCAAATTTAGCCGCATATTCTCCCACTGTCATATTACCCTGGTGCAATTTCAGGAAATCGTCACCCAATTTGGTCCTAGTGCTCATTGGGAAGTACTTGTCCAAAAACTTCTTCTTGAACGAATCCTAGTTTACCTCCTCATGAGCTGCCCCCATCAGTAGCCTTGTACTCCTCCACCAATACTCTGCATCCCCTAGCAGCAGATATGTAGCATAATTGACTTTTACTGCTGCCTGGCCGTTAATCATTTCAAAGATTTTCTCCATCTCCTGAATCCATTGGTCCGCTCTTTCTGGACCCTCATCACCTTTGAACTTTTGAGGATTATGACGACGAAAATCCTCTAGTCCTCTTGACTCAGCAGCACGAATCTCCCTTTCTCTTTTCTCTAAGTCACGCTGAGTCTTCGCAGTCGTCTGTGCAGCAACAGACGCAGCCATATTATTCATTGCTTCAGCCATCCTATCTTCCCGGCTATCGTTGGTTCTTACGTTGTCGTCTCTCCTTGGAGGCATTGTTCCACTACAAAACCATCATCAAGTAGAAATCTCACACCGTTTAGAATAATTCCAAAATATAGCTCAACAGCATCATTACTTCAGCACACCACAACTATATAAGACTTGACACTCTAACTACTTGCTCCTATGCATGATCAGATAATGACTTAAAACCAACAATTAAATCAAAGCTTTAACCTAAAACTTTAACCAAATGCTCTGATACCAACTGTAACACCCCGAGTTTAAAAGACAGCGCGAGTGTATTTTTTTTTTTAAAAAACGAATAGATAAATAAAGAGTTTTCAGAATTAATTTCAAGGGAATTAAATCAATTCAAATTAAATATCATTTGACATCGTAATCCAAAATAGTAAGGTAATTAAACAACAACATCACGATTAATCGAATGAGATATTTTTGGGAAATTGATCTTTATAACATACTAAAATAAAGATACATTAAAACTGGATTCTCAATCCACCAAAATATTTATCAAAGTGCGGAAAAGTTTTACAATAATTCCCAAAATAAATATTTACAACCACTGAGCTAAAAACCCTATACATAAGTCTAAACTGATCATACACTAAGCTATAGTAGCACGGTCTCCACCGCATCATCCACAAGTCTTATCTTCACCCAGCTGTCCATCCCTTCACGTAGCCCACAATGTAAAGATCAAGGAAAATTAACGACGTTCCCTGTCGTTAGTGTGACCGTCGGGGGTACGGGTTTGATTAACATCTTAGGGCAAAGCCCAATTTTCCACAATAATTGTAAAGGGTCACCGACCGAAATTAACAAATACCACATAGCATTTATATCAGCAATATCAGACATATTCATGGCACATCATAAAACAATGATGATAAATAAGGATGCTTAATTTTGAAAATACATGACATTTGTACCTTTTCAAACAGCAACCAATTTAATATGAAAATCATGTTGTAAGCACAAACATCAATTCAGTAATCACACCAATTCATCAGAAATTCCAGATTTCAAAAAGTAATTACACACACAACAATTTTCAACCATCATCATATAACCAAAACGTGACCCACCAGTCAATCACCTCGATGGAATATGTATATGCTCATGAAAACATCCTCTTGGATTCACCAAGGTGCAGTCACTCAACAGACCAGCACATTTACATATGTAAGACTTTAACGGCCCTCAAGACCAGGGTGCAATCGCTCACAGATCAGCACCAGTGCAGTCGCTCACAGACCAGCACGTTTGACATAAACCAAGGTACAATCGCTCACAGATCAGTACCTAGTGCAGTCGCTCAGCAGACCAGCACTCGTGCAATCGCTCACAGATCAGCACGTGGTTGCGCATTTCAGGGTACAGACGCTACAGTCCAGTACCAGTGCAGTCGCTCACAGACCAGCACTTATATACCAAGGTACAATCGCTCACAGATCAGTACCTAGTGCAATTGCTCACAGATCAGCACTCGTGCAATCGCTCACAGCTCAACACGTGGTTGCGCATTACTTTGTGGCCCATCGCGGGTACCACATGACTATGCTATGCATGAGTATGCAGTGTTTCACCTAACTGGAAAACAGTATGCAACATCAGTAAAATTCATGCATTTCCATCATTTTTCAAAACATTTCCACACAATCAATATCATCATCTACACATCAATGATTAACCATTCAAGCAAACATTATCACTTCGCATTACCTCAATGTTCCACTCTTAATTATAAAAAGTCTTTCCCCAACTCTCAAAATTCAGAACCAGTGTTTTAAAACTGCAATTTCTGGAAAAACGAATCTGTATTCAAATACAGCTTCACTGTATTCGAATACAGAAGCCAACAGGGTAGAATCAACACCCTGTATTCGAATATAGACTCCTTGTATTCGAATACAGAGGCTTTCCCAGTGCAAAAGTCAGAATTTCCACAACTTCAGTAAAGTCTCAAAAACTTCATCACCACCACTTCAAAACTATCACAAAAATTCCATTTTTATTCACCACAAACCTTCCCAAGGTACCCCAACACTTAAGGTTTATAAAACAATGTTTAAAACTTGAATTTCTGAAAACACGAATCTGTATTCGAATACAGCTCTCTTGTATTCGAATACAGAAGCTAAAATAGTGAAAAATCAGCATTCTGTATTCGAATACGAGGTTGTCGTAGTCGAATACAGATGCGAAGTCAGTGGCAAAATTTGCAAATCTGTATTCGACTACAGAGCGTCGTAATCGAATACAAGTTCAAAAATCTGAAGAAAACATAAGCTTTGCAGGCTGTATTCGAATACACTCAAGCCGTATTCGAATACACCTTCGAATTCAGTGAAATTTTCCTGAAATTTCAACACATTTTCAAAACCTTTTCCTTTGAAAAACCAACCCAACACCAGAATCATATTTATCACTCTTTAGACACCTCAAAACTCAGAACATTTTTCATTAAACATCAACAACAGATTTTTAACAAAACACAATCAGAAATTGAATCATCACTACCAAAATAACCATCACTGATTTTCTCAAATCACCAAAACAGAAAGTCAACTACAAAATAGTCCCACACAAACTAACTCAAGCTTTTGGATCATCTCCAAAACAACACCAAACCAATCATCATTCAACACAACAGAATGATTTCTTACTCAACACAACAAACAAAACATCATCACCACAATAAATTCCTTCACTGAAAACAGTAGGGACATCAAAACAGTTTGATTTCCAAAACCTGACACAATGTTTTTCACAAATATAAACCAAAAATCATTCATCACACATGCATTTACAGCCCTAAATGCAATCTAGAAAGTTGGAAGGTGCCCTTACCTTAATTACGTTCTCTTAACTCGTACGCTTCTGCGACAAAAGTCGACGATACTCCCGTTCGTGTTCGCCGCTACGAAAATTAGTTCTTTAGCTCCGTAACGATCAGAGGAATAACTTTCGTACTCGAAACTTTCTGATTCGACACTCAGATTTTCAAGAAAAATGTATTTTGAGTAAACTGTTTTTCCTTCACCAACACAGAAAATTAGAAGAAGATGATAAAGCAGAAACTGGCGCAGTCGTGGAAAGAAGAAAAAGCTTCTCACTTAAATATCCACCTAAAAGCAGACTGACACAGCAGAGGAAAGAAGAAATTTGTTTCTTTCTTAATAAATATCTGTTGGTATATGCCACCTCACCCAACTCTTATAATAAAATATCTTTTGATCCTCCAGCACTTAACCCGTCTCATCGCAATTAGCAGAGAATATCTTAATTAACGGCCCGATAATTTAATTACTCGAAAATAAATTAATTCATCCATTATCCAATAATTTTAATTCCACCTCCAAAACAAATATATATATATATATATATATATATTTACACAAAACATACATATATTGAATACTTTACAAATATTCCCAAATACACTTAAAATTAAATCTGAATTTAATTTTAAATTTAAGGGTCTTACATTACTACCCCCCTTAAATTAGTTTCGTCCTCGAAACTACATGTCCTTAAACAAATGAGGATGTTGTTCCCTCATCTTACTCTCTAGTTCCCAAGTCGCGTGTCCAGTAGTAGGATTCCAAATCACTTTGACTAGTGGGACTTCCTTGCTCCTCAACTGTTTAATCTTCCTGTCCTCAATTCTTACAGGGAATACTTCAAATGATAGGTTATCCTTCAGCTGAATTGTGTCTGGTTCGATCACATGTGACGGATCTGAAATGTATTTCCTTAACTGCGACACGTGAAATACGTCATGAATATTGGACAGCATTGGAGGTAAAGCAATCCGATAAGCCAATGGTCCAATACGTGCAGTAATTTGGTATGGTCCAATAAATTTTGGAGTCAATTTTCTGGATTTAATAGCCCTGCCCACTCCAGTTGTAGGCGTGACTCTTAGAAATACATGATCGCCTTGCTGGAATTCCAAAGGTCTGCGACGCTTGTCCGCATAACTCTTTTGACGATCCTGTGAAATCTTCATTTTCTCTTGTATCCTCTTGACTTTTTCTGTAGTTTGTTCCACCATCTCAGCTCCAACAATCATACTTTCTCCATCTTTATACCAACATAAAGGCGTTTGACACTTGCGTCCATACAATGCTTCATAGGGTGCCATTCCAATGCTTGCGTGAAAACTGTTGTTGTAGGTGAACTCAATCAATGGCAGTACATCATCCCAACTTCCTCTGTCATCCAATACGCATGCTCTTAATAGATCTTCCAAGGACTGATTTGTTCTCTCGGTTTGTCCATCTGTTTGTGGATGGTAAGCTGAACTCAACTTCAGTTTTGTTCCCAACGCTTCATGCAACGCTCCCCAAAAGTGAGATGTGAACTTTGGGACATTAATCTAACATTTAGGTCATTTAGTGCATCCTAAGGCTTATTCTAATCACTTTTCGTACTTAAGGAATGTAGTTTATCCAATAAGTGCATTTGTGTCATTGGATGACCATTTACGTCATTTTGTGCATCCCAAGGCTTATTCTAATCACCTTTCGTACTTAGGGCATGTAGTTCATCCAATAACGGCATTTGTGTCATTGGATGAACATTTACGTCATTTTGTGCATCCCAAGGCTTATTCTAATCACTTTACGTACTTAAGGAATGATGTTCATCCAATAAGTGCAATTGTGTCATTGGATGAACATTTAGGTCATTTTGTGCATCCCAAGGCTTATTCTAATCACTTTTCGTACTTAAGGAATGTAGTTCATCCAATAAGCGCATTTCTGTCATTAATTTAACATTTAGGTCATTTTGTGCATCCCAAGGCTTATTCTAATCAATTTTCGTACTTAAGGAATGTAGTTCATCCAATAAGTGCATTTGTGTCATTGGATGAACATTTACGTCATTTTGTGCATCCCCAGGCTTATTCTAATCAATTTTTATTCTTAAGGAATATAGTTCATCCAATAAGTGCATTTGTATCATTAATTTAACATTTACGTCAATTTGTGCATCCTAAGGCTTATTCTAATCACTTTTCGTACTTAAGGAATGTAGTTCACCAAATAAGCGCGTTTGTGTCATTAATTTAACATTTACGTCATTTTGTGCATCCCAAGGCTTATTCTAATCACTTTTCGTACTTAAGGAATGTAGTTCATCCAATAACTGCGTTTGTGTCATTGGATGAACGTTTACGTCATTTTGTGCATCCCAAGGCTTATTCTAATCACTTTTCGTACTTAAGGATTATAGTTCATCCAATATGTGCATTTTTGTCATTGGATGAACATATACGTCATTTTGTCCATCCCCAGGCTTATTCAAATCATATTTCGTACTTAAGGAATGTAGCTCATCCAATAAGTGCATTTGTGTAATTGGATGAACATTTACGTCATATTGTGCATTCCAAGACTTATTCTAATCACTTTTCGTACTTAAGGATAGTAGTTCATCCAATATGTGAATTTGTGTCATTGAATGAACATTTACGTCATTTTGTGCATCCCAAGGCTTATTCTAATCATTTTTCGTACTTAAGGAATGTAGTTATTCAATAAGTGCATTTACGTCATTTTGTGCATCCCCAGGCTTATTCTAATCAATTTTTGTTCTAAAGGAATATAGTTCATCCAATAAGTGCATTTGTATCATTAATTTAACATTTACGTCAATTTGTGCATCCTAAGGCTTATTCTAATCTCTTTTCATACTTAAAGAATGTAGTTCATCCAATAAGTGCATTTGTGTCATTGGATGACCATTTACGTCATTTTGTGCATCCCAAGGCTTATTCTAATCACTTTACGTACTTAAGGAATGAAGTTCATCCAATAAGTGCATTTGTGTCATTAATTTAACATTTATGTCATTTTGTGCATCCCAAGGCTTATTCTAATCACGTTACATACTTAAGAAATGAAGTTCATCCAATAAGTGCATTTGTGTCATTGAATGAACATTGACGTCATTTTATGCATCCCAAGGCTTATTCTAATCACTTTTCGTACTAAAGGAATGTAGTTCATCCAATAAGCGCGTTTGTGTCATTAATTTAACATTTAAGTCATTTTGTGCATCCCAAAGCTTATTCTAATCACTTTTCGTACTTAAGGAATGTAGTTCATCCAATAAGCGAGTTTGTGTCATTGGATGAACATTTACGTCATTTTTGTGCATCCCAAGGCTTATTCTTATGACTTTTCGTACTTAAGGAATGTAGTTCATCCAATAAGTGCCTTTGTGTCATTGGATGAACATTTACGTCATTTTGTGCATCCCAAGGCTTCTTCTAATCACTTTTCGTACTTAAAGAATGTAGTTCATCTAGTAAGCCTCTTTGTGTCATTAATTTAACATTTAGGTCATTTAGTGCATCCCAAGGTTTATTCTAATCACTTTTTGTACTTAAGGATGTAGTTCATTCAATAAGTGCATTTGTGTCATTGGATGCATATTTATGTCATTTTGTGCATCCCAAGGCTTATTCTAATCACTTTTCGTACTTAAGGAATGTAGTTCATCCAATAAGTGCATTTGTGTCATTGGATAAACATTGACGTCATTTTGCGCATCCCAAGGCGTCTTCTAATCACTTTCCGTACTTAAGGATTGTAGTTCATCCAATAAGCGCATTTGTGTCATTAATTTAACACTTATGTCATTTTCTGCATCCCAAGGCTTATTCTAATCACTTTGCGTACTTAAGGAATGTAGTTCATCAAATAAGTGCATTTGTGTCATTTGATGAACATTAACGTCATTTTGTGCATCCCAAGGCTTCTTCTAATCACTTTTCGTACTTAAGGATTGTAGTTCATCCAATAAGCGCATTTGTGTCATTAATTTAACATTTATGTCATTTTGTGCATCCCAAGGCTTATTCTAATCACTTTTCGTAATTAAGGAATGTAGTTCATCCAATAAGCGAGTTTGTGTCATTGGATGAACATTAACGTCATTTTTGTGCATCCCAAGGCTTATGCTTATCACTTTTCGTACTTAAGGAATGTAGTTCATCCAATAAGTGCCTTTGTGTCATTGGATGAACATTTACGTCATTTTGTGCATCCCAAGGCTTCTTCTAATCACTTTTCGTACTTAAAGAATGTAGTTCATCCAATAAGTGCATTTGTGTCATTGAATGAAAATTGATGTCATTTTGTGCATCCCAAGGCTTATTCTAGTCACTTTTCGTACTTAAGGAATGTAGTTCATCCAATAAGCGCGTTTGTGTCATTAATTTAACATTTAGGTCATTTTGTGCATCCCAAGGCTTATTCTAATCACTTTTCGTACTTAAGGAATGTAGTTCATCCAATAACTGCGTTTGTGTCATTGGATGAACGTTTACGTCATTTTGTGAATCCCAAGACTTATTCTAATCACTTTTCGTACATAAGGATTGTAGTTCATCCAATATGTGCATTTGTGTCATTGGATGAACATATACTTTAATTTGTGCATCCCCAGGCTTATTCAAATCATATTTCGTACTTAAGGAATGTAGCTCATCCAATAAGTGCATTTGTATCATTGGATGAACATTTACGTCATATTGAGCATTCCAAGGCTTATTCTGATCACTTTTCGTACTTAAGGATAGTAGTTCATCCAATATGTGCATTTGTGTCATTGGATGAACATTTACTTCATTTTGTGCATCCCAAGGCTTATTCAAACCAGATTTCATACTTAAGGAATCTAGTTCACCCAATAAGTGCGTTTGTGTCATTGGATGAACATTTACGTCATTTTCGGCATCGCAAGGCTTATTCTAATCATTTTTCGTACTTAAGGAATGTAGTTATTCATTAAGTGCATTTACGTCATTTTGTGCATCCCCAGGCTTATTCTAATCAATTTTTATTCTTAAGGAATATAGTTCATCCTATAAGTGCATTTGTATCATTAAATTAACATTTACGTCAATTTGTGCATTCTAAGGCTTATTCTAATCACTTTTCGTACTTAAGGAATGTAGTTCATCCAATAAGCGCGTTTGTGTCATTAATTTAACATTTACGTCATTTTGTGCATCCCAAGGCTTATTCTAATCACTTTTCGTTCTTAAGGAATGTAGTTCATCCAATAAGTGCATTTGTGTCATTGGATGAACATTTACGTCATTTTGTGCATCCTAAGGCTTATTCTAATCACTTTTCAAACTTAAGGAATGTAGTTCAGCCAATAAGTGCATTTGTGTCATTGGATGAACATTTACGTCATTTTGAGCATCCCAAGGCTTATTCTAATCACTTTTCATACTTAAGGAATGCAGTTCATCCAATAAGCTCGTTTGTGTCATTAATTTAACATTTACATCATTTTGTGCATCCCAAGGCTTATTCTAATCAATTTTCGTTCTTAAGGAACGTAGTTCATCAATAATTGTGTTTGTATCATTGGATGAACATACACGAAATTTTGTGCATCCCAAGGCTTATTCTAATCACTTTTCGTTCATAAGAAATGTAGTTCATCCAATAAGTGCGTTTGTGTGATTAGATGAACATTTACGTCATTTTGTGCATCTCCAGGCTTATTCTAATCACTTTTCGTTCTTACGGAATGTAGTTCGGTCAATAAGTGTGTTTGTGCCATTAATTTAACATTTACGTCATTTCGTGCATCCCAAGGCTTATTCTAATCAATTTTCGTTCTTAAGGAACATAGTCCATCCAATAATTGTATTTGTATCATTGGATGAACATTTACGTCATTTTGTGCATCCCAAGGGTTATTCTAATCACTTTTCGTTCTTAAGGAATGTAGTTCATCCAATAAGTGCATTTGTGTCATTGGATGAACATTTACGTCATTTTGTGCATACCAAGGCTTATACTAATCGGTTTTCATACTAAAGGACTGTAGTTCATCCAATAAGTGCATTTGTGTCATTGGATGAACATTTACGTCATTTTGTGCATCCCTAGGCTTATTCTAATCACGTTTCGTACTTAAGGAATGTAGTTCATCCAATAAGTGAATTTGTGTCATTGGATGAACATTTACGTCATTTTGTGCATCCCAAGGCTTATTCTAATCAATTTCCGTTCTCAAGGAAAGTAGTTCATCAATAATTGTGTTTGTATCATTGGATGAACATTTACGTTATTTTGTGCTTTCCAAGGCTTACTCTAATCACTTTTCGTACTTAAGGAATGTAGTTCATCCAGTAAGCGCGTTTGTGTCATTAATTTAACATTTAGGTCACTTAGTGCATCCCAAGGCTTATTCTAATCATTTAAGACTTACGTCGTTTTGTGCATCCCAAGGCTTATTCCAATCACTTTTTGTACTTAAGGAATGTAGTTCATCCAATAACTGCGTTTGTGTCATTGGATGAACGTTTACGTCATTTTGTGCATCCCAAGGCTTATTCTAATCACTTTTCGTACTTAAGGATAGTAGTTCATCCAATATGTGAATTTGTGTCATTGAATGAACATTTACGTCATTTTGTGCATCCCAAGGCTTATTCTAATCATTTTTCGTACTTAAGGAATGTAGTTATTCAATAAGTGCATTTACGTCATTTTGTGCATCCCCAGGCTTATTCTAATCAATTTTTGTTCTTAAGGAATATAGTTCATCCAATAAGTGCATTTGTATCATTAATTTAACATTTACGTCAATTTGTGCATCCTAAGGCTTATTCTAATCTCTTTTCATACTTAAAGAATGTAGTTCATCCAATAAGTGCATTTGTGTCATTGGATGACCATTTACGTCATTTTGTGCATCCCAAGGCTTATTCTAATCACTTTACGTACTTAAGGAATGAAGTTCATCCAATAAGTGCGTTTGTGTCGTTAATTTAACATTTATGTCATTTTGTGCATCCCAAGGCTTGTTCTAATCACTTTGCGTACTTAAGGAATGTAGTTCATCCAATTAGCGAGTTTGTGTCATTGGATGAACATTAACGTCATTTTTGTGCATCCCAAGGCTTCTTCTTATCACTTTTCGTACTTAAGGAATGTAGTTCATCCAATAAGTGCCTTTGTGTCATTGGATGAACATTTACGTCATTTTGTGCATCCCAAGGCTTCTTCTAATCACTTTTCGTACTTAAAGAATGTAGTTCATCCAATAAGTGCATTTGTGTCATTGAATGAACATTGATGTCATTTTGTGCATCCCAAGGCTTATTCTAATCACTTTTCGTACTTAAGGAATGTAGTTCATCAAATAAGCGCGTTTGTGTCATTAATTTAACATTTAGGTCATTTTGTGCATCCCAAGGCTTATTCTAATCACTTTTCGTACTTAAGGAATGTAGTTCATCCAATAACTGCGTTTGTGTCATTGGATGAACGTTTACATCATTTTGTCAATCCCAAGGCTTATTCTAGTCACTTTTCGTACATAAGGATTGTAGTTCATCCAATATGTGCATTTGTGTCATTGGATGAACATATACTTCATTTTGTGCATCCCCAGGCTTATTCAAATCATATTTCGTACTTAAGGAATGTAGCTCATCCAATAAGTGCATTTGTGTCATTGGATGAACATTTACGTCATATTGTGCATTCCAAGGCTTATTCTAATCACTTTTCGTACTTAAGGATAGTAGTTCATCCAATATGTGCATTTGTGTCATTGGATGAACATTTACGTCATTTTGTGCATCCCAAGGCTTATTCAAACCAGATTTCATACTTAAGGAATCTAGTTCACCCAATAAGTGCGTTTGTGTCATTGGATGAACATTTACGTCATTTTCTGCATCCCGAGGCTTACTCTAATCATTTTTCGTACTTAAGGAATGTAGTTATTCAATAAGTGCATTTAAGTCATTTTGTGCATCCCCAGGCTTATTCTAATCAATTTTTATTCTTAAGGAATATAGTTCATCCAATAAGTGCATTTGTATCATTATTTTAACATTTACGTCAATTTGTGCATCCTAAGACTTATTCTAATCTCTTTTCATACTTAAGGAATGTAGTTTATCCAATAAGTGCATTTGTGTCATTGGATGACCATTTACGTCATTTTGTCTTCCCAAGGCTTATTCTAATCACTTTACGTACTTAAGGAATGAAGTTCATCGAATAAGCGCATTTGTGTCATTCAATGAACATTGATGTCATTTTGTGCATCCCAAGGCTTATTCTAATCACTTTTCGTACTTAAGGAATGTAGTTCATCCAGTAAGCGCATTTGTGTCATTGGATGAACATTTACGTCATTTTGTTCATCTCAAGGCTTATTCAAATCACTTTTCAAACATAAGAAATGTAGTTCATCCAATAAGCGCTTTTGTGTCATTAGATGAACATTTACGTCATTTTGTGCATCCCAAGACTTATTCTAATCACTTTTCGTACTTATGGAATGTAGTTCATCCAAAAAGCGCATTTCTATCATTAATTCAATATTAACGTCATTTTGTGCATCCAAAGGCTTATTCCAATTACTTTACGTACTTAAGGAATGTAGTTCATCCAATAAGTGCATTTGTGTCATTGGATAAACATTTAAGTCATTTTGTGCATCCCAAGGCTTATTCTAATCCCTTTTTATAATTAAGGAATGTAGTTCATCCAATAAGTGCATTTGTGTCATTGGATGAACATTTACGACATTTTGTGCATCCCAAGTCTTATTCTGATCATTTTTCGTACTTAAGGAATGTAGTTCGTCCAATAAGCATTTTTGTGTCATTTGATGAACATTTACGTCATTTTGTGCATCCCAAGGCTTATTCTAATCATTTTTCGTACTTAAGGAATGTAGTTCATCCAATAAGCGCATTTGTGTCATTAATTTAACACTTACGTCATTTTGTGCATCCCAAGACTTATTCTAATCACTTTTCGTACTTATGGAATGTAGTTCATCCAAAAAGCGCATTTCTGTCATTAATTCAATATTAACGTCATTTTGTGCATCCAAAGGCTTATTCCAATCACTTTACGTACTTAAGGAATGTAGTTCATCCAATAAGTGAATTTGTGTCATTGGATGAACATTTACGTCATTTTGTGCATCCCAAGGCTTATTCTAATCAATTTCCGTTCTCAAGGAAAGTAGTTCATCAATAATTGTGTTTGTATCATTGGATGAACATTTACGTTATTTTGTGCTTTCCAAGGCTTACTCTAATCACTTTTCGTACTTAAGGAATGTAGTTCATCCAGTAAGCGCGTTTGTGTCATTAATTTAACATTTAGGTCACTTAGTGCATCCCAAGGCTTATTCTAATCATTTAAGACTTACGTCGTTTTGTGCATCCCAAGGCTTATTCCAATCACTTTTTGTACTTAAGGAATGTAGTTCATCCAATAACTGCGTTTGTGTCATTGGATGAACGTTTACGTCATTTTGTGCATCCCAAGGCTTATTCTAATCACTTTTCGTACTTAAGGATTGTAGTTCATCCAATATGTGCATTTGTGTCATTGGATGAACATATACGTCATTTTGTGCATCC
>JBBPBO010000004.1:32767610-32786139 GCA_037974295.1 Cicer cuneatum | reverse complement strand
CGTACTTAAGGAATGTAGTTCATCCAATAAGTGAATTTGTGTCATTGGATGAACATTTACGTCATTTTGTGCATCCCAAGGCTTATTCTAATCAATTTCCGTTCTCAAGGAAAGTAGTTCATCAATAATTGTGTTTGTATCATTGGATGAACATTTACGTTATTTTGTGCTTTCCAAGGCTTACTCTAATCACTTTTCGTACTTAAGGAATGTAGTTCATCCAGTAAGCGCGTTTGTGTCATTAATTTAACATTTAGGTCACTTAGTGCATCCCAAGGCTTATTCTAATCATTTAAGACTTACGTCGTTTTGTGCATCCCAAGGCTTATTCCAATCACTTTTTGTACTTAAGGAATGTAGTTCATCCAATAACTGCGTTTGTGTCATTGGATGAACGTTTACGTCATTTTGTGCATCCCAAGGCTTATTCTAATCACTTTTCGTACTTAAGGATTGTAGTTCATCCAATATGTGCATTTGTGTCATTGGATGAACATATACGTCATTTTGTGCATCCCCAGGCTTATTCAAATCATATTTCGTACTTAAGGAATGTAGTTTATCCAATAAGTGCATTTGTGTAATTGGATGAACATTTACGTCATATTGTGCATTCCAAGGCTTATTCTAATCACTTTTCGTACTTAAGGATAGTAGTTCATCCAATATGTGAATTTGTGTCATTGAATGAACATTTACGTCATTTTGTGCATCCCTAGGCTTATTCTAATCACGTTTCGTACTTAAGGAATGTAGTTCATCCAATAAGTGAATTTGTGTCATTGGATGAACATTTACGTCATTTTGTGCATCCCAAGGCTTATTCTAATCAATTTCCGTTCTCAAGGAAAGTAGTTCATCAATAATTGTGTTTGTATCATTGGATGAACATTTACGTTATTTTGTGCTTTCCAAGGCTTACTCTAATCACTTTTCGTACTTAAGGAATGTAGTTCATCCAGTAAGCGCGTTTGTGTCATTAATTTAACATTTAGGTCACTTAGTGCATCCCAAGGCTTATTCTAATCATTTAAGACTTACGTCGTTTTGTGCATCCCAAGGCTTATTCCAATCACTTTTTGTACTTAAGGAATGTAGTTCATCCAATAACTGCGTTTGTGTCATTAGATGAACGTTTACGTCATTTTGTGCATCCCAAGGCTTATTCTAATCACTTTTCGTACTTAAGGATTGTAGTTCATCCAATATGTGCATTTGTGTCATTGGATGAACATATACGTCATTTTGTGCATCCTCAGGCTTATTCAAATCATATTTCGTACTTAAGGAATGTAGCTCATCCAATAAGTGCATTTGTGTAATTGGATGAACATTTACGTCATATTGTGCATTCCAAGGCTTATTCTAATCACTTTTCGTACTTAAGGATAGTAGTTCATCCAATATGTGAATTTGTGTCATTGAATGAACATTTACGTCATTTTGTGCATCCCAAGGCTTATTCTAATCATGTTTCGTACTTAAGGAATGTAGTTATTCAATAAGTGCATTTACGTCATTTTGTGCATCCCCAGGCTTATTCTAATCAATTTTTGTTCTTAAGGAATATAATTCATCCAATAAGTGCATTTGTATCATTAATTTAACATTTACGTCAATTTGTGCATCCTAAGGCTTATTCTAATCTCTTTTCATACTTAAAGAATGTAGTTCATCCAATAAGTGCATTTGTGTCATTAATTTAACATTTATGTCATTTTGTGCATCCCAAGGCTTATTCTAATCACGTTACATACTTAAGGAATGAAGTTCATCCAATAAGTGCATTTGGGTCATTGAATGAACATTGACGTCATTTTATGCATCCCAAGGCTTATTCTAATCACTTTTCGTACTAAAGGAGTATAGTTCATCCAATAAGCGCGTTTCTGTCATTAATTTAACATTTAGGTCATTTTGTGCATCCCAAAGCTTATTCTAATCACTTTTCGTACTTAAGGAATGTAGTTCATCCAATAAGCGAGTTTGTGTCATTGGATGAACATTTACGTCATTTTTGTGCATCCCAAGGATTATTCTTATCACTTTTCGTACTTAAGGAATGTAGTTCATCCAATAAGTGCCTTTGTGTCATTGGATGAACATTTACGTCATTTTGTGCATCCCAAGGCTTCTTCTAATCACTTTTCGTACTTAAAGAATGTAGTTCATCTAGTAAGCCTCTTTGTGTCATTAATTTAACATTTAGGTCATTTAGTGCATCCCAAGGCTTATTCTAATCACTTTTTGTACTTAAGGATGTAGTTCGTTCAATAAGTGCATTTGTTTTATAGGATGCATATTTACGTCATTTTGTGCATCCCAAGGCTTATTCTAATCACTTTTCGTACTTAAGGAATGTAGTTCATCCAATAAGTGCATTTGTGTCATTGGATGAACATTAACGTCATTTTGCGCATCCCAAGGCTTCTTCTAATCACTTTTCGTACTTAAGGATTGTAGTTCATCCAATAAGCGCATTTGTGTCATTAATTTAACATTTATGTCATTTTGTGCATCCCAAGGCTTATTCTAATCACTTTGCGTACTTAAGGAATGTAGTTCATCAAATAAGTGCATTTGTGTCATTGGATAAACATTAACGTCATTTTGTGCATCCCAAGACTTCTTCTAATCACTTTTCGTACTTAAGGATTGTAGTTCATCCAATAAGCGCATTTGTGTCATTAATTTAACATTTATGTCATTTTGTGCATCCCAAGGCTTATTCTAATCACTTTGCGTACTTAAGGAATGAAGTTCATCCAATAAGTGCATTTGTGTCATTGAATGAACATTGACGTCATTTCGTGCATCCCAAGGCTTATTCTAATCACTTTTCGTACTTAAGGAATGTCGTTCGTCCAATAAGCGCGTTTGTGTCGTTAATTTAACATTTATATCATTTTGTGCATCCCAAGGCTTGTTCTAATCACTTTGCGTACTTAAGGAATGTAGTTCATCCAATATGCGCGTTTGTGTCATTAATTTAACACTTACGTCATTTTGTACATCCCAAGGCTTATTCCAATCACTTTTCGTAATTAAAGAATGTAGTTCATCCAATAAGCATTTTTGTGTCATTGGATGAACATTTACGTCATTTTGTGCATCCCAAGGCTTCTTCTAATCACTTTTCGTACTTAAAGAATGTAGTTCATCCAATAAGTGCATTTGTGTCATTGAATGAACATTGATGTCATTTTGTGCATCCCAAGGCTTATTCTAATCACTTTTCGTACTTAAGGAATGTAGTTCATCAAATAAGCGCGTTTGTGTCATTAATTTAACATTTAGGTCATTTTGTGCATCCCAAGGCTTATTCTAATCACTTTTCGTAATTAAGGAATGTAGTTCATCCAATAAGCGAGTTTGTGTCATTGGATTAACATTTACGTCATTTTTGTGCATCCCAAGGCTCATTCTTATCACTTTTCGTGCTTAAGGAATGTAGTTCATCCAATAAGTGCCTTTGTGTCATTGGATGAACATTTACGTCATTTTGTGCATCCCAAGGCTTCTTCTAATCACTTTTCGTACTTAAAGAATGTAGTTCATCCAATAAGTGCATTTGTGTCATTGGATGAACATTTACATCATTTTGTGCATCCCAAGGCTTATTCTAATCACTTCTCGTACTTAAGGAATGTAGTTCATCGAATAAGCGCGTTTGTGTCATTAATTTAACACTTACGTCATTTTGTGCATCCCAAGACTTATTCTAATCACTTTTCGTACTTATGGAATGTAGTTCATCCAAAAAGCGCATTTCTGTCATTAATTCAATATTAACGTCATTTTGTGAATCCAAAGGCTTATTCCAATCACTTTACGTACTTAAGGAATGTAGTTCATCCAATAAGTGCATTTGTGTCATTGGATAAACATTTAAGTCATTTTGTGCATCCCAAGGCTTACTCTAATCCCTTTTCATAATTAAGGAATGTAGTTCATCCAATAAGTGCATTTGTGTCATTGGATGAACATTTACGACATTTTGTGCATCCCAAGTCTTATTCTGATCACTTTTCGTACTTAAGGAATGTAGTTCATCCAATAAGCATTTTTGTGTCATTTGATGAACATTTACGTCATTTTGTGCATCCCAAGGCTTATTCTAATCACTTTTCGTACTTAAGGAATGTAGTTCATCCAATAAGTGCATTTGTGTCATTAATTTAACATTTACGTCATTTTGTGCATCTCAAGTCTTATTCTAATCACTTTTCGTACTTAAGGAATGTAGTTCATCCAATAAGTGCATTTGTGTCATTGGATGAACATTTACATCATTTTGTGCATCCCAAGGCTTATTCTAATCACTTTTCGTACTTAAGGAATGTAGTTCATCCAATAAGCGCGTTTGTGTCATTAATTTAACACTTACGTCATTTTGTGCATCCCAAGACTTATTCTAATCACTTTTCGTACTTATGGAATGTAGTTCATCCAAAAAGCGCATTTCTTTCATCAATTTAATATTAACGTCATTTTGTGCATCCAAAGGCTTATTCCAATCACTTTACGTACTTAAGGAATGTAGTTCATCCAATAAATGCATTTGTGCCATTGGATAAACATTTAAGTCATTTTGTGCATCCCAAGGCTTATTCTAATCCCTTTTCATAATTAAGGAATGTAGTTCATCCAATAAGTGCATTTGTGTCATTGGATGAACAATACGACATTTTGTGCATCCCAAGTCTTATTCTGATCACTTTTCGTACTTAAGGAATGTAGTTCATCCAATAAGCATTTTTGTGTCATTTGATGAACATTTACGTCATTTTGTGCATCCCAAGGCTTATTCTAATCACTTTTCGTACTTAAGGAATGTAGTTCATCCAATAAGCGCATTTGTGTCATTAATTTAACATTTACGTCATTTTGTGCATCTCAAGTCTTATTCTAATCACTTTTCGTACTAAAGGAATGTAGTTCATCCAATAAGTGCATTTGTGTCATTGGATGAACATTTACATCATTTTGTGCATCCCAAGGCTTATTCTAATCACTTTTCGTACTTAAGGAATGTAGTTCATCCAATATGCGCGTTTGTGTCATTAATTTAACACTTACGTCATTTTGTACATCCCAAGGCTTATTCCAATCACTTTTCGTAATTAAAGAATGTAGTTCATCCAATAAGCATTTTTGTGTCATTGGATGAACATTTACGTCATTTTGTGCATCCCAAGGCTTCTTCTAATCACTTTTCGTACTTAAAGAATGTAGTTCATCCAATAAGTGCATTTGTGTCATTGAATGAACATTGATGTCATTTTGTGCATCCCAAGGCTTATTCTAATCACTTTTCGTACTTAAGGAATGTAGTTCATCAAATAAGCGCGTTTGTGTCATTAATTTAACATTTAGGTCATTTTGTGCATCCCAAGGCTTATTCTAATCACTTTTCGTAATTAAGGAATGTAGTTCATCCAATAAGCGAGTTTGTGTCATTGGATTAACATTTACGTCATTTTTGTGCATCCCAAGGCTCATTCTTATCACTTTTCGTGCTTAAGGAATGTAGTTCATCCAATAAGTGCCTTTGTGTCATTGGATGAACATTTACGTCATTTTGTGCATCCCAAGGCTTCTTCTAATCACTTTTCGTACTTAAAGAATGTAGTTCATCCAATAAGTGCATTTGTGTCATTGGATGAACATTTACATCATTTTGTGCATCCCAAGGCTTATTCTAATCACTTCTCGTACTTAAGGAATGTAGTTCATCGAATAAGCGCGTTTGTGTCATTAATTTAACACTTACGTCATTTTGTGCATCCCAAGACTTATTCTGATCACTTTTCGTACTTATGGAATGTAGTTCATCCAAAAAGCGCATTTCTGTCATTAATTCAATATTAACGTCATTTTGTGCATCCAAAGGCTTATTCCAATCACTTTACGTACTTAAGGAATGTAGTTCATCCAATAAGTGCATTTGTGTCATTGGATAAACATTTAAGTCATTTTGTGCATCCCAAGGCTTATTCTAATCCCTTTTCATAATTAAGGAATGTAGTTCATCCAATAAGTGCATTTGTGTCATTGGATGAACATTTACGACATTTTGTGCATCCCAAGTCTTATTCTGATCACTTTTCGTACTTAAGGAATGAAGTTCATCCAATAAGCATTTTTGTGTCATTTGATGAACATTTACGTCATTTTGTGCATCCCAAGGCTTATTCTAATCACTTTTCGTACTTAAGGAATGTAGTTCATCCAATAAGCGCATTTGTGTCATTAATTTAACATTTACGTCATTTTGTGCATCTCAAGTCTTATTCTAATCACTTTTCGTACTTAAGGAATATAGTTCATCCAATAAATGCATTTGTGTCATTGGATGAACATTTTTGTCATTTTGTGGATCCCAAGGCTTATTCTAATCACTTTTCGTACTTAAGGAATGTAGTTCATCCAATAAGTGCATTTGGGTCATTGGATGAACATTTAAGTCATTTTGTGTATCCCAGGGCTTATTCTATTCACTTTTCGTACGGAAGGAATGTAGTTTATCCAATAAGCGCGTTTGTGTCATAATTTAACATTTCGTACTCACTTTTCACTTTTCGTGTATCCCAGGGCTTATTCTATTCACTTTTCGTACTCAAGGAATATAGTTCATCCAATAAATGCATTTGTGTCATTGGATGAACATTTTTGTCATTTTGTGGATCCCAAGACTTATTCTAATCACTTTTCGTTCTTAAGGATGTAGTTCTTCCAATAAGTGCATTTGTGTCATTGGATGAACATTTACGTCATTTTGTGCATCTCAAGGCTTATTCAAAACACTTTTCAAACATAAGAAATGTAGTTCATCCAGTAAGCGCTTTTGTGTCATTGGTTGAACATTTACGTCATTTTGTGCATCCCAAGACTTATTCTAATCACTTTTCGTACTTATGGAATGTAGTTCATCCAAAAAGCGCATTTCTGTCATTAATTCAATATTTACGTCATTTTGTGCATCCCAAGGCTTATTCCAATCACTTTTCGTACCTAAGGAATGTAGTTCATCCAATAAGTGAGTTTATGTCATTGGATGAACATTTATGTCATTTTGTGCATCCCAAGGCTTATTCTAATCACTTTTCGTACTCAAGGAATATAGTTCATCCAATAAATGCATTTGTGTCATTGGATGAACATTTTTGTCATTTTGTGGATCCCAAGGCTTATTCTAATCACTTTTCGTACTTAAGGAATGTAGTTCATCCAATAAGTGCATTTGGGTCATTGGATGAACATTTAAGTCATTTTGTGTATCCCAGGGCTTATTCTATTCACTTTTCGTACGGAAGGAATGTAGTTTATCCAATAAGCGCGTTTGTGTCATAATTTAACATTTCGTACTCACTTTTCACTTTTCGTGTATCCCAGGGCTTATTCTATTCACTTTTCGTACTCAAGGAATATAGTTCATCCAATAAATGCATTTGTGTCATTGGATGAACATTTTTGTCATTTTGTGGATCCCAAGACTTATTCTAATCACTTTTCGTTCTTAAGGATGTAGTTCTTCCAATAAGTGCATTTGTGTCATTGGATGAACATTTACGTCATTTTGTGCATCCCAAGACTTATTCTAATCACTTTTCGTACTTATGGAATGTACTTCATCCAAAAAGCGCATTTCTGTCATTAATTTAATATTTACGTCATTTTGTGCATCCCAAGGCTTATTCCAATCACTTTTCGTACTTAAGGAATGTAGTTCATCCAATAAGCGCGTTTGTGTCATTAATTTAACACTTACGTCATTTTGTGCATCCCAAGGCTTATTCCAATCACTTTTCGTAATTAAAGAATGAAGTTCATCCAATAAGCATTTTTGTGTCATTGGATGAACATTTACGTCATTTTGTGCATCCCAAGGCTTATTCTAATCACTTTTCGTACTGAACGAATGTAGTTCATCCAATAAGCACGTTTGTGTCATTGGATGAACATTTACGTCATTTTGTGCATCCCAAGGCTTATTCTAATCACTTTTCGTACTTAAGGAATGTAGTTCATCCAATAAGCACGTTCGTGAAATTAATTTAACATTTATGTCATTTTGTGCATCTCAAGGCTTATTCTAATCACTTTTCGTACTTAAGGAATTTAGTTCACCCAATAAGCGCGTTTGTGTCATTAATTTAACATTTACGTCATTTTGTGCATCCCAAGGCTTATTCTAACCACTTTTCGTACTTATGGAATGTAGTTCATCCAATAAGCATTTTTGTGTCATTGGATGAACATTTACGTTATTTTGTGCATCCCAAGGCTTATTCTAATCACTTTTCGTACGTAAGGAATGTAGTTCATCCAATAAGCGCGTTTGTGTCATTAATTTAACATTTACGACATTTTGTGCATCCCAAGTCTTATTCTGATCACTTTTCGTACTTAAGGAATGTAGTTCATCCAATAAGCATTTTTGTGTCATTGGATGAACATACACGTCATTTTGTGCATCCGAAGACTTATTCTAATCACTTTTCGTACTTATGGAATGTAGTTCATCCAATAAGCGCGTTTGTGTTATTAATTTAACATTTACGTCATTTTGTGCATCCCAAGGCTTATTCTAATCACTTTTCGTACTTAAGGATGTAGTTAATCCAATAAGTACATTTGTGTCATTGGATAAACATTTACGTCATTTTGTGCATCTCAAGGCTTATTCAAATCACTTTTCGTACTTTAGGAATGTAGTTCATCCAATAAGTGAATTTGTGTCATTGGATGAACATTTACGTCATTTTGTGTATCCCAGGGCTTATTCTATTCGCTTTTCGTACTGAAGGAATGTAGTTCATCCAATAAGCGCGTTTGTGTCATTAATTTAATATTTTGGTCATTTTGTGCATCCCAAGGCTTATTCTAATCACTTTTCGTACTTAAGGATCGTATTTCATCCAATAAGAGCGTTTGAGTAATTAATTTAACATTTACGTCATTTTGTGCATCCCAAGGCTTATTCGAATCACTTTTCGTACTTAAGGAATGTATTTCATTTAATAAGGGCGTTTGTGTCATTAATTTAGCATTTATGTCATTTTGTGCATCATAAGGCTTATTCTAATCACTTTTCCTACTCAAGGATGTAGTTCATCCAATAAGTGCATTTGTGTCATTGGATGAACATTTACGTCATTTTGTGCATCTCAAGGCTTATTCAAATCACTTTTCGTATTTTAGAAATGTAGTTCATCCAATTAGTGCATTTGTGTCATTTGATGAACATTTACGTCGTTTTGTGCATCCCAGGGCTTATTCTAATTACTTCTCGTACGGAAGGAATGTAGTTCATCCAATAAGCGCGTTTGTGTCATTAATTTAAAATTTATGTCATTTTGTGCATCCCAAGACTTATTCTAATCACTTTTCGTTCTTAAGGATGTAGTTCATCCAATAAGTGCATTTGTGTCATTGGATGAACACTTACATCATTTTGTGCATCTCAAGGCTTATTCAAATCACTTTTCGTATTTTAGGAATGTAGTTCATCCAATAAGTGCATTTGTGTCATTGGATGAATATTTACGTCATTTTGTGCATCCCAAGGCTTATTCTAATCACTTTTCATACCTAAGGAATGTAGTTCATCCAATAAGCGCGTTTGTGTCATTAATTTAACACTTACGTCATTTTGTGCATCCCAAGGCTTATTCCAATCACTTTTCGTACTTAAGGAATGTAGTTCATCCAATAATTGCATTTGTGTGATTGGATGAACATTGACGTCATTTTGTGGATCCCAAGGCTTATTCTAATCACTTTTCGTACTTAAGGAATGTAGTTCATCCAATAAGTGCATTTGGGTCATTGGATGAACATTTAAGTCATTTTGTGTATCCCAGGGCTTATTCTATTCACTTTTCGTACGGAAGGAATGTAGTTTATCCAATAAGCGCGTTTGTGTCATAATTTAACATTTATGTCATTTTGAGCATCCCAAGACTTATTCTAATCACTTTTCATTCTTAAGGATGTAGTTCATCCAACAAGTGCATTTGTGTCATTGGATGAACATTTACGTCATTTTGTTCATCTCAAGGCTTATTCAAATCACTTTTCAAACATAAGAATTGTAGTTCATCCAGTAAGCGCTTTTGTGTCATTGGATGAACATTTACGTCATTTTGTGCATCCCAATACTTATTCTAATCACTTTTCGTACTTATGGAATGTAGTTCATCCAATAAGCGCATTTCTGTCAATAATTCAACATTTACGTCATTTTGTGCATCCCAAGGCTTATTCCAATCACTTTTCGTACTTAAGGAATGTAGTTCACCCAATAAGTGAGTTTGTGTCATTGGATGAACATTTAAGTCATTTTGTGCATCCCTTGGCTTATTCTAATCACTTTTCGTACTTAAGGAATGTAGTTCATCCAATAAGCGCATTTGTGTCATTAATTTAACATTTACGTCATTTTGTGCATCTCAAGGCTTATTCTAATCACTTTTCGTACTTAAGGAATGTAGTTCATCCAATAAATGCATTTGTGTCATTGGATGAACATTTACGTCATTTTGTGCATCCAAAGGCTTATTCTAATCACTTTTCATACTTAAGGAATGTAGTTCATCCAATAAGCGCGTTTGTGTCATTAATTTAACAATTACGTCATTTTGTGGATCCCAAGGTTTATTCTAATCACTTTTCGTAATTAAAGAATGTAGTTCATCCAATAAGTGCATTTGTGTAATTGGATGAACATTTACGACATTTTGTGCATCCCAAGTCTTATTCTGATCACTTTTCGTACTTAAGGAATGTAGTTCATCCAAAAAGTGCATTTGTGTCATTGGATGAACATTTACGTCATTTTGTGCATCCCAAGGCTTATTCTAATCCCTTTTCGTACTTAAGGAATGTAGTTCATCCAATAAAGGCATTTGTGTCATTGGATGAACATTTACGTCATTTTGTGAATCCAAAGGCTTATTCTAATAACTTTTGGTACTTAAGGAATGTATTTCATCCAATAAGCGCGTTTGTGTCATTGGATAAACATTTTACTTCATTTTGTGCATCCCAAGGCTTATTATAATCACTTTTCGTACTAAAGGAATGTAGTTATCCAATAAGTGCATTTGTGTCGCTGGATGAACATTTAGGTCTCTTTGTGCATCCCAAGGCCTATTCTAATCACTTTTCGTACTTAAGGAATGTAGTTCATCCAATAAGTGCATTTGTGTCGTTGGATGAACATTTACGTCATTTTGTGCATCCCAAGGCTTATTATAATCACTTTTCGTACTTATGGAATGTAGTTCAACCAACAAGTGCATTTGTGTCGCTGGATGAACATTTAGGTCTCTTTGTGCATCCCCAGGCTTATTCTAATCACTTTTCGGACTTAAGAATGTAGGTCATCTAGTAAGCGCATTTGTGTCATTATTTTCACATTTAGGTTACTTTGTGATCCCAAGGCTTATTCTAATCACTTTTCGTACTTAAGAATGTAGTTCATTCAATAACGGCATTTGTGTCATTGGATGAACATTTATGTCATTTCGTGCATCCCAAGGCTTATTCTAATCAATTTTTGTACTTAAGGAATGTAGTTGATCCAATAAGCGCGTTTGGGTCACTGGATGAACATTTACGTCATATTGTGCATCCCAAGGCTTATTCTAATCACTTTTCGTACTTAAGGAATGTAGTTCATCCAACAAGTGCATTTGTGTCATTGGATGAACATTTACGCATTTTGTGCATCCCAAGGCTTATTCTAATCACTTCTCATACTTAAGGAATGTAGTTCATCCAATAAGCGCACTTGTGTCATTGGATGAACATTTAGGTCATTTTGTGCATCCCAAAGCTTATTCTTATCACTTTTCGTACTTCAGGAATGTAGTTCATCCAATAAGCGTGTTTGTGTCATTAATTTAACATTTACGTCATTTTGTGCATCTCAAGGCTTATTCTAATCACTTTTCGTACTTAAGGAAAGTAGTTCATCCAATAAGTGCGTTTGTGTCATTGGATGAACATTTAGGTCATTTTGTGCTTCCCAAGGATTATTCTAATCACTTTTTGTACTTAAGGAATGAAGTTCATCCAATAAACGCGTTTGTGTCATTGGATGAACATTTACCTCATTTTGTGCATCCCAAGGATTATTATAATACCTTTTCGTACTTATGGAATGTATTTCATCCAATAAGTGCATTTGTGTCATTGGATGAACATTTACGTCATATTGTGCATCCCAAGGCTTATTCTAATCACTTTTCATACTTAAGGAATGTAGTTCATCCAATAAGCGCGTTTGTGTGATTTATTTAACATTTACGTCATTTCATGCATCCCAAGGCGTATTCTAATCACTATTCGTTCCTGAGGAATGTTGTTCATCCGATAAGTGCGTTTGTTTCATTGGATGAACATTTACGTCATTTTGTGCATCCAAAGGCTTATTCTAATCACTTTTCGTACTTAAGTAATTTAGTTCATCCGATAAGCGCGTTTGTGTCATTAATTTAACATTTACGTCGTTTTGTGAGACCCAAGGCCTATTATAATCACTTTTCGTACTTAAGGTATGAAGTTCATTCAATAAGTGCATTTGTGTCATTAGATGAACATTTACGTCATTTTGTGCATCCCAGACTTATTCTAATCACTTTTCGTACTTAACGAATGTAGTTCATCCAATAAGTGCATTTGTGTCATTGGATGAACATTTACGTCGTTTTGTGCATCCCAAGGCTTATTCTAATCACTTTTCGTCCTTAAGGAATGTGTTCCTCCAATAAGTCTGTTTGTGTCATTAATTTTACATTTACGTCATTTTGTGCATCCCAAGGCTTATTTTAATCACTTTTCGTACTTAACGAATGTAGTTCATCCAATAAGTGCATTTGTGTCATTAGATGAACATTTACGTTATTTTGTGCATCCCAAGGCTTATTCTAATCACTTTTCGTTCTTAAGGAATGTGTTCATCCAATAAGTGTTTGTGTCATTAATTTTACATTTACGTCATTCTGTGCATCCCAAGGCTTATTCTAATCACTTTTGGTAGTTAGCGAATGTCGTTCATCCAATAAGTGCATTTGTGTCATTGGATGAACATTTTCGTCATTTTGTGCATCCCAAGGCTTAATCGAATCACTTTTCGTACTTAACGAATGTAGTTCATCCAATAAGTGCATTTGTGTCATTGGATGAACATTTTCGTCATTTTGTGCATCCCAAGGCTTATTCTAATCACTTTTCGTACTGAAGGAATGTAGTTCATTCAATAAGTGCATTTATGTCATTGAATGAACATTTATGTCATTTTATGCATTCCAAGGCTTATTCTAATCACTATTCGTACTCAAGGAATGTAGTTCAGCCAATAAGTGCATTTGTATCATTGGATGAACATTTACGTCATTTTGTGCATCCCAAGGCTCATTCTAATCACTTTTTGTACTTAAGGAATGTAGTTCATCCAATAAGTGCATTTGTGTCATTGGATGAACATTTGCGTCGTTTTGTGCATCCCAAGGCTTATTCTAATCACTTTTCGTTCTTAAGGAATGTGTTCCTCCAATAAGTCTGTTTGTGTCATTAATTTTACATTTACGTCATTTTGTGCATCCCAAGGCTTATTCTAATCACTTTTCGTTCTTAAGGAATGTGTTCATCCAATAAGTGTTTGTGTCATTAATTTTACATTTACGTCATTCTGTGCATCCCAAGGCTTATTCTAATCACTTTTGGTAGTTAGCGAATGTAGTTCATCCAATAAGTGCATATGTGTCATTGGATGAACATTTTCGTCATTTTGTGCATCCCAAGGCTTATTCTAATCATTTTTCGTACTTAAGGATGTAGTTCATCCAATAAGTGCATTTGTGTCATTGGATGAACATTTTCGTCATTTTGTGCATCCCAAGGCTTATTCTAATCACTTTTCGTACTGAAGGAATGTAGTTCATTCAATAAGTGCATTTGTCTCATTGGATGAACATTTATGTCATTTTATGCATTCCAAGGCTTATTCTAATCACTATTCGTACTCAAGGAATGTAGTTCAGCCAATAAGTGCATTTGTATCATTGGATGAACATTTACGTCATTTTGTGCATCCCAAGGCTCATTCTAATCACTTTTTGTACTTAAGGAATGTAGTTCATCCAATAAGTGCATTTGTGTCATTGGATGAACATTTGCGTCGTTTTGTGCATCCCAAGGCTTATTCTAATCACTTTTCGTTCTTAAGGAATGTGTTCCTCCAATAAGTCTGTTTGTGTCATTAATTTTACATTTACGTCATTTTGTGCATCCCAAGGCTTATTCTAATCACTTTTCGTTCTTAAGGAATGTGTTCATCCAATAAGTGTTTGTGTCATTAATTTTACATTTACGTCATTCTGTGCATCCCAAGGCTTATTCTAATCACTTTTGGTAGTTAGCGAATGTAGTTCATCCAATAAGTGCATATGTGTCATTGGATGAACATTTTCGTCATTTTGTGCATCCCAAGGCTTATTCTAATCATTTTTCGTACTTAAGGATGTAGTTCATCCAATAAGTGCATTTGTGTCATTGGATGAACATATACGTCATTTTGTGCATCCCAAGGCTTATTCTAATCACTTTTCGTACTTAAGGAATGTAGTTCATCCAATAAGTGCATTTGTCTCATTGGATGAACATTTATGTCATTTTGTGAATTCCATGGATTATTCTAATCACTTTTTCGTACTTAAGGAATGTAGTTCAGCCGATAACTGCATTTGTGTCATTGGATGAACATTTACGTCATTTTGTGCATCCCAAGGCTTATTCTAATCACTTTTCATACTTAAGGAATGTAGTTCATCCAATAAGCGCGTTTGTGTGATTTATTTAACATTTACGTCATTTCATGCATCCCAAGGCGTATTCTAATCACTATTCGTTCCTGAGGAATGTTGTTCATCCGATAAGTGCGTTTGTTTCATTGGATGAACATTTACGTCATTTTGTGCATCCCAAGGCTTATTCTAATCACTTTTCGTACTTAAGTAATGTAGTTCATCCGATAAGCGCGTTTGTGTCATTAATTTAACATTTACGTCGTTTTGTGAGACCCAAGGCCAATTATAATCACTTTTCGTACTTAAGGTATGAAGTTCATTCAATAAGTGCATTTGTGTCATTAGATGAACATTTACGTCATTTTGTGCATCCCAGGCTTATTCTAATCACTTTTCGTACTTAACGAATGTAGTTCATCCAATAAGTGCATTTGTGTCATTGGATGAACATTTACGTCGTTTTGTGCATCCCAAGGCTTATTCTAATTTCTTTTCGTTCTTAAGGAATGTGTTCCTCCAATAAGTCTGTTTGTGTCATTAATTTTACATTTACGTCATTTTGTGCATCCCAAGGCTTATTTTAATCACTTTTCGTACTTAACGAATGTAGTTCATCCAATAAGTGCATTTGTGTCATTGGATGAACATTTACGTCATTTTGTGCATCCCAAGGCTTATTCTAATCACTTTTCGTTCTTAAGGAATGTGTTCATCAAATAAGTGTTTGTGTCATTAATTTTACATTTACGTCATTCTGTGCATCCCAAGGCTTATTCGAATCACTTTTGGTAGTTAGCGAATGTAGTTCATCCAATAAGTGCATATGTGTCATTGGATGAACATTTTCGTCATTTTGTGCATCCCAAGGCTTATTCTAATCATTTTTCGTACTTAAGGATGTAGTTCATCCAATAAGTGCATTTGTGTCATTGGATGAACATATACGTCATTTTGTGCATCCCAAGGCTTATTCTAATCACTTTTCGTACTTAAGGAATGTAGTTCATCCAATAAGTGCATTTGTCTCATTGGATGAACATTTATGTCATTTTGTGAATTCCATGGATTATTCTAATCACTTTTTCGTACTTAAGGAATGTAGTTCAGCCGATAACTGCATTTGTGTCATTGGATGAACATTTACGTCATTTTGTGCATCCCAAGGCTTATTCTAATCACTTTTCATACTTAAGGAATGTAGTTCATCCAATAAGCGCGTTTGTGTGATTTATTTAACATTTACGTCATTTCATGCATCCCAAGGCGTATTCTAATCACTATTCGTTCCTGAGGAATGTTGTTCATCCGATAAGTGCGTTTGTTTCATTGGATGAACATTTACGTCATTTTGTGCATCCCAAGGCTTATTCTAATCACTTTTCGTACTTAAGTAATGTAGTTCATCCGATAAGCGCGTTTGTGTCATTAATTTAACATTTACGTCGTTTTGTGAGACCCAAGGCCAATTATAAGTGCATATGTGTCATTGGATGAACATTTTCGTCATTTTGTGCATCCCAAGGCTTATTCTAATCATTTTTCGTACTTAAGGATGTAGTTCATCCAATAAGTGCATTTGTGTCATTGGATGAACATATACGTCATTTTGTGCATCCCAAGGCTTATTCTAATCACTTTTCGTACTTAAGGAATGTAGTTCATCCAATAAGTGCATTTGTCTCATTGGATGAACATTTATGTCATTTTGTGAATTCCATGGATTATTCTAATCACTTTTTCGTACTTAAGGAATGTAGTTCAGCCGATAACTGCATTTGTGTCATTGGATGAACATTTATGTCATTTTGTGCATCCCAAGGCTTATTCTAATCACTTTTCATACTTAAGGAATGTAGTTCATCCAATAAGCGCGTTTGTGTGATTTATTTAACATTTACGTCATTTCATGCATCCCAAGGCGTATTCTAATCACTATTCGTTCCTGAGGAATGTTGTTCATCCGATAAGTGCGTTTGTTTCATTGGATGAACATTTACGTCATTTTGTGCATCCCAAGGCTTATTCTAATCACTTTTCGTACTTAAGTAATGTAGTTCATCCGATAAGCGCGTTTGTGTCATTAATTTAACATTTACGTCGTTTTGTGAGACCCAAGGCCAATTATAATCACTTTTCGTACTTAAGGTATGAAGTTCATTCAATAAGTGCATTTGTGTCATTAGATGAACATTTACGTCATTTTGTGCATCCCAGGCTTATTCTAATCACTTTTCGTACTTAACGAATGTAGTTCATCCAATAAGTGCATTTGTGTCATTGGATGAACATTTACGTCGTTTTGTGCATCCCAAGGCTTATTCTAATTTCTTTTCGTTCTTAAGGAATGTGTTCCTCCAATAAGTCTGTTTGTGTCATTAATTTTACATTTACGTCATTTTGTGCATCCCAAGGCTTATTTTAATCACTTTTCGTACTTAACGAATGTAGTTCATCCAATAAGTGCATTTGTGTCATTGGATGAACATTTACGTCATTTTGTGCATCCCAAGGCTTATTCTAATCACTTTTCGTTCTTAAGGAATGTGTTCATCCAATAAGTGTTTGTGTCATTAATTTTACATTTACGTCATTCTGTGCATCCCAAGGCTTATTCGAATCACTTTTGGTAGTTAGCGAATGTAGTTCATCCGATAAGTGCATATGTGTCATTGGATGAACATTTTCGTCATTTTGTGCATCCCAAGGCTTATTCTAATCATTTTTCGTACTTAAGGATGTAGTTCATCCAATAAGTGCATTTGTGTCATTGGATGAACATATACGTCATTTTGTGCATCCAAAGGCTTATTCTAATCAATTTTCGTTCTCAAGGAACGTAGTTCATCAATAATTGTGTTTGTATCATTGGACGAACATATACGTCATTTTGTGCATCCCAAGGCTTATTCTAATCACTTTTCATTCTTAAGGAATGTAGTTCATCCAATAAGTGTATTTGTGTCATTGGATGAACATTTACGTCATTTTAGCATCCCAAGGCTTATTCTAATCACTTTTCGTACATAAGGAATGTAGTTTATTCAATAAGCGCGTTTGTGTCACTAATTTAACATTTTCGTCATTTTGTGCATCCCAATGCTTATTCTAATCACTTTTCGTACTTAAGGAATGTAGTTCATCCAATAAGTGCATTTGTGTCATTGGATGAACATTTATGTCATTTTGTGCTTTCCAAGGCTTATTCTAATCACTTTTCGTACTTAAGGAATGTAGTTCATCCAATAAGTGCATTTGTGTCATTGGATGATTATTTACGTCATTTTGTGCATCCCAAGGCTTATTCTAATCACTTTTCATTCTTAAGGAATGTAGTTCATCCAATAAGTGTATTTGTGTCATTGGATGAACATTTACGTCATTTTAGCATCCCAAGGCTTATTCTAATCACTTTTCGTACATAAGGAATGTAGTTTATTCAATAAGCGCGTTTGTGTCACTAATTTAACATTTTCGTCATTATGTGCATCCCAATGCTTATTCTAATCACTTTTCGTTCTTAAGGATTGTAGTTCATCCAATAAGTTTGTTTGTGTCATTCATTTAATATTTACGTCATTTTGTGCATCCCAAGGCTTATTCTAATCACTTTTCGTACTTAAGGAATGTAGTTCGTCTAATAAGCGCATTTGTGTCATTAATTTAATTTTTTCGTCATTTTGTGCATCCCAAGGCTTATTCTAATCACTTTTCGT
>JBBPBO010000004.1:32706919-32759137 GCA_037974295.1 Cicer cuneatum | reverse complement strand
ATTTACGTCATTTTGTGCATCGCAAGGCTTATTCTAATCACTTTTTGTTCCTAAGAAATGTAGTTCATCCAATAAGTGCGTTTGTGTCATTGGATTAACATTTACGTCATTTTGTGCATCTCCAGGCTTATTCTAATCACTTTTCGTTCTTAAGGAATGTAGTTTATTCAATAAGCGCGTTAGTTTCATTAATTTAACATTTACGTCATTTTGTGCTTCCTAAGGCTTATTCAAATCACTTTTCATTCATAAGGAGTGTAGTTCGTTCAATAAGTGTGTTTGTGACATTAATTTAACATTTACGTCATTTTGTGCATCCCAAGGCTTATTCTAATCACTTTTCGTACTTAACGAATGTAGTTCATCCAATAAGTGCATTTGTGTCATTGGATGAACATTTACGTCATTTTGTGCATCCCAAGGCTTATTCTAATCACTTTTCATACTTAAGGAATGCAGTTCATCCAATAAGCTCGTTTGTCTCATTAATTTCACATTTACGTCATTTTGTGCATCCCAAAGCTTATTCTAATCAATTTTCGTTCTTAAGGAACGTAGTTCATCAATATTTGTGTTTGTATCATTGGATGAACATATACGTCATTTTGTGCATCCCATGGCTTATTCTAATCACTTTTCGTTCTTAAGGAATTTAGTTCATCCAATAAGAGCGTTTGTGTCATTGGATGAACCTTTACATCATTTTGTGCATCCCAAGGCTTATTCTAATCACTTATCGTTCTTAAGGAATGTGTTCATCCAATAAGTGTGTTTGTGTCATTAATTTTACATTTACGTCATTTTGTGCATCCCAAGACTTATTCTAATCACTTTTCGTACTTAAGGAATGTAATTCGTCCAATAAGCGCGTTTGTGTCATTGGATTAACATTTACGTCATTTTGTGCATCCCAAGGCTTATTCTAATTAATTTTCATTTTTAAGGAATGTAGTTCATCCAATAAGTGCGTTTGTATCATAGGTTAAACGTTTACGTCATTTTAGCATCCCAAGGCTTATTCTAATCACTTTTCCTACATAAGGAATGTAGTTTATTCAATAAGCGCGTTTGTGTCACTAATTTAACATTTTCGTCATTTTGTGCATCCCAAGGCTTATTCTAATCACTTTTCGATCTTATGGAATGTAGTTCATCCAATAAGTGTGTTTGTATCATAGGTTGAACGTTTACGTCATTTTAGCATCCCAAGGCTTATTCTAATCACTTTTCGTACATAAGGAATGTAGTTCATCCAATAAGTGTGTTTGTGTCATTAATTTTACATTTACGTCATTTTGTGGATCCTAAGGCTTATTCTAATCACTTTTCGTACTTAACGAATGTAGTTCATCCAATAAGTGCATTTGTGTCATTGGATGAACATTTATGTCATTTTGTGCATTCCAAGGCTTATTCTAATCACTTTTCGTACTTAAGGAATGTAGTTCATCCAATAAGTGTGTTTGTGTCATTAATTTTACATTTACGTCATTTTGTGGATCCTAAGGCTTATTCTAATCACTTTTCGTACTTAACGAATGTAGTTCATCCAATAAGTGCATTTGTGTCATTGGATGAACATTTACGTCATTTTGTGCATCCCAAGGCTTATTCTAATCACTTTTCGTTCTTAAGGAATACGTTCATCCAATAAGTGTGTTTGTGTAATTAATTTTACATTTACGTCATTTTGTGCATCCCAAGACTTATTCTAATCACTTTTCATACTTAAGGAATGTAGTTCATCCAATAAGTGCGTTTGTATCATAGGTTAAACGTTTACGTCATTTTAGCATCCCAAGGCTTATTCTAATCACTTTTCCTACATAAGGAATGTAGTTTATTCAATAAGCGCGTTTGTGTCACTAATTTAACATTTTCGTCATTTTGTGCATCCCAAGGCTTATTCTAATCACTTTTCGATCTTATGGAATGTAGTTCATCCAATAAGTGTGTTTGTATCATAGGTTGAACGTTTACGTCATTTTAGCATCCCAAGGCTTATTCTAATCACTTTTCGTACATAAGGAATGTAGTTCATCCAATAAGTGTGTTTGTGTCATTAATTTTACATTTACGTCATTTTGTGGATCCTAAGGCTTATTCTAATCACTTTTCGTACTTAACGAATGTAGTTCATCCAATAAGTGCATTTGTGTCATTGGATGAACATTTATGTCATTTTGTGCATTCCAAGGCTTATTCTAATCACTTTTCGTACTTAAGGAATGTAGTTCATCCAATAAGTGTGTTTGTGTCATTAATTTTACATTTACGTCATTTTGTGGATCCTAAGGCTTATTCTAATCACTTTTCGTACTTAACGAATGTAGTTCATCCAATAAGTGCATTTGTGTCATTGGATGAACATTTTCGTCATTTTGTGCATCCCAAGGCTTAATCGAATCACCTTTCGTACTTAACGAATGTAGTTCATCCAATAAGTGCATTTGTGTCATTGGATGAACATTTTCGTCATTTTGTGCATCCCAAGGCTTATTCTAATCACTTTTCGTACTTAAGGAATGTAGTTCATCCAATAAGTGCATTTGTGTCATTGGATGAACATTATGTCATTTTGTGCATTCCAAGGCTTATTCTAATCACTTTTCGTACTTAAGAAATGTAGTTCAGCCGATAAGTGCATTTGTGTCATTGGATGAACATTTACGTCATTTTGTGCATCCCAAGGCTTATTCTAATCACTTTTCGTACTTAAGGAATGTAGTTCGTCCAATAAGCGCGTTTGTGTCATTGGATGAACATTTACGTCATTATGTGCATCCCAAGGCTTATTCTAATTAATTTTCGTTCTTAAGGAATGTAGTTCATCCAATAAGTGTGTTCGTGTCATTAATTTAACATTTACGTTATTTTGTGCATCCCAAGGCTTATTCTAATCACTATTCGTAATTAAGAAATGTAGTTCGTCCAATAAGCGCATTTGTGTCATTAATTTAATATTTACGTCATTTTGTGCATCGCAAGGCTTATTCTAATCACTTTTCGTTCCTAAGAAATGTAGTTCATCCAATAAGTGCGTTTGTGTCATTGGATTAACATTTACGTCATTTTGTGCATCTCCAGGATTATTCTAATCACTTTTCGTTCTTAAGGAATGTAGTTTATTCAATAAGTGCGTTAGTTTCATTAATTTAACATTTACGTCGTTTTGTGCTTCCTAAGTCTTATTCAAATCACTTTTCATTCATTAGGAGTGTAGTTCGTTCAATAAGTGTGTTTGTGTCATTAATTTAACATTTACGTCATTTTGTGCATCCCAAGGCTTATTCTAATCACTTTTCGTACTTAACGAATGTAGTTCATCCAATAAGTGCATTTGTGTCATTGGATGAACATTTACGTCATTTTGTGCATCCCAAGGCTTATTCTAATCACTTTTCGTTCTTAAGGAATACGTTCATCCAATAAGTGTGTTTGTGTAATTAATTTTACATTTACGTCATTTTGTGCATCCCAAGACTTATTCTAATCACTTTTCATACTTAAGGAATGTAGTTCGTCCAATAAGTGTGTTTGTATCATTGGATGAACATTTACGTCATTATGTGCATCCCAAGGCTTATTCTAATTACTTTTCGTTCTTAAGGAATGTAGTTCATCCAATAAGTGTGTTTGTGTCATTAATTTAACATTTACGTTATTTTGTGCATCCCAAAGCTTATTCTAATCACTTTTCGTACTTAAGGAATGTAGTTCGTCCAATAAGCGCATTTGTGTCATTAATTTAACATTTACGTCATTTTGTGCGTCTCAAGGCTTATTCTAATCACTTTTCGTACTTAAGGAATGTAGTTCATCCAATAAGTGCGTTTGTGTCATTGGATGAACATTTACGTCATATTGTGCATCCCAAGGCTTATTCTAATCACTTTTCGTACTTAAGGAATGTAGTTCATCCAATGAGCGCGTTTGTCTCATTTATTTAACATTTACGTCATTTTGTGCTTCCCAAAGCGTATTCTAATCACTACTCGTTCCAGAGGAATGTTGTTCATCCGATAAGTGCGTTTGTTTCATGGGATGAACATTTACGTCATTTTGTGCATCCCAAGGCTTATTCTAATCACTTTTCGTACTTAAGGAATGTAGTTCGTCCAATAAGCGCGTTTGTGTCATTGGATGAACTTTTACGTCATTATGTGCATCCAAAGGCTTATTCTAATTAATTTTCGTTCTTAAGGAATGTAGTTCATCCAATAAGTGTGTCTGTTTCATTAATTTAACATTTACGTTATTTTGTGCATCCCAAGGCTTATTCTAATCACTTTTCGTAATTAAGAAATGTAGTTCGTCCAATAAGCGCATTTGTTTCATTAATTTAATATTTACGTCATTTTGTGCATCGCAAGGCTTATTCTAATCACTTTTTGTTCCTAAGAAATGTAGTTCATCCAATAAGTGCGTTTGTGTCATTGGATTAACATTTACGTCATTTTGTGCATCTCCAGGCTTATTCTAATCACTTTTCGTTCTTAAGGAATGTAGTTTATTCAATAAGCGCGTTAGTTTCATTAATTTAACATTTACGTCATTTTGTGCTTCCTAAGGCTTATTCAAATCACTTTTCATTCATAAGGAGTGTAGTTCGTTCAATAAGTGTGTTTGTGACATTAATTTAACATTTACGTCATTTTGTGCATCCCAAGGCTTATTCTAATCACTTTTCGTACTTAACGAATGTAGTTCATCCAATAAGTGCATTTGTGTCATTGGATGAACATTTACGTCATTTTGTGCATCCCAAGGCTTATTCTAATCACTTTTCATACTTAAGGAATGCAGTTCATCCAATAAGCTCGTTTGTCTCATTAATTTCACATTTACGTCATTTTGTGCATCCCAAAGCTTATTCTAATCAATTTTCGTTCTTAAGGAACGTAGTTCATCAATATTTGTGTTTGTATCATTGGATGAACATATACGTCATTTTGTGCATCCCATGGCTTATTCTAATCACTTTTCGTTCTTAAGGAATTTAGTTCATCCAATAAGAGCGTTTGTGTCATTGGATGAACCTTTACATCATTTTGTGCATCCCAAGGCTTATTCTAATCACTTATCGTTCTTAAGGAATGTGTTCATCCAATAAGTGTGTTTGTGTCATTAATTTTACATTTACGTCATTTTGTGCATCCCAAGACTTATTCTAATCACTTTTCGTACTTAAGGAATGTAATTCGTCCAATAAGCGCGTTTGTGTCATTGGATAAAAATTTACGTCATTTTGTGCATCCCAAGGCTTATTCTAATTAATTTTCATTTTTAAGGAATGTAGTTCATCCAATAAGTGCGTTTGTATCATAGGTTAAACGTTTACGTCATTTTAGCATCCCAAGGCTTATTCTAATCACTTTTCCTACATAAGGAATGTAGTTTATTCAATAAGCGCGTTTGTGTCACTAATTTAACATTTTCGTCATTTTGTGCATCCCAAGGCTTATTCTAATCACTTTTCGATCTTATGGAATGTAGTTCATCCAATAAGTGCATTTGTGTCATTGGATGAACATTTATGTCATTGTGTGCATCCCAAGGCTTATTCTAATCACTTTTCGTACTTAAGGAATGTAGTTCATCCAATAAGTGCATTTGTGTCATTGGATGAACATTTATGTCATTTTGTGCATTCCAAGGCTTATTCTAATCACTTTTCGTACTTAAGGAATGTAGTTCATCCAATAAGTGTGTTTGTGTCATTAGTTTTACATTTACGTCATTTTGTGCATCCCAAGACTTATTCTAATCACTTTTCGTACTTAAGGAATGTAATTCGTCCAATAAGCGCGTTTGTGTCATTGGATTAACATTTACGTCATTTTGTGCATCCCAAGGCTTATTCTAATTAATTTTCATTTTTAAGGAATGTAGTTCATCCAATAAGTGCGTTTGTATCATAGGTTAAACGTTTACGTCATTTTAGCATCCCAAGGCTTATTCTAATCACTTTTCCTACATAAGGAATGTAGTTTATTCAATAAGCGCGTTTGTGTCACTAATTTAACATTTTCGTCATTTTGTGCATCCCAAGGCTTATTCTAATCACTTTTCGATCTTATGGAATGTAGTTCATCCAATAAGTGCATTTGTGTCATTGGATGAACATTTATGTCATTGTGTGCATCCCAAGGCTTATTCTAAATACTTTTCGTACTTAAGGAATGTAGTTCATCCAATAAGTGCATTTGTGTCATTGGATGAACATTTATGTCATTTTGTGCATTCCAAGGCTTATTCTAATCACTTTTCGTACTTAAGGAATGTAGTTCATCCAATAAGTGTGTTTGTGTCATTAATTTTACATTTACGTCATTTTGTGGATCCTAAGGCTTATTCTAATCACTTTTCGTACTTAACGAATGTAGTTCATCCAATAAGTGCATTTGTGTCATTGGATGAACATTTACGTCATTTTGTGCATCCCAAGGCTTATTCTAATCACTTTTCGTTCTTAAGGAATACGTTCATCCAATAAGTGCATTTGTGTCATTGGATGAACATTTTCGTCATTTTGTGCATCCCAAGGCTTAATCGAATCACTTTTCGTACTTAACGAATGTAGTTCATCCAATAAGTGCATTTGTGTCATTGGATGAACATTTTCGTCATTTTGTGCATCCCAAGGCTTATTCTAATCACTTTTCGTACTGAAGGAATGTAGTTCATTCAATAAGTGCATTTATGTCATTGAATGAACATTTATGTCATTTTGTGCATTCCAAGGCTTATTCTAATCACTTTTCGTACTCAAGGAATTTAGTTCAGCCAATAAGTGCATTTGTATCATTGGATGAACAATTACGTCATTTTGTGCATCCCAAGGCTCATTCTAATCACTTTTCGTACTTAAGGAATGTAGTTCATCCAATAAGTGCATTTGTGTCATTGGATGAACATTATGTCATTTTGTGCATTCCAAGGCTTATTCTAATCACTTTTCGTACTTAAGGAATGTAGTTCAGCCGATAAGTGCATTTGTGTCATTGGATGAACATTTACGTCATTTTGTGCATCCCAAGGCTTATTCTAATCACTTTTCGTACTTAAGGAATGTAGTTCGTCCATGGGATGCACAAAATGACGTAACTAATCATCCAATGACACAAACGCGCTTATTAGATGAAATACATACCTTAAGTACGAAAAGTGATTATTATAAGCCTTGGGATGCACAAAATGACGTAAATGTTCATCCAATGACAAAAATGCACTTATTGGATGAACTACATTCCTTAAGTACGAAAAGTGGTTTTATATAAGCCTTGGGACGCACAAAATGACGTAAATGTTCATCCAATGACACAAACGCGCTTATTGGATAAACTACATTCCTTATGTTCGACAAGTGATTAGAATAAGCGTTGGGATGCACAAAATGACGTAAATGTTCATCTAATGACACAAACGCGCTTATTGGATGAAATACATTCCCTAAGTACGAAAAATGATTACAATAAGCCTTGGGATGCACAAAATGACGTATATGTTAAATTAATGACACAAACGCGCTTATTGGATGAACTACATTCCTTAAGTACGAAAAGTGATTATAATAAGCCTTGCGATGCACAAAATGACGTAAATGTTAAATTAATGACGCAAACGCGCTTATTCGATGAACTACATTCCTTAAGTACGAAAAGTGATTAGAATAAGCCTTGGGATGCTCTAAATGACGTAAAAGTTCATCCCATGACACAAATGCACTTATTGGATGAACTACATTCCTGAAGTACGAAAAGTGATTAGAATAAGCCTTAGGATGCACAAAATGATCTAAATGTTCATCCATTGACAAAAATGCACTTATTGGATGAACTACATTCCTTAAGTACGAAAAGTGATTTGAATAAGCTTTGGGATGCACAAAATGACGTAAATGTTCATCCAATGACACAAACGCGCTTATTGGATGAAATACATTCCTTAAGTACGAAAAGTGATTAGAATAAGCTTTGGGATGCACAAAATGACGTAAATGTTCATCCAATGACACAAATGCGCTTATTAAATGAACTACATTCCTTAAGTACGAAAAGTGATTAGAATAAGCCTTGGGATGCACAAAATGACGTAAATGTTAAATTAATGACACAAATGCGCTTATTGGATGAACTACATTCCTTAAGTTTGAAAAGTGATTAGAATAAGCGTTGGGATGCACAAAATGACGTAAATGTTAAATTAATGACACAAACGCGCTTATTGGATGAACTACATTCCTTAAGTACAAAAAGTGATTAGAATAAGCGTTGGGATGCACAAAATGACGGAAATGTTCATCCAAATGACACAAATGCGCTTATTGGATGAACTTTATTCCTTAAGTACGAAAAGTGATTAGAATAAGCCTTGGGATGCACAAAATAACGTAAATGTTCATCCAAAGACACAAATGCACTTATTGGATGAACTACATTGCTGAAGTACGAAAAGTGGTTAGAATAAGCCTTGGGATGCACAAAATGACGTAAATGTTCATTCAATGACACAAATGCACTTATTGGATGAACTACATTCCTGAAGTACGAAATGTGATTAGAATAAGCCTTGGGATGCACTAAATGACGTAAATGTTAAATTAATGACACAAACGCGCTTATTGGATGAACTACATTCCTTAAGTACAAAAAGTGATTAGAATAAGCATTAGGATGCACAAAATGACGTTAATATTCAACCAATGACACAAATGCACTTATTGGATGAACTACATTCCTTAAGTACGAAAAGTGATTAGAATAAGCCTTGGGATAAACAAAATGACGTAAATGTTAAATTAATGACACAAATGCGCTTATTGGATGAAGTACATTCCTTAAGTTCGAAAAGTGATTAGAATAAGCCTTGGGATGCACTAAATGACGCAAATGTTCATCGAATGACACAAATGTATGTATTGGATAAACTACATTTCTGAAGTACAAAAAGTGATAAGAATAATCCTTGGGATGCACAAAATGACATAAATAATCATCCAATGACACAAACGCGCTTATTGGATGAAATACATTCCTTAGGTACGAAAAGTGATTATTATAAGCCTTGGGATGCACAAAATGACGTAAATGTTCATCCAATGACAAAAATGCACTTATTGGATTAACTACATTCCTTAAGTACGAAAAGTGGTTTTACGTAAGCCTTGGGACGCACAAAATGACGTAAATGTTCATCCAATGACACAAACGCGCTTATTGGATGAACTACATTCCTTATGTTCGACAAGTGATTAGAATAAGCCTTGGGATGCACAAAATGACGTAAATGTTCATCTAATAACACAAACGCGCTTATTGGACGAAATACTTTCCTTAAGTACGAAAAGTGATTATAATAAGCCTTGGGATGCACAAAATGACGTATATGTTAAATTAATGACACAAACGCGCTTATTGGATGAACTACATTCCTTAAGTACGAAAAGTGATTATAATAAGCCTTGGGATGCACAAAATGACGTAAATGTTAAATTAATGACGCAAACGCGCTTATTCGATGAACTACATTCCTTAAGTACGAAAAGTGATTAGAATAAGCCTTGGGATGCTCTAAATGACGTAAAAGTTCATCCCATGACACAAATGCACTTATTGGATGAACTACATTCCTGAAGTACGAAAAGTGATTAGAATAAGCCTTAGGATGCACAAAATGATCTAAATGTTCATCCATTGACACAAATGCACTTATTGGATGAACTACATTCCTTAAGTACGAAAAGTGATTTGAATAAGCTTTGGGATGCACAAAATGACGTAAATGTTCATCCAATGACACAAACGCGCTTATTGGATGAAATACATTCCTTAAGTACAAAAAGTGATTAGAATAAGCCTTGGGATGCACAAAATGACGTAAATGTTCATCAAATGACACAAACGCGGTTATCGGATGAACTACATTACTTAAGTACGACAAGTGATTAGAATTAGCCTTGGGTTGCACAATATGACGTAAATGTTCATCCAATGACACAAATGCACTTATTGGTTGAAATACATTCCTTAAGTACGAAAAATGATTATAATAAGCCTTGGGATGCAAAAAATGAAGTAAATGTTCAATTAATGACACAAATGCACTTATTGGATGAACTACATTCCTTAAGTACGAAAAGTGATTAGAATAACCCTTGGGATGCTCTAAATGACGTAAATATTTATCCCATGACACAAATGAACTTATTGGATGAACTACATTCCTGAAGTACAAATGCACTTATTGGATGAACTACGTTCCCTATCGTTTGTATGACCATCAGGGGTACGGTTCTGAATCTCATCTGAGGGCAACGCCAAATTTCCACAATAATTGTAATGGGTCACTGACCGAAAATAACAATTACCACATAGCAGTTATATCAAGAATATCAAACATATTCATAGTACATGATGATAAATAAGGATGCTAAATTTTGAAATACATGTCATTTGTACTTTACAAAACAGCAACCAAGTAAGTATAAAAATCATGATGTAAGCACAAACATCAATTCATCCGAAATTACAGATTTTCAAAAAAATACTTACTCACACAACAATTTTCCACCATCAACATAAAATCAAACGTGACCCTCCGGTCAAACACTCTGATGCAATATGTATATGCTCATGTTCATAAATTCTTGGAATCACCAAGGTGTAGTCGCTTACAGACCAGCACAATTTAATGGCCCTCATGACCAGGGTGCAATCGCATACAGATCAGCACCAGTGCAGTCACAGTACTAAAATCAGAATTTCTACAACTTCAGTAAATTCTAAAAAAACTTCATCATCACCACTTCAAACTATCACCAAATTTCCATTTTTAATCACCACAAACCTTCCTAAGGTACCCCAACACTTAAGGTTTATAAAACAATGTTAAAAACTTGAATTTCTGAAAAACACGAATCTGTATTCGACTACAGCTACCTTGTATTCGAATACAGAAGCTAAAACAGTGAAAAATCAGCATTCTATATTCGAATACGAGGCCTTCGTAGTCGAATACAGATGCGAAGTCAGTGGCAAAAGTTGCAAATCTGTATTCGGCTACAGAGGGTTGTAGTCGAATACAGTGGTTAAAACAGAAGCAAAAATTGCAAATCTGTATTCGGCTACAGAGGGTCGTAGTCGAATACAGATGCTAAGTCAGTAGCAAAATTGGAAAATCTGTATTCGACTACAGGGGCTCGTAGTCGAATACAAGTTCGAAAACTTAGGGAAAACAGAAGCTTTGCAGGTTGTATTCGAATACACTCAATGCCGTATTCGAATACACCTTCGAAATCAGTGAATTTTCCTGAAACTTCAACACATTTTCAAAACCTTTTCTTTTGAAAATCCAACCCAACACCAGAATCCTAATTCCCCTCTTTTAAAACCTCAACTCAGAACATTTTTCATCAAATACCAACAACAGATTTTTCATAAAAATACTTCCACCATTTTAAATCCCTTTTCATTTGAAACAACCATCAACACCAGATTGTTTAACAAAACACAGCAAAACACAGATTTACTCAAACCAGAATAACCTCACTGATTTTTAACAAAACAAAATCAGAACCAGAATCATCATTCCACGCTCACAAAATGATTTTCAAAACATAATACAATGTTTTTCACAATCATAAACCAAATATCATTCATCACACATGCATTTACAGCCCTAAATGCAAATCTAGAAAGTTGGAAGGTGCCCTTACCTTAGCTACGTTCCCTTAGCTCGTACGCTTCTGCGACAAAAGCCGACGATACTCCCGTTCGCGTTCGCCGCTACGAAAATTAGTTCTTTAGCTCCGTAACAATCAGAGGAATGACTTTCGTACTCGAAACTTTCTGATTCGACACTCAGATTTTCCAGAACGATGACTTTTAAGTAAACTGTTTTTCTTCACCAACACTCAGAAAATTAGAAGAAGAAGATAAAGTAGAACTGGCGCGTAGAGGAAAGAAGGAAAAGCTTCTTACTTAAATATCCACATAAAGCAACTGACACAACAGAGGAGAGAGGAATTGTTTCCTTTTTCACAAATATCTACGCCACCTCACCAATTCTTATATCAAAATATCTTTTGATCCTCCAGCACTTAACCCGTTTTCGTCGAAATTAGCAAAGAATATCTTAATTAACGGTCCGATAATTTAATTACTCAAAATTAAATTAATTCATCCATTATCCAATAATTTTAATTCCACCTCCAAAACAATTAATTATATATATATATATACACAAAATATACATATATTGAATATTACACCGATATTCCCAAAATACCCTTAAAATCAAATCTGAATTTAATTTTAAATTTAAGGGTCTTACAATACTACCCCCCTTAAATTAGTTTCGTCCTCGAAATTACATGCGTTAAACAAATGAGGATGTTGTTCCCTCATCTTACTCTCTAGTTCCCAAGTCGCGTCTCCAGTAGTCGGATTCCATATTACTTTGACTAGCGGGACTTCCTTGTTCCTCAGCTGTTTGATCTTCCTGTCCTCAATTCTTACATGTAATACTTCAAATGACAGGTTATCCTTCAGCTGCATCGTGTCTGGTTCGATCACATGCGACGGATCTGAAATGTACTTCCTTAGCTGCGACACGTGAAATACGTCATGAATATTGGACAGCATTGGAGGTAAAGCTATCCGGTAAGCCAATGGTCCGATACGCGCAGAAATCTGATATGGTCCAATAAACTTTGGAGTCAATTTTCTGGATTTAATAGCCCTGCCCACTCCAGTTGTAGGCGTGACTCTTAGAAATACATGATCGCCTTGCTGAAATTCCAAAGGTCTGCGACGCTTGTCCGCATAACTCTTCTGACGATCCTGTGAAATCTTCATTTTCTCTTGTATCCTCTTGACTTTTTCCGTAGTTTGTTCCACCATCTCAGGTCCAACAATCATACTTTCCCCGTCTTTATACCAACACAAAGGCGTTTGACACTTGCGTCCATAGAAAGCTTCATATGGTGCCATTCCAATACTTGCGTGAAAGTTGTTGTTGTAGGTGAACTCAATCAATGGCAGCACATCATCCCAACTTCCTCTGTCATCCAATACGCATGCTCTTAATAGATCTTCCAAGGACTGATTTGTTCTTTCTGTTTGTCCATCTGTTTGTGGATGATAAGCTGAACTCAATTTCAGTTTTGTTCCCAACGCTTCATGCAACGCTCTCCAAAAGTGAGATGTGAATTTTGGATCACGGTCCGATACAATGCTTGATGGAACTCCGTGTAATCTCACAATTTCAGCAATGTAAATCTCTGTCAGCTTATCTACCTTATAAATGGTCTTTACCGGCAAGAAATGTGTAGATTTTGTCAATCGATCTACGATTACCCAAATTGAATCATTCTTTCTTCTTGTCTTGGGCAGTCCAGTTATAAAATCCATGGAAATGCTATCCCACTTCCATTCTGGTATATCCAAAGGCTGCAACATTCCGGCGGGTCGTTGATGTTCCACCTTCGCTTTTTGACAAGTTAAACAAGCCGATACGTACTCCGCTACGTCCCTCTTCATTCCTGGCCACCAATAATTTTGTTTTAAGTATTGATACATCTTGGTCGTTCCAGGATGAATACTCAATTTGCTCTTATGAGCCTCTTCCAAGATCGTTCTTCTCATGTCTGCAACTTCCGGTACGCAAATCCTTCCATTACATCTCAGAATATTATCTGTTCCAACCCTGAATTCAGCTGTCTGTCCTTGAGTTATTAGGTTCCTCTTTTCTTGAATTAATGCATCATCTTGCAGATTTGCAATCTCCTCAAGTAATCCACTTGAAATGGTTATCATTCCACACTTTAAAATTCCCGGTGCAAACTCTACATCCAAGTGTAGATCTCTAAATGCTTCCCACAACTCTTGTTGTCTGGCCATCATCATTGAGGACACTGTTACGCTTTTTCTGCTCAATGCATCAGCCACTACATTGGCTTTTCCAGGATGGTACTGTAATGAAAAATCAAAATCTTTGAGAGTCTCCATCCATCTCCTCTGACGCATGTTCAGTTCTTTCTGATCGAACAGATACTTCAAGCTCTTATGATCGCTGAACACCGTGAACGTGCATCCATAAAGATAGTGTCTCCAGACCTTTAATACAAACACTACAGCAGCAAGTTCTAGATCATGAGTCGGATAGTTCCGTTTGTGAGCTTTCAATTGCCTTGAGGCGTAGGCGACAGCTTTCTGATGTTGCATCAAAACATAGCCCAGACCTTGGTGAGATGCATCACAATAAACCTCATATGGTTCCTCTGGTTGTGGTAAAACCAACACTGGTGAGGTTGTCAATTTTTCCTTAAGTAACTGAAAATTCTCTTCACACTTCTCTGTCCACGCAAACGGCTGATTCTTCCTGGTGAGTTGTGTCAAAGGAGCTACAATTTTAGCAAATCCTTCAATAAATCTCCTGTAGTATCCTGCCAGTCCGACGAAACTTCTTATGTCCGTGATGGTCTGAGGTTGTTTCCAAGCAAGAATTGTCTCAATCTTTGCCGGATCTACTGCAATTCCTTCCTTTGTTATTACATGTCCCAAGAAATTCACTTTCTCCAACCAGAATTCACACTTCGACAGATTGGCGTACAATTGCTTCCCTCGTAAAATTTCCAGAACTTGACGCAAATGCTCTCCGTGTTCTTCTTCATCCTTTGAATAAATCAAAATATCATCAATGAATACCACCACGAATTTATCTAAAAATGGACTGAAAATCCTATTCATATAATCCATAAAAATCGCTGGTGCATTCGTAACTCCAAATGGCATAACAAGATATTCATAATGCCCGTAACGAGTCCTAAAAGCGGTCTTTTGAATATCTCCTTCTCTTACCCAAATCTGATGATAGCCTGACTTCAAATCGAACACAGCTGCTCCCCTCAATTGGTCCATCAAATCATCTATGCGTGGTAAAGGATAACGGTTTTTAATGGTTACCTTGTTAAGTTGCCTGTAATCCACACATAAGCGTGAACTTCCATCCTTTTTCTTAACCAATAACACCGGAGCTCCCCACGGTGACACACTTGGCCTGATAAATCCTTTCTCCAACAGACCTTCAATTTGATCCTTAAGCTCGTTTAATTCCAATGGCGACATTCTATACGGTGCAATTGAAATGGGTCCAGTTCCTGGGTGCAAATCAATGAAGAACTCCACTTCTCTTACTGGGGGTAATCCTGGAATTTCTGTTGGAAATACGTCCGGATACTCTTTGACTAACACTACATCTTCTATGCTCACATCCATCTTGGTCTCCACGTTAGCTAATGATAAAAATTCCTGAGTTCCTTCTCTCAGTGATACTCCAAGCTTGTTAGTAAACAAATACCGGACGACTCCAGGTTCGGGAAAAAGAACTAATTTGCGGGCACAATCCAAGACTACATAATTATAAGACATCCAATCCATGCCGAGAATTATCTCGAGTGATTGCAGGGGTAAACAGATTAAATTAACTAAGAAATCTCTATCTTGGATTGTTACAGGACAACGTAAACATGCAGAATTTACAGTCAAAGTCTGAGCAGGTGTGGAAACAATCAAATCAAAAGGCAAGGCAGACATAGATAGCTTCAAACGATTCACACAATCCATAGCAATGAAAGTATGAGTTGCTCCCGAATCAAAAAGTGCAGTTAATGTGTTACCTGCAATCTGGCAGTCTTGCTGGATTAAATTAGGAGTTTGACTTCCAGCAGCAGCATCCATGTGGTAGACGCGTTCCCTAGCAATAGGATGAGTGGCCCTAGCTGTATTCATTGTTGGTTCCACCTTCGGAGCCCGACAATCCCTTGCGACGTGTCCCGGTTTTTGACAATTGAAACATACAAGATCCCTTGTGGTACAAGCTGGAGCTATATGTCCTTCCTTCCCACAGCGATAACACCGGACTCCTTGTCCCAGTTGTCTTCCAAAGTTCTGATTTCCTGGCCGATTCTGGCCTCTACTGCTGTTTTGGGGTCTGTTATATGGCTTAAACACTTGTTTTCCTTTGCTGTTTGGATAGTTCATTCGGCTGGGTCCTCCCGAATTAAAGTTTCCTCCTCGGTTGGCCCTCCTATTTTTCATGTCCTCAACCTCTCTACACTTCTCCACTAGAACTTGGAAACGTTGAATTCCCAATGGTAAAACGGAGTCTTGAATTTCATATTTCAGCCCACTTTGAAAACGATGACACATAAACTGTTCATCCACCTCTTCGCGGAAAAATCTGAAATGCCTTGATAGGGATTCAAATTTGGCTGCATATTCCCCCACTGTCATGTTTCCCTGATGCAGTTTCAGAAAATCGTCACCCAATTTCGTTCTGGTGCTCATTGGGAAATATTTTGTCCAAAAACTTCCTCTTGAACGACTCCCAGTTTACCTCCTCATGAGCTGCCCCCATCAGCAACCTTGTACTCCTCCACCAATACTCTGCATCCCCTAGCAGCAGATATGTAGCATAATTGACTTTTACTGCTGCCTGGCAGTTAATCATTTCAAATATTTTCTCCATTTCCTGAATCCATTGGTTCGCTCTTTCCGGACCCTCATCACCTTTGAATTTTGGAGGATTATGACGACGAAAATCCTCTAGTCCTCTTGACTCAACAGCACGAATTTATCTTTCTCTTTTCTCTAAGTCACGCTGAGTCTTCGCAGCCGTCTGTGCAGCAACAGATGCAGCCATATTAATCATTGCTTCAGCCATCCTATCTTCCCGGCTGACATTGTCTCTTGCGGTGTCATCTCTTCTTGGAGGCATTGTTCCCTACAAAACCGTCATCAAGTAGAAATCTCACACCGTTTAGAATACTTCCAAAATATAGCTCAACAACATCATTACTTCAGTACACCACAACTATACAAGACTTGACACTCTAACTACTTGCTCCTATGTATGATCAGATAACGACTTAAAACCAACAATTAAATCAGAGCTTTAACCCAAAACTTCAACCAAATGCTCTGATACCACTAATGTAACACCCCGAGTTTAAAACACAGCGCGAGTGTATTTTTTTTTTAAAACGAATACATAAATAAAAGAGTTTTTAGAATTGCGTTCCAAGGAAATTAAAATCAATTCAAATTAAATATCATTCGACTTCGTAATTAAAAATAGTAAGGAATTTTAAAACAGCAACATCACAATTGAATCGAATGAGATATTTATGGGAATTTGATCTTTATAATATACTAAAATAAAGATACATCAAAATATTTATCAGAGTGCGGAAGAGTTTTACAATAATTCCCAAAATGAATATTTACAACCATTGAGTTCAAAACCCTATACATAAGTCTACTCTGATCATACCCTAAGCTACAGTAGCATTACAATATTCACAAGTCTTTTCTTCACCCAGCTGCTCATCTCTTTGCATAGCCCACAAGTAAAGATCAAGGGAAACTAACGACGTTCCCTATCGTTAGTATGACCATCAGGGGTACGGTTCTGAATCTCATCTGAGGGCAACGCCCAATTTCCACAATAATTGTAAAGGATCATCGACCGAAAATAACAATTACCACATAGCAGTTATATCAAGAATATCAAACATATTCATAGTACATGATGATAAATAAGGATGCTAAATTTTGAAATACATGTCATTTGTATTTTACAAAATAGCAACCAAAAAAGTATAAAAATCATGATGTAAGCACAAACATCAATTCATCCGAAATTACAGATTTTCAAAAAAATACTTACTCACACAACAATTTTCCACCATCAACATAAAATCAAACGTGACCCTCCGGTCAAACACTCCGATGCAATATGTATATGCTCATGTTCATAAATTCTTGGAATCACCAAGGTGCAGTCGCTTACAGACCAGCACAATTTAACGGCCCTCATGACCAGGGTGCAATCGCATACAGATCAGCACCAGTGCAGTCGCATACAGACCAGCACTCGTGCAGTCACTACAGACCAGCACGTTTGACAAAAACCAAGGTACAATCACTACAGATCAGTACCTAGTGCAATCACTACAGATCAGCACTCGTGCAATCACTACAGATCAGCACGTGGCTGCGCATTTCAGGATACAGACACTACAGTCCAGTACCAGTGCAGTCGTTTATTTGACCAACACTTATATACCAAGGTACAATCACAGATTAGTACCTAGTGCAATCACTACAGATCAGCACGTGGATGCGAATTACTCTGTGGCCCATCGCTGGTACCACCTGACTATGCCATGCATGAATATGCATTGTTTCACTTCATTGAAAACAGTATGCAACCTTAGTAAAATTCATGCATTTTCCTCATCTGTCAAAACATCTCAACACATTCAAAGATTAACCATTCAAGCAAGCATTACACTTTGCATTACCTCAAAGTTCCACTCTTTATTAACAAAGGTTTTTCCCCAACTGTTAAGATTCAAAACTGTGATTAAAACTGAGGTTTCTGGCAAAAATACAAATCTGTATTCGAATACAGCTTTATTGTATTCGAATACAGGGGATGTCACAGTACAAAAATCAGAATTTGTACAACTTCAGTAAATTCTAAAAAAACTTCATCATCACCACTTCAAACTATCACCAAATTTCCATTTTTAATCACCACAAACCTTCCTAAGGTACCCCAACACTTAAGGTTTATAAAACAATGTTAAAAACTTGAATTTCTGAAAAACACGAATCTGTATTCGACTACAGCTACCTTGTATTCGAATACAGAAGCTAAAACAGTGAAAAATCAGCATTATGTATTCGAATACGAGGCCTTCGTAGTCGAATACAGATGCGAAGTCAGTGGCTAAAGTTGCAAATCTGTATTCGGCTACAGAGGGTTGTAGTCGAATACAGTGGTTAAAACAGAAGCAAAAATTGCAAATATGTATTCGGCTACAGAGGGTCGTAGTCGAATACAGATGCTAAGTCAGTAGCAAAATTGGAAAATCTGTATTCGACTACAAGGGCTCGTAGTCGAATACAAGTTCGAAAACTTAGGGAAAACAGAAGCTTTGCAGGTTGTATTCGAATACACTCAATGCCGTATTCGAATACACCTTCGAAATCAGTGAATTTTCCTGAAACTTCAACACATTTTCAAAACCTTTTCTTTTGAAAATCCAACCCAACACCAGAATCCTAATTCCCCTCTTTTAAAACCTCAACTCAGAACATTTTTCATCAAATACCAACAACAGATTTTTCATAAAAATACTTCCACCATTTTAAATCCCTTTTCATTTGAAACAACCATCAACACCAGATTGTTTAACAAAATACAGCAAAACACAGATTTACTCAAACCAGAATAACCTCACTGATTTTTAACAAAACAAAATCAGAACCAGAATCATCATTCCATGCTCACAGAATGATTTTCAAAACATAATACAATGTTTTTCACAATCATAAACCAAATATCATTCATCACACATGCATTTACAGCCCTAAATGCAAATCTAGAAAGTTGGAAGGTGCCCTTACCTTAGTTACGTTCCCTTAGCTCGTACGCTTCTGCGACAAAAGCCGACGATACTCCCGTTCGCGTTCGCCGCTACGAAAATTAGTTCTTTAGCTCCGTAACGATCAGAGGAATGACTTTCGTACTCGAAACTTTCTGATTCGATACTCAGATTTTCCAGAACGATGACTTTTAAGTAAACTGTTTTTCTTCACCAACACTTAGAAAATTAGAAGAAGAAGAAGAAGATAAAGCAGAACTGGCGCGTAGAGGAAAGAAGGAAAAGCTTCTTACTTAAATATCCACATAAAGCAACTAACACAGCAGAGGAGAGAGGAATTGTTTCCTTTTTCACAAATATCTACGCCACCTCACCAATTCTTATATCAAAATATCTTTTGATCCTCCAGCACTTAACCCGTTTCCGTCGAAATTAGCAGAGAATATCTTAATTAACGGTCCAATAATTTAATTACTCAAAATAAAATTAATTCATCCATTATCCAATAATTTTAATTCCACCTCCAAAACAATTAATTATATATATATATATATATATATTTACACAAAATATACATATATTGAATATTACACCGATATTCCCAAAATACCCTTAAAATCAAATCTGAATTTAATTTTAAATTTAAGGGTCTTACAAATGACACAAACGCGCTTATTGGATGAACTACATTCGTTAAGTACGAAAAATGATGAGAATAAGCCTTGGGATGCACAAAATGACGTAAATGTTCATCCAATGACACAAATGCACTTATTGGATGAACTACATCTTTAAGTACGAAAAGTAATTAGAATAAGAATAAGGATGCATAAAATGAGCTAAATGTTAAATTAATGACACAAACGCGCTTATTGGATGAACTATATTCCTTAAGTACGGAAAGTGATTAGAATAAGCCTTGGGATGCACAAAATGATGTAAATGTTAAATTAATGACACAAACGCGCTTACTGGATGAACTACATTCCTTAAGTACGAAAAGTGATTACAATAAGCCTTGGGATGCACAAAATGACCTAAATGTTCATCCAATGACATAAACGCACTTATTGGATGAACTACATTCCTTAAGTATGAAAAATGATTAGAATAACCCTTGGGATGCACAAAATGACGTAAATGTTCATCCAATGACACAAACGCCCTTATTTGATGAACTACATTCCTTAAGTACGAAAAGTGATTAGAATAAACCTTGGGATGCAGAAAATGACGTAAATGTTCATCCAATGACACAAACGCACTTATTGGATGAACTACATTCCTTAAGTATGAAAAGTGATTAGAATAAGCCTTGGGATTCACAAAATGACGTAAATGTTAAATTAATGACACAAACGCGCTTATTGGATGAACTACATTCCTTAAGTACGAAAAGTGATTAGAATATGCCTTGGGATGCACAAAATGACGTAAATGTTAAATTAATGACACAAACGCGCTTATTGGATAAACTACATTCCTTAAGTACGAAAAGTGATAGAATAAGCCTTGGGATTCACTAAATGACGTAAATGTTAAATTAATGACACAAACGCGCTTATTGGATGAACTACATTCCTTAAGTACGAAAAGTGATTACAATAAGCCTTGGGATGCACAAAATGACGTATATGTTAAATTAATGACACAAATGCGCTTATTGGATGAAGTACATTCCTTAAGTACGAAAAGTGATTAGAATAAGCCTTGGGTTGCACAAAATGACCTAAAAGTTCATCCAATGACATAAACGCGCTTATTGGATGAACTACATTCCTTAAGTACGAAAAGTGATTAGAATAACCCTTGGGATGCACAAAATGACGTAAAAATTCATCCAATGACACAAACGCCCTTATTTGATGAACTACATTCCTTAAGTACGAAAAGTGATTAGAATAAGTCTTGGGATGCACAAAATGACGTAAATGTTCATCCAATGACACAAACCCCCTTATTTGATGAACTACATTCCTTAAGTACGAAAAGTGATTAGAATAAACCTTGAGATGCAAAAAATGACGTAAATGTTCATCCAATGACACAAATGCACTTATTGGATGAACTACATTCCTTAAGTACGAAAAGTGATAAGAATAAGCCTTGGGATGCACAAAATGACGTAAATGTTCATCCAATGACACAAACGCGCTTACTCGATGAACAACATTCTTTAAGTACGAATAGTGATTAGAATAAGCCTTGGTATGCACAAAATGACGTAAATGTTCATCCAATTACATAAATGCACATATTGGATGAACTATATTCCTTAAGTACGAAAAATGATTAGAATATAAGCCTTGGGATGCACAAAATGACGTAAATTTTCATCCAATGACAAAAATGCACTTATTGGATGAACTACATTCTTTAAGTACGAAAAGTGATTAGAATAAGCCTTGGGAAGCACAAAAAGATTTAAATGTTAAATTAATGACACAAACGCGCTTATTGGATGAACTACATTCCTTAAGTACGAAAGTTGATTAGAATAAACCTTGGGATGCAGAAAATGACGTAAATGTTCATCCAATGACACAAATACACTTATTGGATGAACTACATTCCTTAAGTACGAAAAGTGATTAGAATAAGCCTTGGGATGCACAAAAAGATGTAAATGTTAAATTAATGACACAAACGCGCTTATTGGATGAACTACATTCCTTATGTACGAAAGTTGATTAGAATAAACCTTGGGATGCAGAAAATGACGTAAATGTTCATCCAATGACACAAATGCACTTATTGGATGAACTACATTCCTTAAGTACAAAAAGTGATTAGAATAAGCCTTGGGATGCACAAAATTACCTAAATGTTAAATTAATGACACAAACGCGATTATTGAATGAACTACATTCCTTAAGTACGAAAAGTGATTAGAATAAGCCTTGCGATGCACAAAATGACGTAAATGTTCATACAATGTCACAAATGCACTTATTGGATGAACTACATTGCTTAAGTACGAAAAGTGATAAGAATAAGCCTTGGGATGCAGAAAATGACTTAATTGTTAAATTAATGACACAAACGCGCTTACTGGATGAACTACATTCTTTAAGTACAAAAGTGATTAGAATAAGCTTTGGTATGCACAAAATGACGTAAATGTTCATCCAATGACACAAATGCACTTATTTGATGAACTACATTTCTTAAGTACGAAAAGTGATGAGAATATAAACCTTGGTATGCACAAAATGACGTAAATGTTCATCCAATGACACAAATGCACTTATTTGATGAACTACATTTCTTAAGTACGAAAAGTGATGAGAATATAAGCCTTGGGATGCACAAAATGACGTAAATATGCATCCAATGACACAAATAAACTTATTGGATGAACTACATTCGTTAAGTACGAAAAGTGATAAGAATAAGCCTTGGGATTCACAAAATGACGTAAATGTTCATCCAATGACACAAATGCACTTATTGGATGAACTACATTCCTTAATTACGAAAAGTAATTATAATAAGCGTTGGGATGCACAAAATTACCTAAATGTGAAATTAATGACAGAAACACGCTTATTGAATAACTACATTCCTTAAGTACGAAAAGCGAATAGAATAAGCCTTGGGATGCACAAAATGACGTAAATGTTCTTCCAATGACACAAATGCACTTATTGGATGAACTACATTCCTTAAGTACGAAAAGTGATTAGAATAAGCCTTGGGATGCACAAAATGACTTAAATGTTAAATTAATGACACAAACGCACTTACTGGATGAACTTCATTCTTGAAGAACGAAAAGTGATTAGAATAAGCCTTGGTATGCACAAAATGACGTAAATATGCATCCAATGACACAAATGCACTTATTGGATGAACTACATTCCTTAACTACGAAAAGTGATTAGAATATAAGCCTTGGGATGCACAAAATGACGTAAATGTTCATCCAATGACACAAATGCACTTATTGGATGAACTACATTCCTTAAGAACGAAAATTGAACTACATTCCTTAATTACGAAAAGTGATTAGAATAAGCCTTGGGATGCACAAAATTACCTAAATGTGAAATTAATGACACAAACGCGCTTATTGAATGAACTACATTCCTTAAGTACGAAAATTGATAGAATAAGCCTTGGGATGCACAAAATGACGTATATAATCATCCAATGACACAAATGCATTTATTGGATAACTACATTCCTTAAATACGAAAAGTGATTAGAATAAGCGTTGGAATGCATAAAATGACGTAAATGTTCATCCAACGACACAAATGCACTTATTGGATGAACTACATTTCATAAGAGCAAAGAATGATTAGAATAAGCCTAGGGATGCACAAAATGACGTAAATGTTCATCCAATGACACAAACGCGCTTATTGGATGAACTACATTCCTTAAGTACGAAAAGTGCTTAGAATAAGCCTTTGGATGCACAATAAGACGTCAATGTTCATCCAATGAAACAAACGCACTTAGTGGGTGAACTACATTCCTTAAGTACGAAAAGTGATTAGAATATGCCTTGCGATGCACAAAATGACGTAAATGTTAAATTAAAGACACAAACACACTTATTGGATTATGTACATTCCTTATGAACGAAAAGTGATTAGAATAACCCTTGGGATGCACAAAATGACATTAATTTTAAATTAATGACTCAAACGCGCTTATTGGATGAAACCCTTCGTTAAGTACGAAAAGTAATTAGAATAAGCATTTGGATGCACAAAATGACGTAAATGTTAAATTAATAACACAAACACACTTATTGGATGAACTACATTCCTTAAGTACGACAAGTGATTAGAATAAGCCTTGGGATGCACAAAATGACGTATATGGTCATCCAATGACACAAATGCACTTATTGGATGAAATACATTCCTTAAGTACGAAAAGTGATTATAATAAGCATTGGGATGCAAAAAATGACGTAAATGTTAAATTAATGACACTAACGCGCTTATTGGATGAACTACATTCCTTAACTACGAAAAGTGATTAGAAAAAGCCTTGGGATGCACAAAATGACGTAAATGTTAAATTAATGACACAAACACGCTTATTGGATGAACTACATTCCATAAGTACGAAAAGTGATTAGAATAAGCCTTGGGATGCACAAAATGACATAAATGTTTATCCAATGACACAAATGCACTTATTGGATGAACTTCATTCCTTAAGTACGAAAAGTGATTAGAATAATCCTTGGGATGCACAAAATGACGTAAATGTTCATCCAATGACACAAATGCACTTATTGGATGAACTACATTCCTTAAGTACTAAAAATGATAAGAATAAGCCTTGGGATGCACAAAATGACGTAAATGTTCATCCAGTCACACAAATGCACTTATTGGATGAACTACATTCCTTAAGTACTCAAAGTGATTAGAATAAGCCTTGGGATGCACAAAATGACGTAAATGTTAAATTATTGACACAAACGCGCTTATTGGATGAACTACATTCCTTAAGTACGAAAAGTGATTAGAATAAGCCTTGGGATGCACAAAATGACGTAAATGTTCATCCAATGACACAAATGCACTTATTGGATGAACTACATTCCGTAAGTACTAAAAGTGATTAGAATAAGCCTTGGGATGCACAAAATGACGTAAATGTTTATCCAATGACACAAATGCACTTATTGGATGAACTACATTCCTTAAGTACTCAAAGTGATTAGAATAAGCCTTGGGATGCACAAAATGACGTAAATGTTAAATTAATGACACAAACGCGCTTATTGGATGAACTACATTCCTTAAGTACGAAAAGTGATTAGAATAATCCTTGGGATGCACAAAATGACGTAAATGTTCATCCAATGACACAAATGCACTTATTGGATGAACTACATTCCTTAAGTACTAAAAATGATAAGAATAAGCCTTAGGATGCACAAAATGACGTAAATATTCATCCAATGACACAAATGCACTTATTGGATGAACTTCATTCGTTAACTACGAAAAGTAATTAGAATAAGCCTTGGAATGCACAAAATGACGTAAATGTTCATCTAATGACACAAACTCACTTATTGGAAGAACTTCATTCGTTAAGTACGAAAAGTGATTAGAATAAGCGTTGAGATGCACAAAATTACGTAAATGTTCATCCAATGACACAAATGCACTTATTGGATGAACTACATTCCTTAAGTACTAAAAATGATAAGAATAAGCCTTAGGATGCACAAAATGACGTAAATATTCATCCAATGACACAAATGCACTTATCGGATGAACTTCATTCGTTAACTACGAAAAGTAATTAGAATAAGCCTTGGGATGCACAAAATGACGTAAATGTTCATCTAATGACACAAACTCACTTATTGGAAGAACTTCATTCGTTAAGTACGAAAAGTGATTAGAATAAGCGTTGAGATGCACAAAATTACGTAAATGTTCATCCAATGACACAAATGCACTTATTGGATGAACTATATTCCTTAAGTACAAAAAGCGAATAGAATAAGCCTTCGGATGCACAAAATGACGTAAATGTTCATCCAATGACACAAACGCACTTATTGGAATAACAACATTCCTTAAGAACGAAAAGTGATTAGAATAAGCCTTGGGAAGCACAAAATGACGTAAATGTTAAATTAATGACATAAACGCGCTTATTGGATGAACTACATTCCTTAAGTACGAAAAGCTAATAGAATAAGCCTTCGGATGCACAAAATGACGTAAATGTTCATCCAATGACACATGCCCTTATTGGATGAACTACATTCCTTAAGAACGAAAAGTGTTAGAATAAGCCTTGGGATTCACAAAATGACGTAAATGTTAAATTAATGACACAAACGCGCTTATTGGATGAACTACACACCTTTAGTACGAAAAGTGATTAGAATAAGCCTTGGGATGCACAATATGACGTAAATGTTCATCCAATGACACAAATGCACTAATTGAATGAACTACATTCGTGAAGTACGAAAAGTTATTAGAATAAGCCTTGGGATGCACAAAATGACCTAAATGTTCATCCAATTACACAAATGCACTTATTCGATGACCTACATTCCTTAAGTACGAAAAGTGATTAGAATAAGCCTTGGGAAGCACAAAATGACGTAAATGTCTATCCAATGACACAAATGCACTTATTGGATGAACTACATTCCTTAATTTCTAAAAGTGATTAGAATAAGCCTTGGGATGCACAACATGACGTAAATGTTCATCCAATGACACAAACGCACTTATTGGAATAACAACATTCCTTAAGAACGAAAAGTGATTAGAATAAGCCTTGGGATGCACAAAATGACGTAAATGTTAAATTAATGACACAAACGCGCTTATTGGATGAACTACATTCCTTAACTACGAAAAGTGATTAGAATAAGCCTTGGGATGCACAATATGACATAATGTTCATCCAATGACACAAATGCACTTATTGGATGAACTACATTCCTTAAGAACGAAAATTGATTAGAATAAGTATAGGGATGCACAAAATGACATAAATATTAAATTAATGACACAAACGCCCTTATTGGATAAACTACATTCCTTATGAACGAAAAGTGATTAGAATAAGCCTTGGGAAGCACAAAATGACGTAAATGTCCATCCAATGACACAAATGCACTTATTGGATGAACTACATTCCTTAAGTACTCAAAGTGATTAGAATAAGCCTTGGGATGCACAAAATGACGTAAATGTTAAATTAATGACACAAACGCGCTTATTGGATGAACTACATTCCTTAAGTACGAAAAGTGATTAGAATAATCCTTGGGATGCACAAAATGACGTAAATGTTCATCCAATGACACAAATGCACTTATTGGATGAACTACATTCCTTAAGTACTAAAAATGATAAGAATAAGCCTTGGGATGCACAAAATGACGTAAATATTCATCCGATGACACAAATGCACTTATTGGATGAACTTCATTCGTTAACTACGAAAAGTAATTAGAATAAGCCTTGGGATGCACAAAATGACGTAAATGTTCATCTAATGACACAAACACACTTATTGGAAGAACTTCATTCGTTAAGTACGAAAAGTGATTAGAATAAGCGTTGAGATGCACAAAATGGCGTAAATGTTCATCCAATGACACAAATGCACTTATTGGATGAACTACATTCCTTAAGTACAAAAAGCGAATAGAATAAGCCTTCGGATGCACAAAATGACGTAAATGTTCATCCAATGGCACAAACGCACCTATTGGAATAACAACATTCCTTAAGAACGAAAAGTGATTAGAATAAGCCTTGGGAAGCACAAAATGACGTCAATGTTAAATTAATGACATAAACGCGCTTATTGGATGAACTACATTCCTTATGTACGAAAAGCTAATAGAATAAGCCTTCGGATGCACAAAATGACGTAAATGTTCATCCAATGACACAAATGCCCTTATTGGATGAACTACATTCCTTAAGAACGAAAAGTGATTAGAATAAGCCTTGGGATTCACAAAATGACGTAAATGTTAAATTAATGACACAAACGCGCTGATCCTTTAAGAACTACACACCTTAAGTACGAAAAGTGATTAGAATAAGCCTTGGGATGCACAATATGACATAAATGTTCATCCAATGACACAAATGCACTAATTGAATGAACTACATTCGTGAAGTAGGAAAAGTTATTAGAATAAGCCTTGGGATGCACAAAATGACCTAAATGTTCATGCAATGACACAAATGCACTTATTCGATGACCTACATTCTTTAAGTACGAAAACCGATTAGAATAAGCCTCGGGATGCACAAAATAACGTAAATGTTCGACCATTGATACAAACACATTTATTGGATGAACTACGTTCCTTAAGAATGAAAATTGATTAGAATAAGCCTTGGAATGCCCAAAATGACGTAAATGTTAAATTAAGGACACAAACGCGCTTATTGGAACCACTTTTCGTACTTAAGGAATGTAGTTCATCCAATAAGCGCGTTTGTGTCATTAATTTAACATTTACGTCATTTTGTGCATCCCAAGGCTTATTCTAATCACTATTCGTTCATAAGGAATGTAGATAATCCAATAAGCGCATTTGTGTTATTAATTTAACATTTACGTCATTTTGTGCATCTCAAGGCTTATTCAAATCACTTTTCGTACTTTAGGAATGTAGTTCATCCAATAAGTGCATTTGTGTCATTGGATGAACATTTACGTCATTTGCTGCATCCTAATGCTTATTCTAATCACTTTTCATACTTAAGGAATGTTGTTCATCCAATAAGTGCATTTGTGTCATTATTTTAACATTTACGTCATTTTGTGCATCCGAAAACTTATTCTAACCACTTTTCATATTTACGGAATATAGTTCATCCAATAAGCGCATTTGTGTCATTAATTTAACATTAACGTCATTTTGTGCATTCCAAGGCTTATTCTAATCACATTTCGTTCATATGGAATGTAGATAATCCAAAATGTGTGTTTGTGTCTTTAATTTAACATTTACGTCATTTTGTGCATCCCAAGGCTTATTCTAATCACTTTTCGTACTTAAAGAATGTAGTTCAACCAATAAGTGCATTTTTGTCGTTAGATGAAGATTTACGTCATTTTGTGCATCCCAAGGCTTATTCTAATCGCTTTACGTTCATAAGGAATGTAGTTAAACCAATAAGTGTGTTTGTGTTATTAATTTAACATTTACGTCATTTTGTGCATCCTAATGCTTATTCTAATTACTTTTCGTACTTAACGAATGTAATTCATCCAATAAGCGTGTTTGAGTCATTAATTTAACATTAACGTCATTTTGTGCATCCCAAGGCTTATTCTAATCACTTTTCGTTCATAAGGAATGTAGATAATCCAATAAGTGTGTTTGCGTCTTTAATTAAACATTTACCTCATTTTGTGCATCCTAAGGCTTATTCTAATCATTTTTTGTACTTAAGGAATGTAGTTAATCCAATAATTGCATTTGTGTCATTAGATGACATTTACGTCATTTTGTGCATCGCAAGGCTTATTCTAATCACTTTGCGTTCATAAGAAATGTAGTTAATCCAATAAACGCGTTTGAATAATTAATTTAATATTAACGTCAAGTTGTGCATCCCAAGGCTTATTGTAATCACTTTTCGTACTTAAGGAATGTAGTCCAACCAATAATCGCGTTTGTGTGATTAATTTAACATTTACATCATTTTGAGCATCCCAAGGCTTATTCTAATCACTTTTCGTACTTAAGGAATGTAGTCCAACCAATAAGCGCCTTTGTGTTATTAATTTAACATTTACGTCATTTTGTGCATCTCAAGGCTTTATTTAATCACTTTTCGTAATTTAGGAATGTAGTTCATCCAATAAGTGCATTTGTGTCATTGGATGAACATTTACGTCATTTTCTGCATCCCAATGCTTATTCTAATCAATTTTCGTACTTAAGGAATGTAATTCATCCAATAAGAGCGTTTGTGTCATTAATTTAACATTTACGTCATTTTGTGCATCCCAAGGCTTATTCTAACCACTTTTCGTACTTAAGGAATGTAGTTCATCCAATAAGCGCGTTTGTGTCATTAATTTAACATTTACGTCATTTTGTGTATCCCAAGGCTTATTCTAATCACTTTTTGTTCATAAGTAATGTAGATAATCCAATAAGTGTGTTTGCGTCTTTAATTTAACATTTACGTCATTTTGTGCATCGCAAGGCTTATTCTAATCATTTTTCGTACTTAAGGAATGTAGTTCATCCAATAAGTGCATTTGTGTCATTAGATGAACATTTACGTCATTTTGTGCAATGCAAGGCTTATTCTAATCACTTTGCATTCATAAGGAATGTAGTTAATCCAATAAACGCGTTTGAATCATTAATTTAATATTAACGTCATGTTGTGCATCCCAAGGCTTATGCTAATCACTTTTCTTTCATAAGGAATGTAGATAATCCAATAAGTGTGTTTGTGTCTTTAATTTAACATTTACGTCATTTTTTGCATTCCAAAGGCTTATTCTAATCACTTTTCATACTTATGGAATGTAGTTCATCCAATAAGCGTGTTTGTGTCATTAATTTAACATTTACGTCATTTTGTGCATCCCAAGGCTTATTCTAATCACTTTTCGTACTTAATGAATATAGTTCATCCAATAAGTGCATTTGTGTCAATGGATGAACATTTACGTCATTTTGTGCATCCCAAGGCTTATCAAATCACTTTTCTTACTTAAAAAATGTAGTTCATCCAATTAGCGCGTTAGTGTCATTAATTTTACATTTACGTCATTTTGTGCATCCCAAAACTTATTCTAACCACTTTTCATACTTAAGGAATGTAGTTCATCCAATAAGCGCGTTTGTGTCATTAATTTAACATTTACGTCATTTTGTGCATCCCAAGGCTTATTCTAATCATTATTGGTACTTAAAGAATGTAGTTCATCTAATAAGTGCATTTGTGTCATTCGATGAACATTTACGTCATTTTGTGCATCCCATGGCTTATTCTAATCACTTTTAGTTCTTAAGGAATGTAGTTCATCCAATAAGTGCATTTGTGTCATTGGATGAACATTTACGTCATTTTGTGCATCCAAAGGCTTATTCTAATCACTTTTCGTACTTAAGGAATGAAGTTCATCCAATAAGTGCATTTGTGTCATTGGATAAACATTTATGTCATTTTGTGCATCCCAAGGCTTATTCTAATCACTTTTCGTACTTATGGAATGTAGTTCATCCAATAAGCGTGTTTGTGTCATTAATTTAACATTTACGTCATTTTGTGCATCCCAAGGCTTTTTCTAATCACTTTTCGTAGTTAAGGAATGTAGTTCATCCAATAAGCGCGTTAGTGTCATTAATTTAACATTTACGTCATTTTTTGCATCCCAATGCTTATTATAATCACTTTTCGTACTTAAGGAATGTATTTCATCCAATAAGTGCATTTGTGTCATTGGATGACCATATACGTCATTTTGTGCATCCCAAGGCTTATTCTAATCACTTGTCGTACTTAAGGAATGTAGTTCATCCAATAAGTGTGTTTGTGTTATTAATTTAACATTTACGTCATTTTGTGCATCCAAATGCTTATTCTAATTACTTTTCGTACTTAACGAATGGTATTCATCCAATAAGCGCGTTTGAGTCATTAATTTAAAATTAATGTCATTTTGTGCATCCCAAGGGTTATTCTAATCACTTTTCGTTCATAAGGAATGTACATAATCCAATAAGTGTGTTTGTGTCTTTAATTTAACATTTACGTCATTTTGTGCATCGCAAGGCATATTCTAATCACTTTTCGTACTTAAGGAATGTAGTTCACCCACTAAGTGCGTTTGTTTCATTGGACGAACATTGACGTCTTATTGTGCATCCAAAGGCTTATTCTAAGCACTTTTCGTACTTAAGGAATGTAGTTCATCCAATAAGCGCGTTTGTGTCATTGGATGAACATTTACGTCATTTTGTGCATCCCTAGGCTTATTCTAATCATTCTTTGCTCTTATGAAATGTAGTTCATCCAATAAGTGCATTTGTGTCGTTGGATGAACATTTACGTCATTTTATGCATTCCAAGGCTTATTCTAATCACTTTTCGTACTTAAGGAATGTAGTTATCCAATAAATGCATTTGTGTCATTGGATGATTATATACGTCATTTTGTGCATCCCAAGGCTTATTCTATCAATTTTCGTACTTAAGGAATGTAGTTCATTCAATAAGCGCGTTTGTGTCATTAATTTCACATTTAGGTAATTTTGTGCATCCCAAGGCTTATTCTAATCACTTTTCGTAATTAAGGAATGTAGTTCAATTTTCGTTCTTAAGGAATGTAGTTCATCCAATAAGTGCATTTGTGTCATTGGATGAACATTTACGTCATTTTGTGCATCCCAAGGCTTATATTCTAATCACTTTTCGTAGTTAAGGAATGTAGTTCATCCAATAAGTGCATTTGTGTCATTGGATGCATATTTACGTCATTTTGTGCATACCAAGGCTTATTCTAATCACTTTTCGTTCTTCAAGAATGAAGTTCATCCAGTAAGTGCGTTTGTGTCATTAATTTAACATTTAAGTCATTTTGTGCATCCCAAGGCTTATTCTAATCACTTTTCGTACTTAAGGAATGTAGTTCATCCAATAAGTGCATTTGTGTCATTGGAAGAACATTTACGTCATTTTGTGCATCCCAAGGCTTATTCTATTCGCTTTTCGTACTTAAGGAATGTAGTTATTCAATAAGCGTGTTTCTGTCATTAATTTCACATTTAGGTAATTTTGTGCATCCCAACGCTTATTATAATCACTTTTCGTAATTAAGGAATGTAGTTCATCCAATAAGTGCATTTGTGTCATTGGATGAACATTTACGTCATTTTGTGAATCCCAAGGCTTATATTCTCATCACTTTTCGTACTTAAGAAATGTAGTTCATCAAATAAGTGCATTTGTGTCATTGGATGAACATTTACGTCATTTTGTGCATACCAAGGCTTATATTCTCATCACTTTTCGTACTTAAGAAATGTAGTTCATCAAATAAGTGCATTTGTGTCATTGGATGAACATTTACGTCATTTTGTGCATACCAAAGCTTATTCTAATCACTTTTGTACTTAAAGAATGTAGTTCATCCAGTAAGCGCGTTTGTGTCATTAATTTAACAATTAAGTCATTTTCTGCATCCCAAGGCTTATTCTTATCACTTTTCGTACTTAAGCAATGTAGTTCATCCAATAAGTGCATTTGTGACATTGTATGAACATTTACGTCATTTTGTGCATCGCAAGGCTTATTCTAATCACTTTTCGTACTTAAGGAATGTAGTTCATTCAATAATCGCGTTTGTGTCATTAATTTAACATTTAGGTAATTTTGTGCATCCCAAGGCTTATTCTAATCACTTTTCGTACTTAAGGAATGTAGTTCATCCAATAAGTGCATTTGTGTCATTGGATGAACATTTACGTCATTTTCTGCATCCCAAGGTTTATTCTAATCAACTTTCGTACATAAGGAATGTAGTTCATCCAATAAGCGCGTTTGTGTCATTAATTTAACATTTACATCTTTTTGTGCATCCCAAGGCTTATTCTAATCACTTTTCGTACTTAAGGAATGTAGTTCATCCAATAAGTGCATTTGTGTCATTGGATAAACATTTACGTCATTTTGTGCATCCCAAGGCTTATTCTAATCACTTTTAGTACTTACGGAATGTAGTTCATCCAATAAGTGCATTTGTGTCATTGGATGAACATTTACGTCATTTTGTGCATCCCAAGGCTTATTCTAATCACTTTTCGTACTTAAGGAATGTAGTTCATCCAATAAGCGCGTTTGTGTCATTAATTTAACATTTACGTCATTTTGTGCATCCCAAGGCTTATTCTAATCAATTTTCATTCTTAAGGAACATAGTTCATCCAATAAATGTGTTTGTATCATTGGTCGAACATTTACGTCATTTTGTGCATCCCAAGGCTTATTCTAATCAATTTTCATTCTTAAGGAACATAGTTCATCCAATAAATGTGTTTGTATCATTGGTCGAACATTTACGTCATTTTGTGCATCCCAAGGCTTATTCTAATCACTTTTCGTAGTTAACAAATGAAGTTCAACCATGAAGTGCATTTGTGTCATTGGATGAACATTTACGTCATTTTGTGCATCCGAAGGATTATTCTAATCACTTTTCGTACTTAAGGAATGTAGTTCATCCAATAAGCGCGTTTGTGTCATTAATTTAACATTTACGTCATTTTGTGCTTCCCAAGGCTTATTCTAATCACTTTTCGTTCTTAAGGAATGTTGTTATTCCAATAAGTGCGTTTGTGTCATTGGATGAACATTTACGTCATTTTGTGCATCCGAAGGCTTATTCTATTCGCTTTTCGTACTTAAGGAATGTAGTTCATCCAATAAGTGCATTTGTGTCATTGGATGAACATTTACGTCATTTTGTGCATGTCAACGCTTATTCTAATCACTTTTCGTACTTAACGAATGAAGTTCTTCCAATAAGTGTGTTTGTGTCATTAGATGAACATTTACGTCATTTTGTGCATCCCAAGGCTTATTCTAATCACTTTTCGTAGTTAACAAATGAAGTTCATCCAATAAGTGAATTTGTGTCATTGGATGAATATTTACGTCATTTTGTGCATCCCAAGGCTTATTCTTATCATTTTTAGTACTTAAGGAATGTAGTTCATCCAATAAGTGCATTTGTGTCATTGGATGAACATTTACGTCATTTTGTTTATCCCAAGGATTATTCTAATCACTTTTCGTACTTAAGGAATGTAGTTCATCCAATAAGCGCGTTTCTGTCATTAATTTAACATTTACGTCATTTTGTGCATCCCAAGGCTTATTCTAATCACTTTGAGTACTTAAGGAATGTATTTCATCCAATAAGTGCATTTGTTTCATTGGATGAACATTTACGTCATTTTGTGCATCCCAAGGCTTATTCTAATCACTTTTAGTACTTAAGGAATGTAGTTCATCCAATAAGTACATTTGTGTCATTGGATGAACATTTACGTCATTTTGTGCATCCCAAGGCTTATTCTAATTACTTTTCGTACTTAAGGAATGTAGTTCATCCAATAAGTGCATTTGTGTTTTTGGATGAACATTTTCGTCATTCTGGGCATCGTAAGGCTTATTTTAATCACTTTTCGTACTTAAGGAATGTAGTTCATCCAATAAGCGCGTTTGTGTCATTAATTTAACTTTTACGTCATTTTGCGCCTCCTAAGGCTTTTTCTAATCACTTTTCGTTCTTAACGAATTTGGTTCATCCAATAAGTGCATTTGTGTCATTGGATGAACATTTACGTCATTTTGTGCATCCCAAGGCGTATTCTTATCACTTTTCGTACTTAAGGAGTGTAGTTCATCGAATAAATGCGATTGTGTCATTAATTTAACATTTACGTCATTTTGTGCATCCCAAGGCTTATTCTAATCACTTTTTGTACTTAAGGAATGTAGTTCATCCAATAAGTGCTTTTGTGTCATTGGATGAATATTTATCTCATTTTGTGCATCCCAAGGCTTAATTTAATCACTTTTCGTACTTAAGGAATGCAGTTCATCCAATAAGTGCGTTTGTGTCATTAATTTAACATTTACGTCATTTTGTGCATCCCAAGGCTTATTCTAATCAATTTTCATTCTTAAGGAACATAGTTCATCCAATAAATGTGTTTGTATCATTGGTCGAACATTTACGTCATTTTCTGCATCCCAAGGCTTATTCTAATCAATTTTCATTCTTAAGGAACATAGTTCATCCAATAAATGTGTTTGTATCATTGGTCGAACATTTACGTCATTTTGTGCATCCCAAGGCTTATTCTAATCACTTTTCGTAGTTAACGAATAAGTTCATCCAATAAGTGCATTTGTGTCATTGGATGAATATTTACGTCATTTCGGTCATCCCAAGGCTTATTCTTATCATTTTTAGTACTTAAGGAATGTAGTTCATCCAATAAGTGCATTTGTGTCATTGGATGAACATTTACGTCATTTTGTGTATCCCAAGGATTATTCTAATCACTTTTCGTACTTAAGGAATGTAGTTCATCCAATAAGCGCGTTTGTGTCATTAATTTAACATTTACGTCATTTTGTGCATCCCAAGGCTTATTCTAATCACTTTTCGTAGTTAACGAATAAGTTCATCCAATAAGTGCATTTGTGTCATTGGATGAATATTTACGTCATTTCGGTCATCCCAAGGCTTATTCTTATCATTTTTAGTACTTAAGGAATGTAGTTCATCCAATAAGTGCATTTGTGTCATTGGATGAACATTTACGTCATTTTGTGCATCGCAAGGATTATTCTAATCACTTTTCGTAGTTAAGGAATGTAGTTCATCCAATAAGCGCGTTTGTGTCATTAATTTAACATTTACGTCATTTTGTGCATCCCAAGGCTTATTCTAATCACTTTTAGTACTTAAGGAATGTAGTTCATCCAATAAGTGCATTTGTGTCATTGGATGGACATTTACGTCATTTTGTGCTTCCCAAGGCTTATTCTAATCACTTTTCGTACTTAAGGAATGTAGGTCATCGAATAAGTGCATTTGTGTCATTGGATGAACATTTAGGTCATTTTGTGCATCCCAAGGCTTATTCTAATAACTTTTCGTACTTCACGAATGTAGTTCATTCAATTAGTGCATTTGTGTCATTGGATGAACATTTACGTCATATTGTGCATCCCAAGGCTTATTCTAATCACTTTTCGTACTAAAGGTGTGTATTTCATCCAATAAGCGCTTTTGTGTCATTAATTTAACATTTACGTCATTTTGTGAATCCCAAGGCTTATTCTAATCACTTTTCGTTCTTAAGGAATGTAGTTCATCCAATAAGGGCATTTGTGTCATTGGATGAACATTTACGTCATTTTGTGCATCCGAAGGCTTATTCTATTAGCTTTTCGTACTTAAGGAATGTAGTTCATCCAATAAGCGCGTTTATGTCATTAATTTAACATTTACGTCATTTTGTGCTTCCCAAGGCTTATTCTAATCACTTTTCGTTCTTAAGGAATGTTGTTATTCCAATAAGTGCGTTTGTGTCATTGGATGAACATTTACGTCATTTTGTGCATCCGAAGGCTTATTCTATTCGCTTTTTGTACTTAAGGAATATAGTTCATCCAATAAGTGCATTTGTGTCATTGGATGAACATTTACGTAATTTTGTGCATCTCAACGCTTATTCTAATCACTTTTCGTACTTAACGAATGAAGTTCTTCCAATAAGTGAGTTTGTGTCATTAGATGAACATTTACGTCATTTTGTGCATCCCAAGGCTTATTCTAATTACTTTTCGTAGTTAACGAATGAAGTTCATCCGATAAGTGCATTTGTGTCATTGGATGAATATTTACGTCATTTTGTGCATCCTAAGGCTTATTCTTATCATTTTTAGTACTTAAGGAATGTAGTTCATCCAATAAGTGCATTTGTGTCATTGGATGAACATTTACGTAATTTTGTGCATCTCAACGCTTATTCTAATCACTTTTCGTACTTAACGAATGAAGTTCTTCCAATAAGTGAGTTTGTGTCATTAGATGAACATTTACGTCATTTTGTGCATTCCAAGGCTTATTCTAATTACTTTTCGTAGTTAACGAATGAAGTTCATCCAATAAGTGCATTTGTGTCATTGGATGAATATTTACGTCATTTTGTGCATCCTAAGGCTTATTCTTATCATTTTTAGTACTTAAGGAATGTAGTTCATCCAATAAGTGCATTTGTGTCATTGGATGAACATTTACGTCATTTTGTGCATCCCAAGGATTATTCTAATCACTTTTCGTACTTAAGGAATGTAGTTCATCCAATAAGCGCGTTTGTGTCATTAATTTAACATTTACGTCATTTTGTGCATCCCAAGGCTTATTCTAATCACTTTGAGTACTTAAGGAATGTAGTTCATCCAATAAGTGCATTTGTGTGATTGGATGAACATTTACGTCATTTTGTGCATCCCTAGGCTTATTCTTATCATTTTTAGTACTTAAGGAATGTAGTTCATCCAATAAGTGCATTTGTGTCATTGGATGAACATTTACGTCATTTTGTGCATCCCAAGGATTATTCTAATCACTTTTCGTACTTAAGAAATGTAGTTCATCCAATAAGCGCGTTTGTGTCATTAATTTAACATTTACGTCATTTTGTGCATCCCAAGGCTTATTCTAATCACTTTGAGTACTTAAGGAATGTATTTCATCCAATAAGTGCATTTGTGTCATTGGATGAACATTTACGTCATTTTGTGCATCCCAAGGCTTATTCTAATCACTTTTCGTACTTAAGGAATGTAGTTCATCCAATAAGTGCATTTGTGTTTTTGGATGAACATTTTCGTCATTCTGGGCATCGTAAGGCTTATTTTAATCACTTTTCGTACTTAAGGAATGTAGTTCATCCAATAAGCGCGTTTGTGTCATTAATTTAACTTTTACGTCATTTTGCGCCTCCTAAGGCTTTTTCTAATCACTTTTCGTTCTTAACGAATTTGGTTCATCCAATAAGTGCATTTGTGTCATTGGATGAACATTTACGTCATTTTGTGCATCCCAAGGCGTATTCTTATCACTTTTCGTACTTAAGGAGTGTAGTTCATCCAATAAATGCGATTGTGTCATTAATTTAACATTTACGTCATTTTGTGCATCCCAAGGCTTATTCTAATCACTTTTTGTACTTAAGGAATGTAGTTCATCCAATAAGTGCATTTGTGTCATTGGATGAATATTTATCTCATTTTGTGCATCCCAAGGCTTAATTTATTCACTTTTCGTACTTAAGGAATGCAGTTCATCCAATAAGTGCGTTTGTGTCATTAATTTAACATTTACGTCATTTTGTGCATCCCAAGGCTTATTCTAATCAATTTTCATTCTTAAGGAACATAGTTCATCCAATAAATGTGTTTGTATCATTGGTCGAACATTTACGTCATTTTGTGCATCCCAAGGCTTATTCTAATCACTTTTTGTACTTAAGGAATGTAGTTCATCCAATAAGTGCATTTGTGTCATTGGATGAATATTTATCTCATTTTGTGCATCCCAAGGCTTAATTTATTCACTTTTCGTACTTAAGGAATGCAGTTCATCCAATAAGTGCGTTTGTGTCATTAATTTAACATTTACGTCATTTTGTGCATCCCAAGGCTTATTCTAATCAATTTTCATTCTTAAGGAACATAGTTCATCCAATAAATGTGTTTGTATCATTGGTCGAACATTTACGTCATTTTGTGCATCCCAAGGCTTATTCTAATCACTTTTCGTAGTTAACGAATAAGTTCATCCAATAAGTGCATTTGTGTCATTGGATGAATATTTACGTTATTTCGTGCATCCCAAGGCTTATTCTTATCATTTTTAGTACTTAAGGAATGTAGTTCATCCAATAAGTGCATTTGTGTCATTGGATGAACATTTACGTCATTTTGTGCATCGCAAGGATTATTCTAATCACTTTTCGTACTTAATGAATGTAGTTCATCCAATAAGCGCGTTTGTGTCATTAATTTAACATTTACGTCATTTTGTGCATCTTAAGGCTTATTCTAATCACTTTTTGTTCTTAACGAATTTGGTTCATTCAATAAGTGCATTTGTGTCATTGGATGAACATTTACGTCATTTTTTGCATCCCAAGGCGTATTCTAATCCTTAAGGAGTGTAGTTCATCCAATAAGTGCGATTGTGTCATTATTTTAACATTTACGTCATTTTGTGCATCCCAAGGCTTATTCTAATCACTTTTTGTACTTAAGGAATGTAGTTCATCCAATAAGTGCATTTGTGTCATTGGATGAATATTTACGTCATTTCGTGCATCCCAAGGCTTGTTCTTATCATTTTTAGTACCTAAGGAATGTAGTTCATCCAATAAGTGCATTTGTGTCATTGGATGAACATTTACGTCATTTTGTGCATCGCAAGGATTATTCTAATCACTTTTCGTACTTAATGAATGTAGTTCATCGAATAAGCGCGTTTGTGTCATTAATTTAACATTTACGTCATTTTGTGCATCTTAAGGCTTATTCTAATCACTTTTTGTTCTTAACGAATTTGGTTCATCCAATAAGTGCATTTGTGTCATTGGATGAACATTTATGTCATTTTTTGCATCCCAAGGCGTATTCTAATCCTTAAGGAGTGTAGTTCATCCAATAAGTGCGATTGTATCATTGGATGAACATTTACGTCATTTTGTGCATCCCAAGGCTTATTCTAATCACTTTTAGTACTTACGGAATGTAGTTCATCCAATAAGTGCATTTGTGTCATTGGATGAACATTTACGTCATTTTGTGCATCCCAAGGCTTATTCTAATCACTTTTCGTACTTAAGGAATGTAGTTCATCCAATAAGCGCGTTTGTGTCATTAATTTAACATTTACGTCATTTTGTGCATCCCAAGGCTTATTCTAATCAATTTTCATTCTTAAGGAACATAGTTCATCCAATAAATGTGTTTGTATCATTGGTCGAACATTTACGTCATTTTGTGCATCCCAAGGCTTATTCTAATCAATTTTCATTCTTAAGGAACATAGTTCATCCAATAAATGTGTTTGTATCATTGGTCGAACATTTACGTCATTTTGTGCATCCCAAGGCTTATTCTAATCACTTTTCGTAGTTAACGAATAAGTTCATCCAATAAGTGCATTTGTGTCATTGGATGAATATTTACGTCATTTCGTGCATCCCAAGGCTTATTCTTATCATTTTTAGTACTTAAGGAATGTAGTTCATCCAATAAGTGCATTTGTGTCATTGGATGAACATTTACGTCATTTTGTGCATCGCAAGGATTATTCTAATCACTTTTCGTACTTAATGAATGTAGTTCATCCAATAAGCGCGTTTGTGTCATTAATTTAACATTTACGTCATTTTGTGCATCTTAAGGCTTATTCTAATCACTTTTTGTTCTTAACGAATTTGGTTCATTCAATAAGTGCATTTGTGTCATTGGATGAACATTTACGTCATTTTTTGCATCCCAAGGCGTATTCTAATCCTTAAGGAGTGTAGTTCATCCAATAAGTGCGATTGTGTCATTATTTTAACATTTACGTCATTTTGTGCATCCCAAGGCTTATTCTAATCACTTTTTGTACTTAAGGAATGTAGTTCATCCAATAAGTGCATTTGTGTCATTGGATGAATATTTACGTCATTTCGTGCATCCCAAGGCTTGTTCTTATCATTTTTAGTACTTAAGGAATGTAGTTCATCCAATAAGTGCATTTGTGTCATTGGATGAACATTTACGTCATTTTGTGCATCGCAAGGATTATTCTAATCACTTTTCGTACTTAATGAATGTAGTTCATCCAATAAGCGCGTTTGTGTCATTAATTTAACATTTACGTCATTTTGTGCATCTTAAGGCTTATTCTAATCACTTTTTGTTCTTAACGAATTTGGTTCATTCAATAAGTGCATTTGTGTCATTGGATGAACATTTACGTCATTTTTTGCCTCCCAAGGCGTATTCTAATCCTTAAGGAGTGTAGTTCATCCAATAAGTGCGATTGTGTCATTATTTTAACATTTACGTCATTTTGTGAATCCCAAGGCTTATTCTAATCACTTTGAGTACTTAAGGAATGTAGTTCATCCAATAAGTGCATTTGTGTCATTGGATGAACATTTACGTCATTTTGTGCATCTCAACGCTTATTCTAATCACTTTTCGTACTTAACGAATGAAGTTCTTCCAATAAGTGAGTTTGTGTCATTAATTTAACATTTACGTCATTTTGTGCATCTTAAGGCTTATTCTAATCACTTTTTGTTCTTAACGAATTTGGTTCATCCAATAAGTGCATTTGTGTCATTGGATGAACATTTATGTCATTTTTTGCATCCCAAGGCGTATTGTAATCCTTAAGGAGTGTAGTTCATCCAATAAGTGCGATTGTGTCATTAATTTAACATTTACGTCATTTTGTGCATCCCAAGGCTTATTCTAATCACTTTTTGTACTTAAGGAATGTAGTTCATCCAATAAGTGCATTTGTATCATTGGATGAATATTTATATCATTTTGTGCATCCCAAGGCTTAATTTAATCACTTTTCGTACTTAAGGATTGCAGTTCATCCAATAAGTGCGTTTGTGTCATTAATTTAACATTTACGTCATTTTGTGCATCCCAAGGCTTATTCTAATCAATTTTCATTCTTAAGGAACGTAGTTCAACCAATAAATATGTTTGTATCATTGGTCGAACATTTACGTCATTTTGTGCATCCCAAGGCTTATTCTAATCACTTTTCGTAGTTAATGAAGTTCAACCAATAAGTGCATTTGTGTCATTGGATGAACATTTACGTCATTTTGTGCATCCCAAGGATTATTCTAATCACTTTTCGTACTTAAGGAATGTAGTTCATCCAATAAGCGCGTTTGTGTCATTAATTTAACATTTACGTCATTTTGTGCATCCCAAGGCTTATTCTAATCACTTTGAGTACTTAAGGAATGTAGTTCATCCAATAAGTGCATTTGTGTGATTGGATGAACATTTACGTCATTTTGTGCATCCCAAGGCTTATTCTTATCATTTTTAGTACTTAAGGAATGTAGTTCATCCAATAAGTGCATTTGTGTCATTGGATGAACATTTACGTCATTTTGTGCATCCCAAGGATTATTCTAATCACTTTTCGTACTTAAGGAATGTAGTTCATCCAATAAGCGCGTTTGTGTCATTAATTTAACATTTACGTCATTTTGTGCATCCCAAGGCTTATTCTAATCACTTTTAGTACTTAAGGAATGTAGTTCATCCAATAAGTGCATTTGTGTCATTGGATGAACATTTACGTCATTTTGTGCATCCCAAGGCTTATTCTAATCACTTTTCGTACTTAAGGAATGTAGTTCATCCAATAAGCGCGTTTGTGTCATTAATTTAACATTTACGTCATTTTGTGCATCCCAAGGCTTATTCTAATCACTTTGAGTACTTAAGGAATGTAGTTCATCCAATAAGTGCATTTGTGTCATTGGATGAACATTTACGTCATTTTGTGCATCCCAAGGCGTATTCTTATCACTTTTCGTACTTAAGGAGTGTAGTTCATCCAATAAATGCGATTGTGTCATTAATTTAACATTTACGTCATTTTGTGCATCCCAAGGCTTATTCTAATCACTTTTTGTACTTAAGGAATGTAGTTCATCCAATAAGTGCATTTGTGTCATTGGATGAATATTTATCTCATTTTGTGCATCCCAAGGCTTAATTTAATCACTTTTCGTACTTAAGGAATGCAGTTCATCCAATAAGTGCGTTTGTGTCATTAATTTAACATTTACGTCATTTTGTGCATCCCAAGGCTTATTCTAATCAATTTTCATTCTTAAGGAACATAGTTCATCCAATAAATGTGTTTGTATCATTGGTCGAACATTTACGTCATTTTGTGCATCCCAAGGCTTATTCTAATCAATTTTCATTCTTAAGGAACATAGTTCATCCAATAAATGTGTTTGTATCATTGGTCGAACATTTACGTCATTTTGTGCATCCCAAGGCTTATTCTAATCAATTTTCATTCTTAAGGAACATAGTTCATCCAATAAATGTGTTTGTATCATTGGTCGAACATTTACGTCATTTTGTGCATCCCAAGGCTTATTCTAATCACTTTTCGTAGTTAACGAATAAGTTCATCCAATAAGTGCATTTGTGTCATTGGATGAATATTTACGTCATTTCGTGCATCCCAAGGCTTATTCTTATCATTTTTAGTACTTAAGGAATGTAGTTCATCCAATAAGTGCATTTGTGTCATTGGATGAACATTTACGTCATTTTGTGCATCGCAAGGATTATTCTAATCACTTTTCGTACTTAATGAATGTAGTTCATCCAATAAGCGCGTTTGTGTCATTAATTTAACATTTACGTCATTTTGTGCATCTTAAGGCTTATTCTAATCACTTTTTGTTCTTAACGAATTTGGTTCATTCAATAAGTGCATTTGTGTCATTGGATGAACATTTACGTCATTTTTTGCCTCCCAAGTCGTATTCTAATCCTTAAGGAGTGTAGTTCATCCAATAAGTGCGATTGTGTCATTATTTTAACATTTACGTCATTTTGTGCATCCCAAGGCTTATTCTAATCACTTTGAGTACTTAAGGAATGTAGTTCATCCAATAAGTGCATTTGTGTCATTGGATTAACATTTACGTCATTTTGTGCATCGCAAGGATTATTCTAATCACTTTTCGTACTTAATGAATGTAGTTCATCCAATAAGCGCGTTTGTGTCATTAATTTAACATTTACGTCATTTTGTGCATCTTAAGGCTTATTCTAATCACTTTTTGTTCTTAACGAATTTGGTTCATTCAATAAGTGCATTTGTGTCATTGGATGAACATTTACGTCATTTTTTGCCTCCCAAGGCGTATTCTAATCCTTAAGGAGTGTAGTTCATCCAATAAGTGCGATTGTGTCATTATTTTAACATTTACGTCATTTTGTGCATCCCAAGGCTTATTCTAATCACTTTTTGTACTTAAGGAATGTAGTTCATCCAATAAGTGCATTTGTGTCATTGGATGAATATTTACGTCATTTCGTGCATCCCAAGGCTTGTTCTTATCATTTTTAGTACTTAAGGAATGTAGTTCATCCAATAAGTGCATTTGTGTCATTGGATGAACATTTACGTCATTTTGTGCATTGCAAGGATTATTCTAATCACTTTTCGTACTTAATGAATGTAGTTCATCGAATAAGCGCGTTTGTGTCATTAATTTAACATTTACGTCATTTTGTGCATCTTAAGGCTTATTCTAATCACTTTTTGTTCTTAACGAATTTGGTTCATCCAATAAGTGCATTTGTGTCATTGGATGAACATTTACATCATTTTTTGCATCCCAAGGTGTATTCTAATCCTTAAGGAGTGTAGTTCATCCAATAAGTGCGATTGTGTCATTAATTTAACATTTACGTCATTTTGTGCATCCCAAAGCTTATTCTAATCACTTTTTGTACTTAAGGAATGTAGTTCATCCAATAAGTGCATTTGTGTCATTGGATGAATATTTATATCATTTTTTGCATCCCAAGGCTTAATTTAATCACTTTTCGTACTTAAGGAATGTAATTCATCCAATAAGCGCGTTTGTGTCATTAATTTAACATTTACGTCATTTTGTGCATCCCAAGGCTTATTCCAATCACTTTGAGTACTTAAGGAATGTAGTTCATCCAATAAGTGCATTTGTGTCATTGGATGAACATTTACGTCATTTTGTGTATCCCAAGGCTTATTCTAATCACTTTTAGTACTTAAGGAATGTAGTTCATCCAATAAGTGCATTTGTGTCATTGGATGAACATTTACGTCATTTTGTGCATCCCAAGGATTATTCTAATCACTTTTCGTACTTAAGGAATGTAGTTCATCCAATAAGCGCGTTTGTGTCATTAATTTAACATTTACGTCATTTTGTGCATCCCAAGGCTTATTCTAATCACTTTGAGTACTTAAGGAATGTAGTTCATCCAATAAGTGCATTTGTGTCATTGGATGAACATTTACGTCATTTTGTGCATCCCAAGGCTTATTCTAATCACTTTTAGTACTTAAGGAATGTAGTTCATCCAACAAGTGCATTTGTGTCATTGGATGGACATTTACGTCATTTTGTGCTTCCCAAGGCTTATTCTAATCACTTTTCGTTCATAAGGAATGTAGTTTATCCAATAAGGGCGTTTGTGTCATTAATTTAATATTTATGTCATTTTGTGCATCCCTATGCTTATTCTAATCAATTTTCGTTCTTAAGGAATGTAGTTCATCCAATAAGTGCATTTGTGTCATTGGATGAATATTTATATCATTTTGTGCATCCCAAGGCTTAATTTAATCACTTTTCGTACTTAAGGAATGCAGTTCATCCAATAAGTGCGTTTGTGTCATTAATTTAACATTTACGTCATTTTGTGCATCCCAAGGCTTATTCTAATCAATTTTCATTCTTAAGGAACATAGTTCATCCAATAAATGTGTTTGTATCATTGGTCGAACATTTACGTCATTTTGTGCATCCCAAGGCTTATTCTAATCACTTTTCGTAGTTAACGAATAAGTTCATCCAATAAGTGCATTTGTGTCATTAGATGAATGTTTACGTCATTTCGTGCATCCCAAGGCTTATTCTTATCATTTTTAGTACTTAAGGAATGTAGTTCATCCAATAAGTGCATTTGTGTCATTGGATGAACATTTACGTCATTTTGTGCATCGCAAGGATTATTCTAATCACTTTTCGTACTTAATGAATGTAGTTCATCCAATAAGCGCGTTTGTGTCATTAATTTAACATTTACGTCATTTTGTGCATCTTAAGGCTTATTCTAATCACTTTTTGTTCTTAACGAATTTGGTTCATTCAATAAGTGCATTTGTGTCATTGGATGAACATTTACGTCATTTTTTGCATCCCAAGGCGTATTCTAATCCTTAAGGAGTGTAGTTCATCCAATAAGTGCGATTGTGTCATTATTTTAACATTTACGTCATTTTGTGCATCCCAAGGCTTATTCTAATCACTTTTTGTACTTAAGGAATGTAGTTCATCCAATAAGTGCATTTGTGTCATTGGATGAATATTTACGTCATTTCGTGCATCCCAAGGCTTGTTCTTATCATTTTTAGTACTTAAGGAATGTAGTTCATCCAATAAGTGCATTTGTGTCATTGGATGAACATTTACGTCATTTTGTGCATCGCAAGGATTATTCTAATCACTTTTCGTACTTAATGAATGTAGTTCATCCAATAAGCGCGTTTGTGTCATTAATTTAACATTTACGTCATTTTGTGCATCTTAAGGCTTATTCTAATCACTTTTTGTTCTTAACGAATTTGGTTCATTCAATAAGTGCATTTGTGTCATTGGATGAACATTTACGTCATTTTTTGCCTCCCAAGTCGTATTCTAATCCTTAAGGAGTGTAGTTCATCCAATAAGTGCGATTGTGTCATTATTTTAACATTTACGTCATTTTGTGCATCCCAAGGCTTATTCTAATCACTTTGAGTACTTAAGGAATGTAGTTCATCCAATAAGTGCATTTGTGTCATTGGATTAACATTTACGTCATTTTGTGCATCGCAAGGATTATTCTAATCACTTTTCGTACTTAATGAATGTAGTTCATCCAATAAGCGCGTTTGTGTCATTAATTTAACATTTACGTCATTTTGTGCATCTTAAGGCTTATTCTAATCACTTTTTGTTCTTAACGAATTTGGTTCATTCAATAAGTGCATTTGTGTCATTGGATGAACATTTACGTCATTTTTTGCCTCCCAAGGCGTATTCTAATCCTTAAGGAGTGTAGTTCATCCAATAAGTGCGATTGTGTCATTATTTTAACATTTACGTCATTTTGTGCATCCCAAGGCTTATTCTAATCACTTTTTGTACTTAAGGAATGTAGTTCATCCAATAAGTGCATTTGTGTCATTGGATGAATATTTACGTCATTTCGTGCATCCCAAGGCTTGTTCTTATCATTTTTAGTACTTAAGGAATGTAGTTCATCCAATAAGTGCATTTGTGTCATTGGATGAACATTTACGTCATTTTGTGCATTGCAAGGATTATTCTAATCACTTTTCGTACTTAATGAATGTAGTTCATCGAATAAGCGCGTTTGTGTCATTAATTTAACATTTACGTCATTTTGTGCATCTTAAGGCTTATTCTAATCACTTTTTGTTCTTAACGAATTTGGTTCATCCAATAAGTGCATTTGTGTCATTGGATGAACATTTATGTCATTTTTTGCATCCCAAGGCGTATTGTAATCCTTAAGGAGTGTAGTTCATCCAATAAGTGCGATTGTGTCATTAATTTAACATTTACGTCATTTTGTGCATCCCAAGGCTTATTCTAATCACTTTTTGTACTTAAGGAATGTAGTTCATCCAATAAGTGCATTTGTATCATTGGATGAATATTTATATCATTTTGTGCATCCCAAGGCTTAATTTAATCACTTTTCGTACTTAAGGATTGCAGTTCATCCAATAAGTGCGTTTGTGTCATTAATTTAACATTTACGTCATTTTGTGCATCCCAAGGCTTATTCTAATCACTTTGAGTACTTAAGGAATGTAGTTCATCCAATAAGTGCATTTGTGTGATTGGATGAACATTTACGTCATTTTGTGAATCCCAAGGCTTATTCTAATCACTTTTCGTTCTTAAGGAATGTAGTTCATCCAATAAGGGCATGTGTCATTGGATGAACATTTACGTCATTTTGTGCATCCGAAGGCTTATTCTATTAGCTTTTCGTACTTAAGGAATGTAGTTCATCCAATAAGCGCGTTTATGTCATTAATTTAACATTTACGTCATTTTGTGCTTCCCAAGGCTTATTCTAATCACTTTTCGTTCTTAAGGAATGTTGTTATTCCAATAAGTGCGTTTGTGTCATTGGATGAACATTTACGTCATTTTGTGCATCCGAAGGCTTATTCTATTCGCTTTTTGTACTTAAGGAATATAGTTCATCCAATAAGTGCATTTGTGTCATTGGATGAACATTTACGTAATTTTGTGCATCTCAACGCTTATTCTAATCACTTTTCGTACTTAACGAATGAAGTTCTTCCAATAAGTGAGTTTGTGTCATTAGATGAACATTTACGTCATTTTGTGCATCCCAAGGCTTATTCTAATTACTTTTCGTAGTTAACGAATGAAGTTCATCCGATAAGTGCATTTGTGTCATTGGATGAATATTTACGTCATTTTGTGCATCCTAAGGCTTATTCTTATCATTTTTAGTACTTAAGGAATGTAGTTCATCCAATAAGTGCATTTGTGTCATTGGATGAACATTTACGTAATTTTGTGCATCTCAACGCTTATTCTAATCACTTTTCGTACTTAACGAATGAAGTTCTTCCAATAAGTGAGTTTGTGTCATTAGATGAACATTTACGTCATTTTGTGCATTCCAAGGCTTATTCTAATTACTTTTCGTAGTTAACGAATGAAGTTCATCCAATAAGTGCATTTGTGTCATTGGATGAATATTTACGTCATTTTGTGCATCCTAAGGCTTATTCTTATCATTTTTAGTACTTAAGGAATGTAGTTCATCCAATAAGTGCATTTGTGTCATTGGATGAACATTTACGTCATTTTGTGCATCCCAAGGATTATTCTAATCACTTTTCGTACTTAAGGAATGTAGTTCATCCAATAAGCGCGTTTGTGTCATTAATTTAACATTTACGTCATTTTGTGCATCCCAAGGCTTATTCTAATCACTTTGAGTACTTAAGGAATGTAGTTCATCCAATAAGTGCATTTGTGTGATTGGATGAACATTTACGTCATTTTGTGCATCCCTAGGCTTATTCTTATCATTTTTAGTACTTAAGGAATGTAGTTCATCCAATAAGTGCATTTGTGTCATTGGATGAACATTTACGTCATTTTGTGCATCCCAAGGATTATTCTAATCACTTTTCGTACTTAAGAAATGTAGTTCATCCAATAAGCGCGTTTGTGTCATTAATTTAACATTTACGTCATTTTGTGCATCCCAAGGCTTATTCTAATCACTTTGAGTACTTAAGGAATGTATTTCATCCAATAAGTGCATTTGTGTCATTGGATGAACATTTACGTCATTTTGTGCATCCCAAGGCTTATTCTAATCACTTTTCGTACTTAAGGAATGTAGTTCATCCAATAAGTGCATTTGTGTTTTTGGATGAACATTTTCGTCATTCTGGGCATCGTAAGGCTTATTTTAATCACTTTTCGTACTTAAGGAATGTAGTTCATCCAATAAGCGCGTTTGTGTCATTAATTTAACTTTTACGTCATTTTGCGCCTCCTAAGGCTTTTTCTAATCACTTTTCGTTCTTAACGAATTTGGTTCATCCAATAAGTGCATTTGTGTCATTGGATGAACATTTACGTCATTTTGTGCATCCCAAGGCGTATTCTTATCACTTTTCGTACTTAAGGAGTGTAGTTCATCGAATAAATGCGATTGTGTCATTAATTTAACATTTACGTCATTTTGTGCATCCCAAGGCTTATTCTAATCACTTTTTGTACTTAAGGAATGTAGTTCATCCAATAAGTGCTTTTGTGTCATTGGATGAATATTTATCTCATTTTGTGCATCCCAAGGCTTAATTTAATCACTTTTCGTACTTAAGGAATGCAGTTCATCCAATAAGTGCGTTTGTGTCATTAATTTAACATTTACGTCATTTTGTGCATCCCAAGGCTTATTCTAATCAATTTTCATTCTTAAGGAACATAGTTCATCCAATAAATGTGTTTGTATCATTGGTCGAACATTTACGTCATTTTGTGCATCCCAAGGCTTATTCTAATCACTTTTCGTAGTTAACGAATAAGTTCATCCAATAAGTGCATTTGTGTCATTAGATGAATGTTTACGTCATTTCGTGCATCCCAAGGCTTATTCTTATCATTTTTAGTACTTAAGGAATGTAGTTCATCCAATAAGTGCATTTGTGTCATTAGATGAATGTTTACGTCATTTCGTGCATCCCAAGGCTTATTCTTATCATTTTTAGTACTTAAGGAATGTAGTTCATCCAATAAGTGCATTTGTGTCATTGGATGAACATTTACGTCATTTTGTGCATCGCAAGGATTATTCTAATCACTTTTCGTACTTAAGGAATGTAGTTCATCCAATAAGCGCGTTTGTGTCATTAATTTTACATTTACGTCATTTTGTGCATCCCAAGGCTTATTCTAATCAATTTTCATTCTTAAGGAACGTAGTTCATCCAATAAATATGTTTGTATCATTGGTCGAACATTTACGTCATTTTGTGCATCCCAAGGCTTATTCTAATCACTTTTCGTAGTTAACAAATGAAGTTCAACCAATAAGTGCATTTGTGTCATTGGATGAACATTTACGTCATTTTGTGCATCGCAAGGATTATTCTAATCACTTTTCGTACTTAATGAATGTAGTTCATCCAATAAGCGCGTTTGTGTCATTAATTTAACATTTACGTCATTTTGTGCATCTTAAGGCTTATTCTAATCACTTTTTGTTCTTAACGAATTTGGTTCATTCAATAAGTGCATTTGTGTCATTGGATGAACATTTACGTCATTTTTTGCCTCCCAAGGCGTATTCTAATCCTTAAGGAGTGTAGTTCATCCAATAAGTGCGATTGTGTCATTATTTTAACATTTACGTCATTTTGTGAATCCCAAGGCTTATTCTAATCACTTTGAGTACTTAAGGAATGTAGTTCATCCAATAAGTGCATTTGTGTCATTGGATGAACATTTACGTCATTTTGTGCATCTCAACGCTTATTCTAATCACTTTTCGTACTTAACGAATGAAGTTCTTCCAATAAGTGAGTTTGTGTCATTAATTTAACATTTACGTCATTTTGTGCATCTTAAGGCTTATTCTAATCACTTTTTGTTCTTAACGAATTTGGTTCATCCAATAAGTGCATTTGTGTCATTGGATGAACATTTATGTCATTTTTTGCATCCCAAGGCGTATTGTAATCCTTAAGGAGTGTAGTTCATCCAATAAGTGCGATTGTGTCATTAATTTAACATTTACGTCATTTTGTGCATCCCAAGGCTTATTCTAATCACTTTTTGTACTTAAGGAATGTAGTTCATCCAATAAGTGCATTTGTATCATTGGATGAATATTTATATCATTTTGTGCATCCCAAGGCTTAATTTAATCACTTTTCGTACTTAAGGATTGCAGTTCATCCAATAAGTGCGTTTGTGTCATTAATTTAACATTTACGTCATTTTGTGCATCCCAAGGCTTATTCTAATCACTTTGAGTACTTAAGGAATGTAGTTCATCCAATAAGTGCATTTGTGTGATTGGATGAACATTTACGTCATTTTGTGAATCCCAAGGCTTATTCTAATCACTTTTCGTTCTTAAGGAATGTAGTTCATCCAATAAGGGCATGTGTCATTGGATGAACATTTACGTCATTTTGTGCATCCGAAGGCTTATTCTATTAGCTTTTCGTACTTAAGGAATGTAGTTCATCCAATAAGCGCGTTTATGTCATTAATTTAACATTTACGTCATTTTGTGCTTCCCAAGGCTTATTCTAATCACTTT
>JBBPBO010000004.1:32657447-32706757 GCA_037974295.1 Cicer cuneatum | reverse complement strand
CACTTTTCGTTCTTAAGGAATGTAGTTCATCCAATAAGGGCATGTGTCATTGGATGAACATTTACGTCATTTTGTGCATCCGAAGGCTTATTCTATTAGCTTTTCGTACTTAAGGAATGTAGTTCATCCAATAAGCGCGTTTATGTCATTAATTTAACATTTACGTCATTTTGTGCTTCCCAAGGCTTATTCTAATCACTTTGAGTACTTAAGGAATGTAGTTCATCCAATAAGTGCATTTGTGTGATTGGATGAACATTTACGTCATTTTGTGAATCCCAAGGCTTATTCTAATCACTTTTCGTTCTTAAGGAATGTTGTTATTCCAATAAGTGCGTTTGTGTCATTGGATGAACATTTACATCATTTTGTGCATCCGAAGGCTTATTCTATTCGCTTTTTGTACTTAAGGAATATAGTTCATCCAATAAGTGCATTTGTGTCATTGGATGAACATTTACGTAATTTTATGCATCTCAACGCTTATTCTAATCACTTTTCGTACTTAACGAATGAAGTTCTTCCAATAAGTGAGTTTGTGTCATTAGATGAACATTTACGTCATTTAGTGCATCCCAAGGCTTATTCTAATTACTTTTCGTAGTTAACGAATGAAGTTCATCCAATAAGTGCATTTGTGTCATTGGATGAATATTTACGTCATTTTGTGCATCCTAAGGCTTATTCTTATCATTTTTAGTACTTAAGGAATGTAGTTCATCCAATAAGTGCATTTGTGTCATTGGATGAACATTTACGTCATTTTGTGCATCCCAAGGATTATTCTAATCACTTTTCGTACTTAAGGAATGTAATTCATCCAATAAGCGCGTTTGTGTCATTAATTTAACATTTACGTCATTTTGTGCATCCCAAGGCTTATTCTAATCACTTTGAGTACTTAAGGAATGTAGTTCATCCAATAAGTGCATTTGTGTGATTGGATGAACATTTACGTCATTTTGTGCATCCGAAGGCTTATTCTTATCATTTTTAGTACTTAAGGAATGTAGTTCATCCAATAAGTGCATTTGTGTCATTGGATGAACATTTACGTCATTTTGTGCATCCCAAGGATTATTCTAATCACTTTTCGTACTTAAGGAATGTAGTTCATCCAATAAGCGCGTTTGTGTCTTTAATTTAACATTTACGTCATTTTGTGCATCTTAAGGCTTATTCTAATCACTTTTTGTTCTTAACGAATTTGGTTCATCCAATAAGTGCATTTGTGTCATTGGATGAACATTTATGTCATTTTTTGCATCCCAAGGCGTATTGTAATCCTTAAGGAGTGTAGTTCATCCAATAAGTGCGATTGTGTCATTAATTTAACATTTACGTCATTTTGTGCATCCCAAGGCTTATTCTAATCACTTTTTGTACTTAAGGAATGTAGTTCATCCAATAAGTGCATTTGTATCATTGGATGAATATTTATATCATTTTGTGCATCCCAAGGCTTAATTTAATCACTTTTCGTACTTAAGGATTGCAGTTCATCCAATAAGTGCGTTTGTGTCATTAATTTAACATTTACGTCATTTTGTGCATCCCAAGGCTTATTCTAATCAATTTTCATTCTTAAGGAACGTAGTTCAACCAATAAATATGTTTGTATCATTGGTCGAACATTTACGTCATTTTGTGCATCCCAAGGCTTATTCTAATCACTTTTCGTAGTTAATGAAGTTCAACCAATAAGTGCATTTGTGTCATTGGATGAACATTTACGTCATTTTGTGCATCCCAAGGATTATTCTAATCACTTTTCGTACTTAAGGAATGTAGTTCATCCAATAAGCGCGTTTGTGTCATTAATTTAACATTTACGTCATTTTGTGCATCCCAAGGCTTATTCTAATCACTTTGAGTACTTAAGGAATGTAGTTCATCCAATAAGTGCATTTGTGTGATTGGATGAACATTTACGTCATTTTGTGCATCCCAAGGCTTATTCTTATCATTTTTAGTACTTAAGGAATGTAGTTCATCCAATAAGTGTATTTGTGTCATTGGATGAACATTTACGTCATTTTGTGCATCCCAAGGATTATTCTAATCACTTTTCGCACTTAAGGAATATAGTTCATGCAATAAGCGCGTTTGTGTCATTAATTTAACATTTACGTCATTTTGTGCATCCCAAGGCTTATTCTAATCACTTTGAGTACTTAAGGAATGTAGTTCATCCAATAAGTGCATTTGTGTCATTGGATGAACATTTACGTCATTTTGTGCATCCCAAGGCGTATTCTTATCACTTTTCGTACTTAAGGAGTGTAGTTCATCCAATAAATGCGATTGTGTCATTAATTTAACATTTACGTCATTTTGTGCATCCCAAGGCTTATTCTAATCACTTTTTGTACTTAAGGAATGTAGTTCATCCAATAAGTGCATTTGTGTCATTGGATGAATATTTATCTCATTTTGTGCATCCCAAGGCTTAATTTAATCACTTTTCGTACTTAAGGAATGCAGTTCATCCAATAAGTGCGTTTGTGTCATTAATTTAACATTTACGTCATTTTGTGCATCCCAAGGCTTATTCTAATCAATTTTCATTCTTAAGGAACATAGTTCATCCAATAAATGTGTTTGTATCATTGGTCGAACATTTACGTCATTTTGTGCATCCCAAGGCTTATTCTAATCAATTTTCATTCTTAAGGAACATAGTTCATCCAATAAATGTGTTTGTATCATTGGTCGAACATTTACGTCATTTTGTGCATCCCAAGGCTTATTCTAATCAATTTTCATTCTTAAGGAACATAGTTCATCCAATAAATGTGTTTGTATCATTGGTCGAACATTTACGTCATTTTGTGCATCCCAAGGCTTATTCTAATCAATTTTCATTCTTAAGGAACATAGTTCATCCAATAAATGTGTTTGTATCATTGGTCGAACATTTACGTCATTTTGTGCATCCCAAGGCTTATTCTAATCACTTTTCGTAGTTAACGAATAAGTTCATCCAATAAGTGCATTTGTGTCATTGGATGAATATTTACGTCATTTCGTGCATCCCAAGGCTTATTCTTATCATTTTTAGTACTTAAGGAATGTAGTTCATCCAATAAGTGCATTTGTGTCATTGGATGAACATTTACGTCATTTTGTGCATCGCAAGGATTATTCTAATCACTTTTCGTACTTAATGAATGTAGTTCATCCAATAAGCGCGTTTGTGTCATTAATTTAACATTTACGTCATTTTGTGCATCTTAAGGCTTATTCTAATCACTTTTTGTTCTTAACGAATTTGGTTCATTCAATAAGTGCATTTGTGTCATTGGATGAACATTTACGTCATTTTTTGCCTCCCAAGTCGTATTCTAATCCTTAAGGAGTGTAGTTCATCCAATAAGTGCGATTGTGTCATTATTTTAACATTTACGTCATTTTGTGCATCCCAAGGCTTATTCTAATCACTTTGAGTACTTAAGGAATGTAGTTCATCCAATAAGTGCATTTGTGTCATTGGATTAACATTTACGTCATTTTGTGCATCGCAAGGATTATTCTAATCACTTTTCGTACTTAATGAATGTAGTTCATCCAATAAGCGCGTTTGTGTCATTAATTTAACATTTACGTCATTTTGTGCATCCCAAGGCTTATTCTAATCACTTTGAGTACTTAAGGAATGTAGTTCATCCAATAAGTGCATTTGTGTCATTGGATGAACATTTACGTCATTTTGTGCATCGCAAGGATTATTCTAATCACTTTTCGTACTTAATGAATGTAGTTCATCCAATAAGCGCGTTTGTGTCATTAATTTAACATTTACGTCATTTTGTGCATCTTAAGGCTTATTCTAATCACTTTTTGTTCTTAACGAATTTGGTTCATTCAATAAGTGCATTTGTGTCATTGGATGAACATTTACGTCATTTTTTGCCTCCCAAGGCGTATTCTAATCCTTAAGGAGTGTAGTTCATCCAATAAGTGCGATTGTGTCATTATTTTAACATTTACGTCATTTTGTGCATCCCAAGGCTTATTCTAATCACTTTTTGTACTTAAGGAATGTAGTTCATCCAATAAGTGCATTTGTGTCATTGGATGAATATTTACGTCATTTCGTGCATCCCAAGGCTTGTTCTTATCATTTTTAGTACTTAAGGAATGTAGTTCATCCAATAAGTGCATTTGTGTCATTGGATGAACATTTACGTCATTTTGTGCATTGCAAGGATTATTCTAATCACTTTTCGTACTTAATGAATGTAGTTCATCGAATAAGCGCGTTTGTGTCATTAATTTAACATTTACGTCATTTTGTGCATCTTAAGGCTTATTCTAATCACTTTTTGTTCTTAACGAATTTGGTTCATCCAGTAAGTGCATTTGTGTCATTGGATGAACATTTACATCATTTTTTGCATCCCAAGGCGTATTCTAATCCTTAAGGAGTGTAGTTCATCCAATAAGTGCGATTGTGTCATTAATTTAACATTTACGTCATTTTGTGCATCCCAAAGCTTATTCTAATCACTTTTTGTACATAAGGAATGTGGTTCATCCAATAAGTGCATTTGTGTCATTGGATGAATATTTATATCATTTTTTGCATCCCAAGGCTTAATTTAATCACTTTTCGTACTTAAGGAATGTAATTCATCCAATAAGCGCGTTTGTGTCATTAATTTAACATTTACGTCATTTTGTGCATCCCAAGGCTTATTCCAATCACTTTGAGTACTTAAGGAATGTAGTTCATCCAATAAGTGCATTTGTGTCATTGGATGAACATTTACGTCATTTTGTGTATCCCAAGGCTTATTCTAATCACTTTTAGTACTTAAGGAATGTAGTTCATCCAATAAGTGCATTTGTGTCATTGGATGAACATTTACGTCATTTTGTGCATCCCAAGGATTATTCTAATCACTTTTCATACTTAAGGAATGTAGTTCATCCAATAAGCGCGTTTGTGTCATTAATTTAACATTTACGTCATTTTGTGCATCCCAAGGCTTATTCTAATCACTTTGAGTACTTAAGGAATGTAGTTCATCCAATAAGTGCATTTGTGTCATTGGATGGACATTTACGTCATTTTGTGCTTCCCAAGGCTTATTCTAATCACTTTTCGTTCATAAGGAATGTAGTTTATCCAATAAGGGCGTTTGTGTCATTAATTTAATATTTATGTCATTTTGTGCATCCCTATACTTATTCTAATCAATTTTCGTTCTTAAGGAATGTAGTTCATCCAATAAGTGCATTTGTGTCATTGGATGAACATTATGTCATATTGTGCATCCCAAGGCTTATTCTAATCACTTTTCGTAGTTAAGGAATGTAGTTCATCCAATAAGCGCGTTTGTGTCATTAATTTAACATTTACGTCATTTTGTGCATCCCAAGGCTTATTCTAATCACTTTTCGTTCTTAAGGAATGTTGTTATTCCAATAAGTGCGTTTGTGTCATTGGATGAACATTTACGTCATGTTGTGCATCCCAAGGCTTATTCTAATCACTTTTAGAAATTAAGGAATGTAGTTCATCCAATAAGTGCATTTGTGTCATTGGATAGACATTTACGTCATTTTGTGCTTCCCAAGGCTTATTCTAATCACTTTTCGTACTTAAGGAATGTAGGTCATCGAATAAGTGCATTTGTGTAATTGGATGAACATTTAGGTCATTTTGTGCATCCCAAGGCTTATTCTAATAACTTTTCGTACTTCACGAATGTAGTTCATTCAATTAGTGCATTTGTGTCATTGGATGAACATTTACGTCATATTGTGCATCCCAAGGCTTATTCTAATCACTTTTCGTACTAAAGGTGTGTAGTTCATCCAATAAGCGCGTTTGTGTCATTAATTTAACATTTACGTCATTTTGTGAATCCCAAGGCTTATTCTAACACTTTTCGTTCTTAAGGAATGTAGTTCATCCAATAAGGGCATGTGTCATTGGATGAACATTTACGTCATTTTGTGCATCCGAAGGCTTATTCTATTAGCTTTTCGTACTTAAGGAATGTAGTTCATCCAATAAGCGCGTTTATGTCATTAATTTAACATTTACGTCATTTTGTGCTTCCCAAGGCTTATTCTAATCACTTTTCGTTCTTAAGGAATGTTGTTATTCCAATAAGTGCGTTTGTGTCATTGGATGAACATTTACGTCATTTTGTGCATCCGAAGGCTTATTCTATTCGCTTTTTGTACTTAAGGAATATAGTTCATCCAATAAGTGCATTTGTGTCATTGGATGAACATTTACGTAATTTTATGCATCTCAACGCTTATTCTAATCACTTTTCGTACTTAACGAATGAAGTTCTTCCAATAAGTGAGTTTGTGTCACTAGATGAACATTTACGTCATTTTGTGCATCCCAAGGCTTATTCTAATTACTTTTCGTAGTTAACGAATGAAGTTCATCCAATAAGTGCATTTGTGTCATTGGATGAATATTTACGTCATTTTGTGCATCCTAAGGCTTATTCTTATCATTTTTAGTACTTAAGGAATGTAGTTCATCCAATAAGTGCATTTGTGTCATTGGATGAACATTTACGTCATTTTGTGCATCCCAAGGATTATTCTAATCGCTTTTCGTACTTAAGGAATGTAATTCATCCAATAAGCGCGTTTGTGTCATTAATTTAACATTTACGTCATTTTGTGCATCCCAAGGCTTATTCTAATCACTTTGAGTACTTAAGGAATGTAGTTCATCCAATAAGTGCATTTGTGTGATTGGATGAACATTTACGTCATTTTGTGCATCCGAAGGCTTATTCTTATCATTTTTAGTACTTAAGGAATGTAGTTCATCCAATAAGTGCATTTGTGTCATTGGATGAACATTTACGTCATTTTGTGCATCCCAAGGATTATTCTAATCACTTTTCGTACTTAAGGAATGTAGTTCATCCAATAAGCGCGTTTGTGTCATTAATTTAACATTTACGTCATTTTGTGCATCTTAAGGCTTATTCTAATCACTTTTTGTTCTTAACGAATTTGGTTCATCCAATAAGTGCATTTGTGTCATTGGATGAACATTTATGTCATTTTTTGCATCCCAAGGCGTATTCTAATCCTTAAGGAGTGTAGTTCATCCAATAAGTGCGATTGTATCATTGGATGAACATTTACGTCATTTTGTGCATCCCAAGGCTTATTCTAATCACTTTTAGTACTTACGGAATGTAGTTCATCCAATAAGTGCATTTGTGTCATTGGATGAACATTTACGTCATTTTGTGCATCCCAAGGCTTATTCTAATCACTTTTCGTACTTAAGGAATGTAGTTCATCCAATAAGCGCGATTGTGTCATTAATTTAAAATTTACGTCATTTTTGCATCGAAAGGTTTATTCTAATCAACTTTCGTTCTTAAGGAACGTAGTTCATCCAATAATTGTGTTTGTATCATTGGTCTAACATTTACTTCATTTTGTCAATTCCAAGGCTTATTCTAATCTATTTTCGTAATTAAGGAATGTAGTTCATCCAATAAGTGCATTTGTGTTTTTGGATGAACATTTTTGTCATTTTGGGCATCGTAAGGCTTATTTTAATCACTTTTCGTACTTAAGGAATGTAGTTCATCCAATAAGCGCGTTTGTGTCATTAATTTAACTTTTACGTCATTTTGCGCCTCCTAAGGCTTTTTCTAATCACTTTTCGTTCTTAACGAATTTGGTTCATCCAATAAGTGCATTTGTGTCATTGGATGATCATTTACGTCATTTTGTGCATCCCAAGGCGTATTCTTATCACTTTTCGTACTTAAGGAGTGTAGTTCATTCAATAAATGCGATTGTGTCATTAATTTAACATTTACGTCATTTTGTGCATCACAAGGCTTATTCTAATCACTTTTTGTACTTAAGGAATGTAGTTCATCCAATAAGTGCATTTGTGTCATTGGATGAACATTTATGTCATTTTTTGCATCCCAAGGCGTATTCTAATCCTTAAGGAGTGTAGTTCATCCAATAAGTGCGATTGTGTCATTAATTTAACATTTACGTCATTTTGTGCATCCCAAGGCTTATTCTAATCACTTTTTGTACTTAAGGAATGTAGTTCATCCAATAAGTGCATTTGTATCATTGGATGAATATTTATATCATTTTGTGCATCCCAAGGCTTAATTTAATCACTTTTCGTACTTAAGGATTGCAGTTCATCCAATAAGTGCGTTTGTGTCATTAATTTAACATTTACGTCATTTTGTGCATCCCAAGGCTTATTCTAATCAATTTTCATTCTTAAGGAACGTAGTTCATCCAATAAATATGTTTGTATCATTGGTCGAACATTTACGTCATTTTGTGCATCCCAAAGCTTATTCTAATCACTTTTCGTAGTTAACAAATGAAGTTCAACCAATAAGTGCATTTGTGTCATTGGATGAACATTTACGTGCATCCCAAGGATTATTCTAATCACTTTTCGTACTTAAGGAATGTAGTTCATCCAATAAGCGCGTTTGTGTCATTAATTTAACATTTACGTCATTTTGTGCATCCCAAGGCTTATTCCAATCACTTTGAGTACTTAAGGAATGTAGTTCATCCAATAAGTGCATTTGTGTCATTGGATGAACATTTACGTCATTTTGTGCATCCCAAGGCTTATTCTAATCACTTTTAGTACTTAAGGAATGTAGTTCATCCAATAAGTGCATTTGTGTCATTGGATGAACATTTACGTCATTTTGTGCATCCCAAGGATTATTCTAATCACTTTTCGTACTTAAGGAATGTAGTTCATCCAATAAGCGCGTTTGTGTCATTAATTTAACATTTACGTCATTTTGTGCATCCCAAGGCTTATTCTAATCACTTTTCGTAGTTAACGAACGAAGTTCATCCAATAAGTGCATTTGTGTCATTGGATGCATATTTACGTCATTTTGTGCATACCAAGGCTTATTCTAATCACTTTTCGTTCTTCAAGAATGTAGTTCATCCAGTAAGTGCGTTTGTGTCATTAATTTAACATTTAAGTCATTTTGTGCATCCCAAGGCTTATTCTAATCACTTTTCGTACTTAAGGAATGTAGTTCATCCAATAAGTGCATTTGTGTCATTGGATGAACATTTACGTCATTTTGTGCATCCCAAGGCTTATTCTAATCACTTTTAGTACTAAAGGAATGTAGTTCATCCAATAAGTGCATTTGTGTCATTGGATGGACATTTACGTCATTTTGTGCTTCCCAAGGCTTATTCTAATCACTTTTCGTTCATAAGGAATGTAGTTTATCCAATAAGTGCGTTTGTGTCATTAATTTAATATTTACGTCATTTTGTGCATCCGAAGGCTTATTCTATTAGCTTTTCGTACTTAAGGAATGTAGTTCATCCAATAAGCGCGTTTGTGTCATTAATTTAACATTTACGTCATTTTGTGCTTCCCAAGGCTTATTCTAATCACTTTTCGTTCTTAAGGAATGTTGTTATTCCAATAAGTGCGTTTGTGTCATTGGATGAACATTTACGTCATTTTGTGCATCCGAAGGCTTATTCTATTCGCTTTTCGTACTTAAGGAATGTAGTTCATCCAATAAGTGCATTTGTGTCATTGGATGAACATTTACGTCATTTTGTGCATCTCAACGCTTATTCTAATCACTTTTCGTACTTAACGAATGAAGTTCTTCCAATAAGTGTGTTTGTGTCATTGGATGAACATTTACGTCATTTTGTGCATCCCAAGGCTTATTCTAATCAATTATCGTACTTAAGGATTGTAGTTCATCCAATAAGCGCGTTTGTGTCATTAATTTAACATTTACGTCATTTTGTGCATCTAAAGGCTTATTCAAATCACTTTTCGTACTTTAGGAATGTAGTTCATCCAATAAGTGCATTTGTGTCATTGGATGAACATTTACGTCATTTTGTGCATCCTAAGGCTTATTCTAATCACTTTTCGTACTGAAGGAATGTTGTTCATGCAATAAGATCGTTTGTGTCATTAATTTAACATTTAGGTCATTTTGTGCATCCCAAGGCCTATTCTAATCACTTTTCGTACTTAAGGAATGTAGTTCATCCAGTAAGCGCGTTTGTGTCATTGGATGAACATTTACGTCATTTTGTGCATCCCAAGGCTTATTCTAATCACTTTTCGTACTGAAGGGATGTAGTTCATCCAATAAGTGCATTTGTGTCAATTGATGAACATTTACGTCATTTTGTGCAACCCAAGGCTTATTCTAATCACTTTTCGTACTTTAGGAATGTAGTTTATCCAATAAGTGCATTTGTGTCATTCGATGAACATTTACGTCATTTTGTGCATCCCAAGGCTTATTCTAATCACTTTTCGTACTGAAGGGATGTAGTTCATCCGATAAGTGCATTTGTGTCATTAATTTAACATTTAGGTCATTTTGTGCATCCCAAGGCTTATTCTAATCACATTCATACTTAAGGATGTAGTTCATCCAATAAGTGCATTTGTGTCACTAGATGAACATTTATGTCATTTTGTGCATCCCACGGCTTATTCTAATCACTTTTCGTACTTAAGGAATGTAATTCATTCAATAAGAGCATTTGTGTCATTGGATGATCATTTACGTCATTTTGTGCATCCCAAGGCTTATTCTAATCAATTATCGTACTTAAGGATTGTAGTTCATCCAATAAGTGCATTTGTGTCATTAATTTAACATTTACGACATTTTCTGCATCTCAAGGCTTATTCAAATCACTTTTCGTACTTTAGGAATTTAGTTTATCCAATAAGTGCATTTGTGTCATTGGATGAACATTTACGTCATTTTGTGCATCGCAGGGCGTATTCTAATCACTTTTCGTACTGAAGGAATGTAGTTCATCCAATAAGCGCGTTTGTGTCATTAATTTAACATTTACGTCATTTTGTGCATCTCAACGCTTATTCAAATCACTTTTCGTACTTTAGGAATGTAGTTCATCCAATAAGTGCATTTGTGTTACTAGATGAACATTTACGTCATTTTGTGCATCCTAAGGCTTATTCTAATCACTTTTCGTACTGAAGGAATGTAGTTCATGCAATAAGCGCGTTTGTGTCATTAATTTAACATTTAGGTCATTTTGTGTATCCCAAGGCTTATTCTAATCACTTTTCGTACTTAAGGAATGTAGTTCATCCAATAAGCGCGTTTGGGTCATTGGATGAACATTTATGTCATTTTGTGCATCCCAAGGCTTATTCTAATCACTTTTCGTACTTAAGGAATGTAGTTCATCCAATAAGCGCGTTTGTGACATTGGATGAACATTTACGTCATTTTGTGCATCCCAAGGCTTATTCTTATCACTTTTCGTACTTAAGGAATGTAGTTCATTCAATAATAGCATTTGTGTCATTGGATGAACGTTTACGTCATTTTGTGCATCCCAAGGCTTATTCTAATCAATTATCGTACTTAAGGATTGTAGTTCATCCAATAAGCGCGTTTGTGTCATTAATTTAACATTTACATCATTTTGTGCATCTAAAGGCTTATTTAAATCACTTTTCGTACTTTAGGAATGTAGTTCATCCAATAAGTGCATTTGTGTCATTGGATGAACATTTACGTCATTTTGTGCAACCCAAGGCTTATTCTAATCACTTTTCGTACTTAAGGAATGTAGTTCATACAATAAGCGCGTTTGTGTCATTAATTTATCATTTATGTCGTTTTGTGCATCCCAAGGATTATTCTAATCACATTCGTACTTAAGGATGTAGTTCATCCAATAAGTGCATTTGTGTCATTGGATGAACATTTACGTCATTTTGTGCATCCTAAGGCTTATTCTAATCACTTTTCGTACTGAAGGAATGTAGTTCATGCAATAAGCGCGTTTGTGTCATTAATTTAACATTTAGGTCATTTTGTGCATCCCAAGGCCTATTCTAATCACTTTTCGTACTTAAGGAATGTAGTTCATCCAGTAAGCGCGTTTGTGTAATTGGATGAACATTTACGTCATTTTGTGCATTCCAAGGCTTATTCTAATCACTTTTCGTACTTAAGGAATGTACTTCATACAATAAGCGCGTTTGTGTCATTAATTTATCATTTATGTCATTTTGTGCATCCCAAGGATTATTCTAATCACATTCGTACTTAAGGATGTAGTTCATCCAATAAGTGCGTTTGTGTCATTGGATGAACATTTTTTTCATTTTGTGCATCCCAAGGCTTATTCTAATCACTTTTCGTACTTAAGAATGTAGTTCATTCAATAAGAGCATTTGTGTCATTGGATGAACGTTTACGTCATTTTGTGCATCCCAAGGCTTATTCTAATCAATTATCGTACTTAAGGATTGTAGTTCATCCAATAAACGCGTTTCTCTCATTAATTTAACATTTACGTCATTTTGTGCATCTAAAGGCTTATTCAAATCACTTTTCGTACTTTAGGAATGTAGTTCATCCAATAAGTGCATTTGTGTCATTGGATGAACATTTACCTCATTTTGTGCATCCTAAGGCTTATTCTAATCACTTTTCGTACTTAAGGAATGCAGTTCATACAATAAGCGCATTTGTGTCATTAATTTAACATTTAGGTCATTTTGTGCATCCCAAGGCCTATTCTAATCACTTTTCGCACTTAAGGAATGTAGTTCATCCAGTAAGCGCGTTTGTGTCATTGGATGAACATTTACGTCATTTTGTGCATTCCAAGGCTTATTCTAATCACTTTTCGTACTTAAGGAATGTACTTCATACAATAAGCGCGTTTGTGTCATTAATTTATCATTTATGTCATTTTGTGCATCCCAAGGCTTATTCTAATCACTTTTCATACTTAAGGATGTAGTTCATCCAATAAGTGCATTTGTGTCATTGGATGAACATTTACGTCATTTTGTGCATCGTAGGGCTTATTCTAATCACTTTTCGTACTGAAGGAATGTAGTTCATCCAATAAGCGCGTTTGTGTCATTAATTTAACATTTAGGTCATTTTGTGCATCCCAAGGCTTATTGTAATCACTTTCGTACTTAAGGATGTAGTTCATCCAATAAGTGCCTTTGTGTCACTGGATGAACAGTTATGTCATTTTGTGCATCCCACGGCTTATTCAAATCACTTTTCGTACTTTAGGAATGTAGTTCATCCAATAAGTGCATTTGTGTCATTTGATGAACATTTACGTCATTTTGTGCATCGCAGGGTTTATTCTAATCACTTTTCGTACTTAATGATTGTAGTTCATCCCATAAGCGCGTTTGTGTCAATAATTTAACATTTACGTCATTTTGTGCATCTCAAGGCTTATTCAAATCACTTTTCGTACTTTAGGAATGTAGCTCATCCAATAAGTGCATTTCTGTCATTCGATGAACATTTACGTCATTTTGTGCAACCCAAAGCTTATTCTAATCACTTTTCGTACTGAAGGAATGTAGTTCATGCAATAAGCGCGTTTGTGTCATTAATTTAACATTTAGGTCATTTTGTGCATCCCAAGGCCTATTCTAATCACTTTTCGTACTTAAGGAATGTAGTTCATCCAGTAAGCGCGTTTGTGTCATTGGATGAACATTTACGTCATTTTTTGCATCCCAAGGCTTATTCTAATCACTTTTCGTACTTAAGGAATGTACTTCATACAACAAGTGCGTTTGTGTCATTAATTTATCATTTATGTCATTTTTTGCATCCCAAGGATTATTCTAATCACATTCGTACTTAAGGATGTAGTTCATCCAATAAGTGCGTTTGTGTCATTGGATGAACATTTTTTTCATTTTGTGCATCCCAAGGCTTATTCTAATCACTTTTCGTACTTAAGAATGTAGTTCATTCAATAAGAGCATTTGTGTCATTGGATGAACGTTTACGTCATTTTGTGCATCCCAAGGCTTATTCTAATCAATTATCGTACTTAAGGATTGTAGTTCATCCAATAAACGCGTTTCTCTCATTAATTTAACATTTACGTCATTTTGTGCATCTCAAGGCTTATTCAAATCACTTTTCGTACTTTAGGAATGTAGTTCATCCAATAAGTGCATTATTGTCGTTGGATGAACATTTACGTCATTTTGTGCATCCGAAGGCTTATTTTAATCAATTATCGTACTTAAGGATTGTAGTTCATCCAATAAGCGTGTTTGTGTCATTAATTTAACATTTACGTCATTTTGTGCATCCCAAGGCCTATTCTAATCACTTTTCGTACTTAAGGAATGTAGTTCATCCAGTAAGCGCGTTTGTGTCATTGGATGAACATTTACGTCATTTTTTGCATCCCAAGGCTTATTCTAATCACTTTTCGTACTTAAGGAATGTACTTCATACAATAAGTGCGTTTGTGTCATTAATTTATCATTTATGTCATTTTTTGCATCCCAAGGATTATTCTAATCACATTCGTACTTAAGGATGTAGTTCATCCAATAAGTGCGTTTGTGTCATTGGATGAACATTTTTTTCATTTTGTGCATCCCAAGGCTTATTCTAATCACTTTTCGTACTTAAGAATGTAGTTCATTCAATAAGAGCATTTGTGTCATTGGATGAACGTTTACGTCATTTTGTGCATCCCAAGGCTTATTCTAATCAATTATCGTACTTAAGGATTGTAGTTCATCCAATAAACGCGTTTCTCTCATTAATTTAACATTTACGTCATTTTGTGCATCTCAAGGCTTATTCAAATCACTTTTCGTACTTTAGGAATGTAGTTCATCCAATAAGTGCATTTGTGTCATTGGATGAACATTTACCTCATTTTGTGCATCCTAAGGCTTATTCTAATCACTTTTCGTACTTAAGGAATGCAGTTCATACAATAAGCGCGTTTGTGTCATTAATTTAACATTTAGGTCATTTTGTGCATCCCAAGGCCTATTCTAATCACTTTTCGTACTTAAGGAATGTAGTTCATCCAGTAAGCGCGTTTGTGTCATTGGATGAACATTTACGTCATTTTGTGCATTCCAAGGCTTATTCTAATCACTTTTCGTACTTAAGGAATGTACTTCATACAATAAGCGCGTTTGTGTCATTAATTTATCATTTATGTCATTTTGTGCATCCCAAGGCTTATTCTAATCACTTTTCATACTTAAGGATGTAGTTCATCCAATAAGTGCATTTGTGTCATTGGATGAACATTTACGTCATTTTGTGCATCGTAGGGCTTATTCTAATCACTTTTCGTACTGAAGGAATGTAGTTCATCCAATAAGCGCGTTTGTGTCATTAATTTAACATTTAGGTCATTTTGTGCATCCCAAGGCTTATTGTAATCACTTTCGTACTTAAGGATGTAGTTCATCCAATAAGTGCCTTTGTGTCACTGGATGAACAGTTATGTCATTTTGTGCATCCCACGGCTTATTCAAATCACTTTTCGTACTTTAGGAATGTAGTTCATCCAATAAGTGCATTTGTGTCATTTGATGAACATTTACGTCATTTTGTGCATCGCAGGGTTTATTCTAATCACTTTTCGTACTTAATGATTGTAGTTCATCCCATAAGCGCGTTTGTGTCAATAATTTAACATTTACGTCATTTTGTGCATCTCAAGGCTTATTCAAATCACTTTTCGTACTTTAGGAATGTAGCTCATCCAATAAGTGCATTTCTGTCATTCGATGAACATTTACGTCATTTTGTGCAACCCAAAGCTTATTCTAATCACTTTTCGTACTGAAGGAATGTAGTTCATGCAATAAGCGCGTTTGTGTCATTAATTTAACATTTAGGTCATTTTGTGCATCCCAAGGCCTATTCTAATCACTTTTCGTACTTAAGGAATGTAGTTCATCCAGTAAGCGCGTTTGTGTCATTGGATGAACATTTACGTCATTTTTTGCATCCCAAGGCTTATTCTAATCACTTTTCGTACTTAAGGAATGTACTTCATACAATAAGTGCGTTTGTGTCATTAATTTATCATTTATGTCATTTTTTGCATCCCAAGGATTATTCTAATCACATTCGTACTTAAGGATGTAGTTCATCCAATAAGTGCGTTTGTGTCATTGGATGAACATTTTTTTCATTTTGTGCATCCCAAGGCTTATTCTAATCACTTTTCGTACTTAAGAATGTAGTTCATTCAATAAGAGCATTTGTGTCATTGGATGAACGTTTACGTCATTTTGTGCATCCCAAGGCTTATTCTAATCAATTATCGTACTTAAGGATTGTAGTTCATCCAATAAACGCGTTTCTCTCATTAATTTAACATTTACGTCATTTTGTGCATCTCAAGGCTTATTCAAATCACTTTTCGTACTTTAGGAATGTAGTTCATCCAATAAGTGCATTATTGTCGTTGGATGAACATTTACGTCATTTTGTGCATCCGAAGGCTTATTTTAATCAATTATCGTACTTAAGGATTGTAGTTCATCCAATAAGCGTGTTTGTGTCATTAATTTAACATTTACGTCATTTTGTGCATCTAAAGGCTTATTCAAATCACTTTTCGTACTTTAGGAATGTAGTTCATCCAATAAGTGCATTTGTGTCATTGGATGAACATTCACGTCATTTTGTGCATCTCAAGGCTTATTCAAATCACTTTTCGTACTTTAGGAATGTAGTTCATCCAATAAGTGCATTTGTGTCATTGGATGAACATTTACGTCATTTTGTGCATCCTAAGGATTATTCTAATCACTTTTCAAACTTAAGGAATGTAGTTCAGCCAATAAGTGCATTTGTGTCATTAATTTAACATTTAGGTCATTTTGTGCATCCCAAGGCTTATTCTAATTTTCTTTTCGTACTTAAGGAATGTAGGTCATCCAATAAGCGCGTTTGTGTCATTGGATGAACATTTATGTCATTTTGTGGATCCCAAGGCTTATTCTAATACTTTTTCCGTACTTAAGGAAAGTAGTTCATCCAATAAGCGTTTTGTGTCATTAATCTAACATTTACGTCATTTTGTGCATCCCAAGACTTATTCTAATCAGTTTTTGTACTTAAGGAAAGTAGTTGATGCAATAAGAGCTTTTCTGTCATTAATTTAACATTTACGTAATTTTGTGCATCCCAAGGCTTATTCTAATCACTTTTCATAATTAAGGAATGTAGTTCATCCAATAAGTGCTTTTGTATCATTGGATGAACACTTACGTCATTTTGTGCATCCCAAGCTTATTCTAATCAATTTTCGTACTTAAGGAATGTAGTTCATCCAATAAGCGCGTTTGTGTCATTAATTTAACATAAACGTCATTTTGTGCATCCCAAGGCTTATTCTAATCACTTTCGTACTTTAGGAATGTAGATAAGTGCGTTTGTTTCATTGGATGAACATTTACGTCATTTTGTGCATCCCAAGGCTTATTCTAATCACTTTCGTACTTAAGGAATGTAGTTCATCCAATAAGTGCGTTTGTGTCATTGGATGAACATTTACGTCGTTTTGTGAATCCCACGGCTTATTCTAATCACTGTTGTACTTAAGGAATGTAGTTCATCCAATAAGTGCGTTTGTGTCATTGGATGAACATTTACGTCGTTTTGTGAATCCCACGGCTTATTCTAATCACTTTCGTAATTAAGGAATGTAGTTCATCCAATAAGCGCGTTTGTGTCATTATTTTAACATATACGTCATTTTGTGCATCCCAAGGCTTATTCTAATCATTTTTCGTACTTAAGGAATGTTTTTCATTCAATAAGGGCATTTGTGTCATTGGATGAACATTTATGTCATTTGGTACATCCCAAGGCTTATTCTAATCACTTTTCGTACTTAAGGATGTAGTTCATCGAACAAGTGTGTAAGACCCTTAAATTTAAAATTAAATTCAGATTTGATTTTAAGGGTATTTTGGGAATATCGGTGTAATATTCAATATATGTATATTTTTTGTAAATATATATATATATATATATATATATATATATATATATATAATTAATTGTTTTGGAGGTGGAATTAAAATTATTGGATAATGGATGGATTAATTTAATTTTGAGTAATTAAATTATCGGACCGTTAATTAAGATATTCTCTGCTAATTTCGACGGAAACGGGTTAAGTGTTGGAGGATCAAAAGATATTTTGATATAAGAATTGGTGAGGTGGCGTAGATATTTGTGAAAAAGGAAATAATTCCTCTCTCCTCTGCTGTGTCAGTTGCTTTATGTGGATATTTAAGTAAGAAGCTTTTCCTTCTTTCCTCTACGCGCCAGTTCTGCTTTATCTTCTTCTTCTTCTTCTAATTTTCTAAGTGTTGGTGAAGAAAAACAGTTTACTTAAAAGTCATCGTTCTGGAAAATCTGAGTGTCGAATCAGAAAGTTTTGAGTACGAAAGTCATTCCTCTAATCGTTACGGAGCTAAAGAACTAATTTTCGTAGCGGCGAACGCGAACGGGAGTATCGTCGGCTTTTGTCGCAGAAGCGTACGAGCTAAGGGAACGTAACTAAGGTAAGGGCACCTTCCAACTTTCTAGATTGCATTTAAGGCTGTAAATGCATGTGTGATGAATGATATTTGGTTTATATTTGTGAAAAACATTGTATTATGTTTTGAAAATCATTCTGTGAGTGTGGAATGATGATTCTGGTTCTGATTTTGTTTTGTTAAAAATCAGTGAGGTTATTCTGGTTTGAGAAATATGTGTTTTGCTGTGTTTTGTTAAACAATCTGGTGTTGATGGTTGTTTCAAATGAAAAGGGATTTAAAATGGTGGAAGTATTTTTATGAAAAATCTGTTGTTGTTATTTGATGAAAAACGTTCTGAGTTGATGTTTTAAAAGAGGGGAATTATGATTCTGGTGTTGGGTTGGATTTTCAAAAGAAAAGGTTTTGAAAATGTGTTGAAGTTTCAGGAAAATTCACTAATTTCGAAGGTGTATTCGAATACGGCATTGAGTGTATTCGAATACAACCAGCAAAGCTTCCATTTTCCCTAAGTTTTCGAACTTGTATTCGACTACGAGCCCCTGTAGTCGAATACAGATTTTCCAATTTTGCTACTAACTTAGCATCTGTATTCGACTACGACCCTCTGTAGCCGAATACAAATTTGCAATTTTTGCTTCTGTTTTAACCACTGTATTCGACTACAACCCTCTGTAGCCGAATGCAGATTTGCAACTTTTGCCACTGACTTCGCATCTGTATTCGACTACGAAGGCCTCGTATTCGAATACAGAATGCTGATTTTTCACTGTTTTAGCTTATGTATTCGAATACAAGGTAGCTGTAGTCGAATACAGATTCGTGTTTTTCAGAAATTCAAGTTTTTAACATTGTTTTATAAACCTTAAGTGTTGGGGTACCTTAGGAAGGTTTGTGGTGATTAAAAATGGAAATTTGGTGATAGTTTGAAGTGGTGATGATGAAGTTTTTTTAGAATTTACTGAAGTTGTAGAAATTCTGATTTTTGTACTGTGACAGCCCCTGTATTCGAATACAATGAAGCTGTATTCGAATACAGATTCGTATTTTTGCCAGAAACCTCATTTTTAATCACAGTTTTGAATCTTAACAGTTGGGGAAAAACCTTTGTTAATAAAGAGTGGAACTTTGAGGTAATGCAAAGTGTAATGCTTGCTTGAATGGTTAATCTTTGAATGTGTTGAGATGTTTTGAAAAATGAGGAAAATGCATGAATTTTACTAAGGTTGCATACTGTTTTCAATGAAGTGAAACAATGCATATTCATGCATGGCATGGTCAGGTGGTACCCGCGATGGGCCACAGAGTAATGCACATCCACGTGCTGATCTGTAGTGATTGCACTAGGTACTAATCTGTGATTGTACCTTGGTATATAAGTGTTGGTCAGATAAACGACTGCACTGGTACTGGACTATAGTGTCTGTACCCTGAAATGCGCAGCCACGTACTGATCTGTAGTGATTGCACTAGGTACTGATCTGTAGTGATTGTACCTTGGTTTATGTCAAACGTGCTGATCTGTAGTGATTGCACGAGTGCTGATCTGTAGTGATTGCACTAGGTACTGATCTGTAGTGATTGTACCTTGGTTTATGTCAAACGTGCTGGTCTGTAGTGACTGCACGAGTGTTGGTCTGTATGCGACTGCACTGGTGCTGATCTGTATGCGATTGCACCCTGGTCATGAGGGCCGTTAAATTGTGTTGGTCTGTAAGCGACTGCACCTTGGTGATTCCAAGATTTTATGAACATGAGCATATACATATTGCATCGGAGTGTTTGACCGGAGGGTCACGTTTGATTTTATGTTGATGGTGGAAAATTGTTGTGTGAGTAAGTATTTTTTTGAAAATCTGTAATTTCGGATGAATTGATGTTTGTGCTTACATCATGATTTTTATACTTACTTGGTTGCTGTTTTGTAAAGTACAAATGACATGTATTTCAAAATTTAGCATCCTTATTTATCATCATGTACTATGAATATGTTTGATATTCTTGATATAACTGCTATGTGGTAATTGTTATTTTCGGTCGGTGACCCTTTACAATTATTGTGGAAATTGGGCGTTGCCCTCAGATGAGATTCAGAACCGTACCCCTGATGGTCATACTAACGACAGGGAACGTCGTTAGTTTCCCTTGATCTTTACTTGTGGGCTATGCAAAGAGATGAGTAGCTGGGTGAAGAAAAGACTTGTGAATATTGTAATGCTACTGTAGCTTAGGGTATGATCAGAGTAGACTTATGTATAGGGTTTTGAACTCAATGGTTGTAAATATTCATTTTGGGAATTATTGTAAAACTCTTCCGCACTCTGATAAATATTTTGATGTATCTTTATTTTAGTATATTATAAAGATCAAATTTCGATAAATATCTCATTCGATTTAATTGTGATGTTGCTGTTTTAAATTCCTTACTATTTTTGATTACTAAGTTGAATGATATTTAATTTGATTGATTTTAATTTCCTTGAAACGGAATTCTGAAAACTCTTTTATTTATGTATTCATTTTAAAAATAAAAAACTCTTTTATTTATGAATTCTGAAAACTCTTTTATTTATGGCATAGTCAGGTGGTACCCGCGATGGGCCACAGAGTAATGCACATCCACGTGCTGATCTGTAGTGATTGCACGAGTGCTGATCTGTAGTGATTGCACTAGGTACTAATCTGTGATTGTACCTTGGTATATAAGTGTTGTTCAGATAAACGACTGCACTGGTACTGGACTGTAGTGTCTGTACCCTGAAATGCGCAGCCACGTGCTGATCTGTAGTGATTGCACGAGTGCTGATCTGTAGTGATTGCACTAGGTACTGATCTGTAGTGATTGTACCTTGGTTTATGTCAAACGTGCTGGTCTGTAGTGACTGCACGAGTGCTGGTCTGTATGCGACTGCACTGGTGCTGATCTGTATGCGATTGCACCCTGGTCATGAGGGCCGTTAAATTGTGCTGGTCTGTAAGCGACTGCACCTTGGTGATTCCAAGAATTTATGAACATGAGCATATACATATTGCATCGGAGTGTTTGACCGGAGGGTCACGTTTTGATTTTATGTTGATGGTGGAAAATTGTTGTGTGAGTAAGTATTGTTTTGAAATTTGTAATTTCGGATGAATTGATGTTTGTGCTTACATCATGATTTTCATATTTACTTGGTTGCTGTTTTGTAAAGTACAAATGACATGTATTTCAAAATTTAGCATCCTTATTTATCATCATGTACTATGAATATGTTTGATATTCTTGATATAACTGCTATGTGGTAATTGTTATTTTCGGTCGGTGACCCTTTACAATTATTGTGGAAATTGGGCGTTGCCCTCAGGTGAGATTCAGAACCGTACCCCTGATGGTCATACTAACGACAGGGAACGTCGTTAGTTTCCCTTGATCTTTACTTGTGGGCTATGCAAAGAGATGAGCAGCTGGGTGAAGAAAAGACTTGTGAATATTGTAATGCTACTGTAGCTTAGGGTATGATCAGAGTAGACTTATGTATAGGGTTTTGAACTCAATGGTTGTAAATATTCATTTTGGGAATTATTGTAAAACTCTTCCACACTCTGATAAATATTTTGATGTATCTTTATTTTAGTATATTATAAAGATCAAATTCCCATAAATATCTCATTCGATTCAATTGTGATGTTGCTGTTTTAAAATTCCTTACTATTTTTAATTACGAAGTCGAATGATATTTAATTTGAATTGATTTTAATTTCCTTGGAACGCAATTCTGAAAACTCTTTTATTTATGTATTCGTTTTTTTTAAAAAAAATACACTCGCGCTGTGTTTTAAACTCGGGGTGTTACATTAGTGGTATCAGAGCATTTGGTTAAAGTTTTGGGTTAAAGCTCTGATTTAATTGTTGGTTTTAAGTCGTTATCTGATCATACATTAGAGCAAGTAGTTAGAGTGTCAAGTCTTGTATAGTTGTGGTGTGCTGAAGTAATGATGTTGTTGAGCTATATTTTGGAATTATTCTAAACGGTGTGAGATTTCTACTTGATGATGGTTTTGTAGTGGAACCATGCCTCCAAGGAGAGACGACACTGTAAGAACCAACGACAGCCGGGAAGATAGGATGGCTGAAGCAATGATTAATATGGCTGCGTCTGTTGCTGCACAGACGGCTACGAAGACACAGCGCGACTTTGAGAAAAGAGAATGAGAAATTCGTGCTGCTGAATCACTTTTCGTACTTAAGGAAAGTAGTTCATCCAATAAGCGCGTTTGTGTCATTAATCTAACATGTACGTCATTTTGTGCATCCCAAGGCTTATTCTAATCACTTTTCGTACTTAAGGAATGTACTTCATCCAATAAGTGTGTTTGTGTCATTGGATGAACATTTACGTCATTTTGTGCTTCCCAAGGCATATTCTAATCATTTTTCGTACTTAAGGAATGTAGTTCATGAAATAAACGCGTTTGTGTCATTAATTTAACATTTACGTCATTTTGTGCATCCCAAGGCTTATTCTAATTACTTTTCGTTCTTAAGGAAAGTAGTTCATCCAATAAGCGCGTTTGTGTAATAAATCTAACATTTACTTCGTTTTGTGCATCCCGACGCTTATTCTATCACTTTTCGTACTTAAGGAATGTAGTTCATCCAATAAGTGCGTTTGTGTCATTGGATGAACATTTACGTCATTTTGTGCTTCCCAAGGCTTATTCTAATCACTTTTCGTACTTAAGGAATGTAGTTCATCCAATAAGTGCGTTTGTGTCATTGGATGAACATTTACGTCATTTTGTGCTTCCCAAGGCTTATTCTAATCACTTTTCGTACTTAAGGAATGTAGTTCATCCAATAAGTGCATTTGTGACATTGGATGAACATTTACGTCATTTTGTGCATCCCAAGGCTTATTCTAATCACTTTTCGTACTTAAGGAGAGTAGTTCATCCAATAAGCGCGTTTGTGTAATTAATCTAACATGTACATCATTTTGTGCATCCCAAGGCTTATTCTAATCACTTTTCGTACTTAAGGAATGTAGTTCATCCAATAAGTGCGTTTGTGTCATTGGATGAACATTTACGTCATTTTGTGCATCCCAAGGCTTATTCTAATCATTTTTCGTACTTAAGGAATGTAGTTCATCCAATAAGCGCGTTTGTGTCATTAGTTTAACATTTACGTCATCTTTTGCATCCCAAGGCTTATTCTAATTACTTTTCGTTCTTAAAGAAAGTAGTTCATCCAATAAGCGCGTTTGTGTCATAAATCTAACATCTACGTCGTTTTGTGCATCCCGACGCTTATTCTATCACTTTTCGTACTTAAGGAATGTAGTTCATCCAATAAGTGCGTTTGTGTCATTGGATGAACATTTACGTCATTTTGTGCATCCCAAGGCTTATTCTAATCATTTTTTGTACGTAAGGAATGTAGTTCATGCAATAAGCGCGTTTGTGTCATTAATTTAACATTTACGTCATTTTGTGCATCCCAAGGCTTATTCTAATTACTTTTCGTTCTTAAAGAAAGTAGTTCATCCAATAAGCGCGTTTGTGTCATAAATCTAACATTTACGTCGTTTTGTGCATTCCGACGCTTTTTCTATCACTTTTCGTACTTAAGGAATGTAGTTCATCCAATAAGTGCGTGTGTGTCATTGGATGAACATTTACGTCATTTTGTGCATCCCAAGGCTTTGTCTAATCACTTTTCGTAATTAAGGAATGTAGTTCATCCAATAAGTGCATTTGTGACATTGGATGAACATTTACGTAATTTTGTTCATCCCAAGGCTTATTCTAATCACTTTGCTACTTAAGGAAAGTAGTTCATCCAATTAGCGCGTTTGTGTCATTAATCTAACATGTACGTCATTTTGTGCATCCCAAGGCTTATTCTAATCACTTTTCATACTTAAGGAATGTAGTTAATCCAATAAGTGCGTTTGTGTTATTGGATGAACATTTACGTCATTTTGTGCATCCCAAGGCTTATTCTAATAATTTTTCGTACTTAAGGAATGTAGTTCATGCAATAAGCGCGTTTGTGTCACTGGATGAACATTTACGTCATTTTTGCATCCCAAGGCTTATTCTAATCACTTTTGGTACTTAAGGAATGTAGTTCATCCAATAAGGGTGTTTGTGTCATTGGATGAACATTTACGTCATTTTGTGCATCCCAACGCTTAATTTAATCACGTTTCGTACTTAAGGAATGTAGTTCATCCAATAAGTGCGTTTGTGTCATTGGATGAACATTTACGTCATTTTTGCATCCCAAGGCTTATTCTAATCACTTTTGGTACTTAAGGAATGTAGTTCATCCAATAAGGGTGTTTGTGTCATTGGATGAACATTTACGTCATTTTGTGCATCCCAACGCTTATTCTAATCACTTTTCGTACCTAATTAATGTAGTTCATCCAATAAGCGCATTTGTGTCATTAATCTAACATTTAAGTCATTTTGTGCATCCCAAGGCTTATTCTAATTACTTTTTGTACTAAAGGAATGTAGTTCATCCAATAAGTGCATTTGTGTCATTGGATAAACATTTACATCATTTTGTGTATCCCAAGGCTTATTCTAATCACTTTCGTACTTAAGGAATGTAGTTCATCCAATAAGTGCCTTTGTGTCATTGGATGAACATTTATGTCATTTTGTGATCCCAAGGCTTCTTCTAATCACTTTTCGTACTTAAGGATGTAGTTCATCCAATAAGTGCATTTGTGTCATTGGATGCATATTTACGTCATTTTGTGCATCCCAAGGCTTATTCTAATCACTTTTCGAACTTAAGGAATGTAGTTCATCCAATAAGTGCATTTGTGTCATTGGATGAACATTTAAGTCATTTTGTGCATCCCAAGGCTTATTCTAATCACTTTTCGTACTTAAGGAAACAAGTTCATCCAATAAGCGCATTTGTGTCACTAATCTAACATTTACGTCATTTTGTGCATCCCAAGGCTTATTCTAATTACTTTTTGTACTTAAGGAATGTAGTTCATCGAATAAGTGCGTTTGTGTCATTGGATGAACATTTACGTCATTTTTGCATCCCAAGGCTTATTCTAATCACTTTTCATACTTAAGAAATGTAGTTCATCCAATAAGCGCGTTTGTGTCATTGGATGAACATTTACGTCATTTTGTGCATCCCAAGGCTTATTCTAATCACTTTTCTTTCTTAAGGAATGTAGTTCATCCAATAAGTGCATTTGTGTTATTGGATGAACATTTACGTCATTTTGTGCATCCCAAGGCTTATTCTGATCACTTTTCGTACTTAAGGAATGTAGTTCATCCAATAAGTGCATTTGTGTCATTGGATGAACATTTACGTCATTTTGTGAATCCCAAGGCTTATTCTAATCACTTTTCTTGCTTAAGGAATGTAGTTCATCCAATAAGTGCATTTGTGTCATTGGATGAACATTTACGTCATTTTGTGCATCCCAAGGCTTATTCTAATCACTTTTGGTACTTAAGGAATGTAGTTCATCCAATAAGTGCGTTTGTGTCATTGGATGAACATTTACGTTATTTTTGGATCCCAGGGCTTATTCTAATCACTTTTCGTACTTAAGGAAAGTAGTTCATCCAATAAGAGTGTTTGTGTCATTAATCTAATATTTATGTCATTTTGTGCATCCCAAGGCTTATTCTAATTACTTTTTGTACTTAAGTAATGTAGTTCATCGAATAAGTGCGTTTGTGTCATAGGATGAACATTTACGTCATTTTTGCATCCCAAGGCTTATTCTAATCACTTTTCGTACTTAAGGAAAGTAGTTCATCCAATAAGAGTGTTTGTGTCATTAATCTAACATTTACGTCATTTTGTGCATCCCAAGGTTTATTCTAATCACTTTTCGTACTTAAGGATGTAGTTCATCTAATAAGTGCATGTGTGTCATTGGATGAAAATTTACGTCATTTTGTGCATCCCAAGGCTTATTCTAATCACTTTTCGTACTTAAGGAAAGTAGTTCATCCAATAAGCGCGTTTGTGTCATTGGATGAACATTTACGACATTTTGTGCATCCCAAGGCTTATTCTAATCACTTTTCATACTTAAGGAATGTAGTTCATCCAATAAGCGCGTTTGTGTCTTAAATCTAACATTTACGTCATTTTTTGCATCCCAAACGTTATTCTGATCACTTTTCGTACTTAAGGAATGTAGTTCATCCAATCAGTGCGTTTGTGTCATTAATTTAACATTTAGGTCATTTTGTGCATCCCAAGGCTTATTCTAATCACTTTTCGTACTTAAGGAATGTAGATCATCCAATAAGTGGGTTTGTGTCATTAATTTAACATTTCCATCATTTTGTGAATCCCAAGGCTTATTCTAATCATTTTTCGTACTTAAGGAATGTAGTTCATCCATTAAGCGCGTTTGTGTCATTAATTTAATCTTTACGTCATTTAGTGCATCCCAAGGCTTATTCTAATCACTTTTCGTACTTAAGGATGTAGTACATCCAATAACTGCATTTGGGTCATTGGATGAACATTTACGTCATTTTTTGCATCCCAAGGATTATTCTAATCACTTTTCGTACTTAAGGAAAGTAGTTCATCCAATAAGTGCGTTTGTGTCATTAATCTAACATGTACGTCATTTTGTGCATCCCAAGGCTTATTCTAATTAGTTTTCGTACATAAGAAATGTGGTTCATCCAATAAGTGCATTTGTGTCATTGGATGAATATTTACGTCATTTTGTGCATCCCCAGGCTTATTCTAATCAATTTTCGTACTTAAGGAATGTAGTTCATCCAATAAAAGCATTTGAATCATTGGTTGAACATTTACGTCATTTTGTGCATCCCAAGGCTTATTCTAATCACTTTTCGTACTTAAGGAAAGAAGTTCATCCAATAAGAGTGTTTGTGTCATTAATCTAACGTTTACGTCATTTTGTGCATCCCAAGGCTTATCCTAATCATTTTTCGTAGTTAAGGAAAGTAGTTCACCCAATAAGAGTGTTTGTGTCATTAATCTAACATTAACGTCATTTTGTGGATCTCAAGACTTATTCTAATCACTTTTGGTACTTAAGGAATGTAGTTCATCCAATAAGGGTGCTTGTGTCATTGGATGAACATTTACGTCATTTTGTGCATCCCAACGCTTATTCTAATCACTTTTCATACTTAAGGAATGTAGTTCATCCAATAAGTTTGTTTCTGTCATTGGATGAACATTTAAGTCATTTTGTGCATCCCAAGGCTTGTTCAAATCATTTTTCGTACTTAAGGAATGTAGTTCATCAAATAAGTACAATTGTGTCATTGGATGAACATTTACGTCATTTTGTGCATCCCAAGGCTTATTCTAATCACTTTTTATACTTAAGGAATGTAGTTCATCCAATAAGCGCGTTTGTGTCATAAATCTAACATTTACGTCATTTTGTGCATCCCAAAGCTTATTCTGATCACTTTTCGTACTTAAGGAATGTAGTTCATCCAATCAGTGCGTTTGTGTCGTTAATTGAACATTTAGGTCATTTTGTGCATCCCTAGGCTTATTCAAATCACTTTCGTATTTAAGGAATGTAGTTCTTCCAATAAGTGCGTTTGTGTCATTGGATGAACATTTACGTCATTTTGTGCATCCCAAGGCTTATTCTAATCACTTTTCGTAGTTAAGGAATGTAGTTCATCAAATAAGTGCGTTTGTGTCATTAATTTAACATTTCCATCATTTTGTGCATCCCAAGGCTTATTCTAATCATTTTTCGTACTTAAGGAATCTAGTTCATCCATTAAGCGCGTTTGTGTCATTAATTTAACCTTTACGTCATTTAGTGCATCCCAAGGCTTATTCTAATCACTTTTCGTACTTAAGGATGTAGTACATCCAATAAGTGCATTTGGGTCATTGGATGAACATTTACGTCATTTTTTGCATCCCAAGGATTATTCTAATCACTTATCGTAGTTAAGGAAAGTAGTTCATCCAATAAGTGCGTTTGTGTCATTAATCTAACATGTACGTCATTTTGTGCATCCCAAGGCTTATTCTAATCAGTTTTCGTACATAAGAAATGTGGTTCATCCAATAAGTGCATTTGTGTCATTGGATGAACATTTACGTCATTTTGTGCATCCCAAAGCATATTCTGATCACTTTTCGTACTTAAGGACTGTAGTTCATCCAATAAGCGCGTTTGTGTCGTTAATTAAACCTTTACGTCATTTTGTGCATCCCAAGGCTTATTCTAATCACTTTTGGTACTTAAGGATATAGTACATCCAATAAGTGCGTTTGTGTCACTAGATGAACATTTATGTCATTTTTTGCATCCCAAGGATTATTCTAATCACTTTTCGTACTTAAGGAAAGTAGTTCATCCAATAAGCGCTTTTGTGTCATTAATCTAACATTTACATCATTTTGTGCATCCCAAGGCTTATTCTAATCAGTTTTCGTACTTAAGGAATGTAGTTCATCCAATAAGTGCGTTTGTGTCATTGGATGAACACTTACGTCATTTTGTGCATCCCAAGCTTATTCTAATCACTTTTCGTACTTAAGGAATGTAGTTCATCCAATAAGTGCGTTTGTGTCATTGGATGAATACTTACGTCATTTTGTGCATCCCGAGCTTATTCTAATCAGTTTTCTTACTTAAGGAATGTAGTTCATCCAATAAGTGCGTTTGTGTCATTCGATGAACATTTACGTCATTTTGTGCATCCCAAGGCTAATTCTAATCACGTTTCGTACTTAAGGAATGTAGTTGATCCAATAAGGGCATTTGTGTCATTGGATGAACATTTACGTCATTTTGTGCATCCCAAGGTTTATTCTAATCACTTTTCGTACTTAAGAAAAGTAGTTCATCCAATAAGCGCGTTTGTGTCATTATTTTAACATTTACGTCATTTTGTGCATCCCAAGGCTTATTCTAATTACTTTTGGTACTTAAGGAATGTAGTTCATCCAATAAGCGCGTTTGTGTCATAAATCTAACATTGACGTCATTTTGTGCATCCCAAGGCTTATTCTGATCACTTTTCGTACTTAAGGAATGTAGTTCTTCCCATAAGTGCATTTGTGTCATTGGATGAACATTTACGTCATTTTGTGCATCCCAAGGCTTATTCTAATCACTTTTCGTACTTAAGGAATGTAGTTCATCCAATAAGTGCGTTTGTGTCCTTGGATGAACATTTACGTAATTTTGTGCATCCCAAGGCTTATTCTAATCACTTTTGGTACTTAAGGAATGTAGTTCATCCAATAAGTGCGTTTGTGTCATTGGATGAACATTTACGTCATTTTTGCATCCCAAGGCTTATTCTAATCACTTTTCGTACTTAAGGAAAGTAGTTCATCCAATAAGAGTGTTTGTGTCATTAATCTAACATTTACGTCATTTTGTGCATCCCAAGACTTATTCTAATCACTTTTCGTACTTAAGGATGTAGTTCATCTAATAAGTGCATTTGTGTCATTGGATGAACATTTACGTCATTTTGTGCATCCCAAGAATTATTCTAATCACTTTTCGTACTTAAGGAATGTTGTTCATCCAATTAGTGCATTTGTGTCATTGGATGAACATTTACGTCATTTTGTGCAGCTTAAGGCTTATTTTTTTCACTTTTCGTGCTTAATCCAATAAGCGTGTTTGTGTCATTAATTTAACATTTAGGTCATTTTGAGCATCCAAAGGCTTATTCTAATCACTTTTCGAACTTAAGGATGTAGTTCATCCAATAAGTGCATTTGTGTCATTGGATGAACATTTACGTCATTTTGTGCCTCCCAAGACTTATTCTAATCACTTTTCGTACTTAAGGAATGTAGTTCATCCAATAACAGCATTTGTGTCATTGGATGAACATTTACCTCATTTTGTGCATCCCAATGCTTATTCTAATCACTTTTCTTACCTAAGGAATGTAGTTTATCCAATAAGTGCATTTGTGTCATTGGATAAACATTTACGTCACTTTGTGCATCCCAAGGCTTATTCTAATCACTTTTCGTACTTAGGGAATGTAGTTCATCCAATAAGAGCGTTTGTGTCATTTATTTAACATTTACGTCATTTTGTGCATCCCAAGACTTATTCTAATCACTTTTTGTACTTAAGGAATGTAGTTCATCCAATAAGTGCGTTTGTGTCATTGGATGAACATTTACGTCATTTTGTGCATCCCAAGGCTTATTCTAATAATTTTTCGTACTTAAGGAAAGTAGTTCATCCAATAAGCGCGTCTGTGTCATTAATCTAACATTTACGTCATTTTGTGCATCCCATGCCTTATTCTAATCACTTTTCGTACATAACGAAAGTAGTTCATCCAATAAGCGCGTTTGTGTTATTAATTTAACATTTACGTCATTTTGTGCATCCCAAGGCTTATTCTAATCACTTTTCGTACTTAAGCAATGTAGGTCAAACAATAAGTGCATTTGTGTCATTGGATAAACATTTATGTCATTTTGTGCATCCCTAGAATTATTCTAATCACTTTTCGTACTTAAGCAATGTAGTTCATCCAATAAGTGCGATTGTGTCATTGGATGAACATTTACGTCATTTTGAGCATGCCAAGGCTTATTCTAATAACTTTTCGAACTTAAGGAATGTAGTTCATCCAATAAGCGCGTTTGTGTCATTAATTTAACATTTACGTCATTTTGTGCATCTCAAGGCTTATTCTAATCACTTTTCGTACTTAAGGAATGTAGTTCATCCAATAAGTGCGTTTGTGTCATTGGATGAACATTTACGTCATTTTGTGCATCCCAAGGCTTATTCTAATCACTTTTCGTAGTTAAGGAATGTAGTTCATTAAATAAGGGCATTTGTGTCATTGGATGAACATTTACGTCATTTTGTGCATCTCAAGGCTTATTCTAATCACTTTTCGTACTTAAGGAATGTAGTTCATCCAATAAGTGCGTTTGTGTCATTGAATGAACGTTTACGTCATTTTGTGCATCCCAAGGCTTATTCTAATCACTTTTCGTACTTAAGGAATGTAGTTCATTCAATAAGGGCATTTGTGTCATTGGATAAACATTTACGTCATTTTCTGCACCCCAAGGTTTACTCTAATCACTTTTCGTACTTAAGCAATGTAGTTCATTCAAGAAGTGGATTTGTGTTATTGGATGAACATTTACGTCATTTTGTGCATCCCAAGTATTATTCTAATCACTTTTCGTACTTAAGGAATGTTGTTCATCCAATTAGTGCATTTGTGTCATTGGATGAAGATTTACGTCATTTTGTGCAGCTTAAGGCATATTTTTTTCACTTTTCGTACTTAATCCAATAAGCGTGTTTGTGTCATTAATTTAACATTTAGGTCATTTTGAGCATCCAAAGGCTTATTCTAATCACTTTTCGAACTTAAGGATGTAGTTCATCCAATAAGTGCATTTGTGTCATTGGATGAACATTTACGTCATTTTGTGCATCCCAAGACTTATTCTAATCACTTTTCGTACTTAAGGAATGTAGTTCATCCAATAACAGCATTTGTGTCATTGGATGAACATTTACCTCATTTTGTGCATCCCAATGCTTATTCTAATCACTTTTCTTACCTAAGGAATGTAGTTCATCCAATAAGTGCATTTGTGTCATTGGATAAACATTTACGTGACTTTGTGCATCCCAAGGCTTATTCTAATCACTTTTCATACTTAGGGAATGTAGTTCATCCAATAAGAGCGTTTGTGTCATTTAATTAACATTTACGTCATTTTGTGCATCCCAAGGCTTATTCTAATCACTTTTTGTACTTAAGGAATGTAGTTCATCCATTAAGTGCGTTTGTGTCAATGGATGAACATTTACGTCATTTTGTGCACCCCAAGGCTTATTCTAATAATTTTTCGTACTTAAGGAAAGTAGTTCATCCAATAAGCGCGTCTGTGTCATTAATCTAACATTTACGTCATTTTGTGCATCCCAAGGCTTATTCTAATCACTTTTCGTACATAAGGAAAGTAGTTCATCCAATAAGCGCATTTGTGTTATTAATTTAACATTTAAGTCATTTTGTGCATCCCAAGACTTATTCTAATCACTTTTCGTACTTAAGCAATGTAGGTCATCCAATAAGTGCATTTGTGTCATTGGTTAAACATTTATGTCATTTTGTGCATCCCTAGAATTATTCTAATCACTTTTCGTACTTAAGCAATGTAGTTCATCCAATAAGTGCGATTGTGTTATTGGATGAACATTTACGTCATTTTGTGCATGCCAAGGCTTATTCTAATAACTTTTCGAACTTAAGGATTGTAGTTCATCCAATAAGTGCATTTGTGTCATTAATTTAACATTTACGTCATTCTGTGCATCCAAAGGCTTATTCTAATCACTTTTCGTACTTAAGGAATATAGTTCATCCAATAAGTGTGTTTGTGTTATTAATTTAACATTTAGGTCATTTTGTGCATCCCAAGGCTTATTCTAATCACTTTCGTACTTAAGGAATGTAGTTCATCCAATAAGTGCATTTGTGTCATTGGATGAACATTTATGTCATTTTGTGCATCCCAAGGCTTATTCTAATCACTTTCGTACTTAAAGAATGTAGTTCATCCAATAAATGCGTTTGTGTCATTGGATGAACATTTACGTCATTTTGTGCATCCCAAGGCTTATTCTGATCATTTTTCGTACTTAAGGAATGTAGTTCATCCAATAAGCGCGTTGTGTCATTAATTTAACATTTAAATCATTTTCTGCATCCCAAGGCTTGTTCTAATCACTTTTTGTACTTAAGGATGTCGTTCATCCGATAAGTGCATTTGTGTCATTGGATGAACATTTACGTCAGTTTGTGCATCCCAAGGCTTATTCTAATCACTTTTCGTACTTAAGGAATGATGTTCATCCAATAAGTGCATTTGTGTCATTGGATGAACATTTACATCATTTTGTGCATCTTAAGGCTTATTCTATTTACTTTTCGTACTTAAGCAATGTAGTTCTTCCAATAAGCGTGTTTGTGTAATTAATTTATCATTTAGGTCATTTTGTGCATCCAAAGGCTTATTCTAATCACTTTTCGTACTTAAGGATGTAGTTCATCCAATAAGTGCATTTGTGTCATTGGATGAACAATTACGTCATTTTGTGCATCCCAAGGCTTATTCTAATCACTTTTCGTATTTAAGGAATGTAGTTCATCCAATAAGCGCGTTTGTGTCATTAATTTAACATTTACGTCATTTTGTGCATCTCAAGGCTTATTCTAATCACTTTTCGTACTTAAGGAATGTAGTTCATCCAATAAGTGCGTTTGTGTCATTGGATGAACATTTACGTCATTTGGTGCATCCCAAGGCTTATTCTAATCACTATTCGTACTTAAGGGATGTAGTTTATTCAATAAGGGTATTTGTGTCATTGGATGAACATTTACGTCGTTTTGTGCATCCCAATGCTTATTCTAATCACTTTTCGTACTTAAGTAAGTAGTTCATCTAGTAAGCGCGTTTGTGTCATCAATTTAACATTTACGTCATTTTGTGCATCCCAAGGCTTATTCTAATCACTTTAATAATTAAGGAATGTTGTTCATCCAATAAGTGCGTTTGTGTCATTGGATGAACATTTACGTCATTTTGTACATCCAAAGGCTTATTCTAGTCACTTTTCGTACTTAAGGAAAGTAGTTCATCCAATAAGCGTGTTTGTGTCATAAATCTAACATTTACGTCATTTTGTGCATCCCATGGCTTATTCTGATCACTTTTTTTACTTATGGAATCTAGTTCATCCAATAAGTCCATTTGTGTCATTGGATGAACTTTTACGTCACTTTGTGCATCCCTAGGCTTATTCTAATCACTTTTCGTACTTAAGGAATGTAGTTATTCCAATAAGCGCTTTTGTGTCATTAATTTAACATTTACGTCATTTTGTGCATCCTAAGGCTTATTCTAATCACTTTTCGTAGTTAAGGAATGTAGTTCATCCAATAAGTGCGTTTGTGTCATTGGATGAACATTTACGTCATTTTGTGCATCCCAAGGCTTATTCTAATGATTTTTCGTACTTAAGGAATGTAGTTCATCCAGTAAGCGCGTTTGTGTCATCAATTTAACATTTACGTCATTTTGTGCATCCCAAGGCTTATTCTAATAACTTTCGTAATTAAGGAATGTAGTTCATCCAATAAGTGCGTTTGTGTCATTGGATGAACATTTACGTCATTTTGTACATCCAAAGGCTTATTCTAGTCACTTTTCGTACTTAAGGAAAGTAGTTCATCCAATAAGCGCGTTTGTGTCATTAATCTAAAATTTACGTCGATTTGTGCATCCCAAGGCATATTCTAATCACTTTTCGTACTTAAGGAAAGTAGTTCATCCAATAAGCGCGTTTTTGTCAGAAATCTAACATTTACGTCATTTTGTGCATCCCAACGCTTATTCTAATCACTTTTCGTACTTAAGGAATGTAGTTCATCCAGTAAGCGCGTTTGTGTCATCAATTTAACATTTACGTCATTTTCTGCATCCAAAGGCTTATTCAAATCACTTTTCGTACTTAAGAACGTAGTTCATCGAATGAGTGCATTTGTGTCATTGGATGGACATTTACATCATTTTGTGCATCCCAAGGCTTATTCTAATCACTTTTCGTACTTAAGAAATGTAGTTCATCCAATAAGCGCGTTTGTGTCATTGGATGCACATTTAGGTCATTTTGTGTATCCCAAGGCTTATTCTAATCACTTTTCGTGCTTACGGAATGTAGTTCATCCAATAAGCGCGTTTGTGTCATTAATTTAACATTGACGTCATTTTGTGCATCTAAAGGCTTATTCTAATCACTTTTCGTACTTAAGGAATGTAGTTCATCCAATAAGCGCGTTTGTGTCATTGGATGAACATTTACGTCATTTTGTGCATCCCTAGGCTTATTCTATCACTTTTCGTACTTTTAGAATGTAGTTCATCCAATAAGCGCGTTTGTGTCATTAATTTAACATTTATGTTATTTTGTGCATCCCAAGGCTTATTTTAATCACTTTTCGTACTTATGGAATGTAGTACATCCAATAAGTGCGATTGTGTCATTTGATGAAAGTTTACGTCAATTTGTGCATCCCAAGGCATATTCTAATCACTTTTCATACTTAAGAAATGTAGTTCATCCAATAAGTGCGTTTGTGTCATTGGATGAAAATTTACGTGATTTTGTGCTTCCCAAGGCTTATTCTAATCACTTTTCGTACTTAAGGAATGTAGTTCATCCAGTAAGCGCGTTTGTGTCATCAATTTAACATTTACGTCATTTTCTGCATCCAAAGGCTTATTCAAATCACTTTTCGTACTTAAGAATGTAGTTCATCGAATGAGTGCATTTGTGTCATTGGATGAACATTTACATCATTTTGTGCATCCCAAGGCTTATTCTAATCACTTTTCGTACTTAAGGAATGTAGTTCATCCAGTAAGCGCGTTTGTGTCATCAATTTAACATTTACGTCATTTTCTGCATCCAAAGGCTTATTCAAATCACTTTTCGTACTTAAGAATGTAGTTCATCGAATGAGTGCATTTGTGTCATTGGATGAACATTTACATCATTTTGTGCATCCCAAGGCTTATTCTAATCACTTTTCGTACTTAAGAAATGTAGTTCATCCAATAAGCGCGTTTGTGTCATTGGATGCACATTTAGGTCATTTTGTGTATCCCAAGGCTTATTCTAATCACTTTTCGTGCTTACGGAATGTAGTTCATCCAATAAGCGCGTTTGTGTCATTAATTTAACATTGACGTCATTTTGTGCATCTAAAGGCTTTATTCTAATCACTTTTCGTACTTAAGGAATGTAGTTCATCCAATAAGCGCGTTTGTGTCATTGGATGAACATTTACGTCATTTTGTGCATCCCTAGGCTTATTCTATCACTTTTCGTACTTTTGGAATGTAGTTCATCCAATAAGCGCGTTTGTGTCATTAATTTAACATTTATGTTATTTTGTGCATCCCAAGGCTTATTTTAATCACTTTTCGTACTTATGGAATGTAGTTCATCCAATAAGTGCGATTGTGTCATTTGATGAAAGTTTACGTCAATTTGTGCATCCCAAGGCTTATTCTAATCACTTTTCGTACTTAAGAAATGTAGTTCATCAAATAAGCGCGTTTGTCTCACTGGATGAACATTTACGTCATTTTGTGCATCCCAAGGCTTATTCTAATCACTTTTCGTTCTTAAGGAATGTAGTTCATCCAATAATCGCTTTTGTGTCATTAGATGAACATTTACGTCGTTTTGTGCATCGTCAGGCTTATTCTAATCAATTTTCGTACTTAAGGAATGTAGTTCATCCAATTAGCATATTTGTGTCATTGGATGAACATTTACGTCATTTTGTGCATCCCAAGACTTATTCTAATCACTTCTCGTACTTAAGGAATGTAGTTCATCCCATAAGCGCGTTTGTCTTATTAATCAAACATTTACGTCATTTTGTGCATCCCAAGGCTTATTCTAATCACTTTTCGTACTTAAGGAATGTAGTTCATCCAATAAGCACGTTTGTGTCATTGGATGAACATTTACGTCATTTTGTGCATCCCAAGGCTTATTCTAATCACATTTCGTACTTAAGCAATGTAGTTCATCCAATAAGTGCATTTGTGTCATTGGATGAACATTTACGTCATTTTGTGCATCCCAAGGCTTATTCTAATCACTTTTCGTACTTAAGGAATGTAGTTCATCCCATAAGCGCGTTTGTGTCATTAATCTAACATTTACGTCATTTTGTGCATCCCAAGGCTAATGCTAATCACTTTTCGTACTTAAGCAATGTAGTTCATCCAATAAGCGCGTTTGTGTCATTCGATGAACATTTACGTCATTTTGTGCATCCCAAGGCATATTCTAATCACTTTTCGTTCTTAAGCAATGTAGTTCATCCCATAAGCGTGTTTGTGTCATTAATCTAACATTTAGGTCATTTTGTGCATCCAAATGCTTATTCTAATCACTTTACGTCCTTTTGTGCATCCCAAGGCTTATTCTAATCACTTTTCGTACTTAAGGAATGTAGTTCATTAAAAAAGCGCGTTTGTGTCATTGGATGAACATTTACGTCATTTTGTGCATCCCAAGGCTTATTCTAATCACTTTTCGTGCTTAAGGAATGTAGTTCATCCAAAAAGCGCGTTTGTGTCATTAATCTAATATTTAGGTCATTTTGTGCATCCCAATGCTTATTCAAATCACTTTTCGTACTTAAGGAATGCAGTTCACCCAATAAGCGCGTTTGTGACATTGGAGGAACATTTACGTCATTTTGTGCATCCCAAGGCTTATTCTAAGCACCTTTCGTAATTAAGGAATGTAGTTCATCGAATCAGTGCATTTGTGTCATTAATTTAACATTTAGGTCATTCTGTTCATCCCTATGCTTATTCTATCACTTTTCGTACTTTTGGAATGTAGTTCATCCAATAAGCGCGTTTGTGTCATTAATTTAACATTTACGTTATTTTGTGCATCCCAAGGCTTATTTTAGTCACTTTTTGTACTTAAAGAATGTAGTTCATCCAATAAGTGCAATTGTGTCATTTGATGAAGGTTCACGTCATTTTGTGCATCCCAATGATTATTCTAATCACTTTTCGTACTTAAGGAATGTAGTTCATCCAATAAGTGCAATTGTGTCATTCGATTCGATGAAGGTTTACGTCATTTTGTGCATCCCAAGGCTTATTCTAATCACTTATCGTACTTAAGGAATGTAGTTCATCCAATAAGTGCATTTGTGTCATTGGATGAACATTTACGTCATTTTGTGCATCCATAGGCTTATTCTAATCACTTTTCGTACTTAAGGAATGTTGTTTCTCCAATAAGCGCTTTTGTGTCATTAATTTAACATTTACGTCAGTTTGTGCATCCCAAGGCTTATTCTAATCACATTTCGTACTTAAGCAATGTAGTTCATCCAATAAGTGCATTTGTGTCATTGGATGAACATTTACGTCATTTTGTGCATCCCAAGGCTTATTCTAATCACTTTTCGTTCTTAAGGAATGTAGTTCATCCAATAAGCACTTTTGTGTCATTGGATGAACATTTACGTCGTTTTGTGCATCCTAAGGCTTATTCTAATCAATTTTCGTACTTAAGGAATGTAGTTCATCCAATTAGCGCATTTGTGTCATTGGATGAACATTTACGTCTTTTTGTGCATCCCAAGGCATACTCTAATCACTTTTCGTACTTAAGGAATCTAGCTCATCCAATAGCCACGTTTGTGTCATTGGATGAACATTTACGTCATTTTGCGCATCCCAAGACTTATTCTAATCACTTTTCGTACTTATGGAATATAGTTCATCCCATAAGCGTGTTTGTGTCATTAATGTAACATTTAGGTCATTTTGTGCATCCCAATGCTTATTCTAATCACTTTTCGTACTTAAGGAATGTAGTTCATCCAATAAGCGCGTTTGTGTCATTGGATGAACATTTACGTCCTTTTGTGCATCCCAAGGCTTATTCTAATCACTTTTCGTACTTAAGGAATGTTGTTCCTCCAATAAGCGCTTTTGTGTCATTAATTTAACATTTACGTCATTTTGTGCATCCCAAGGCTTATTCTAATAACTTTTCGTACTTAAGGAATGTAGTTCATAAAATAGGCGCGTTTATTTCATTGGATGAACATTTACGTCATTTTGTGCATCGAATGGCTTGTTCTAATCACTTTTCGTACTTAAGGAATATAGTTCATCCAATAAGCGCTTTTGTGTCATTAATTTATCATTTACGTCTTTTTGTGCATCCCAAGGCTTACTCTAATCACTTTTCGTACTTAAGGAATCTAGCTCATCCAATAGGCGCGTTTGTGTCATTGGATGAACATTTACGTCATTTTGCTCATCCCAAGAGTTATTCTAATCACTTTTCGTACTTATGGAATGTAGTTAATCCCATAAGCGTGTTTGTGTCATTAATCTAACATTTAGGTCATTTTGTGCATCCCAATGCTTATTCTAATCACTTTTCGTACTTAAGGAATGTAGTTCATCTAATAAGCGCGTTTGTGTCATTGGATGAACATGTACGTCCTTTTGTGCATCCCAAGGCTTATTCTAATCACATTACGTACTTAAGCAATGTAGTTCATCCAATAAGTGCATTTGTGTCATTGGATGAACATTTACGTCAGTTTGTGCATCCCAAGGCTTATTCTAATCACATTTCGTACTTAAGCAATGTAGTTCATCCAATAAGTGCATTTGTGTCATTGGATAAACATTTATGTCATTTTTAGCATCCCAAGGCTTATTCTAATAACTTTTCGTTCTTAAGGAATGTAGTTCATCCAATAAGCGCTTTTGTGTCATTGGATGAACATTTACATCGTTTTGTACATCCTAAGGCTTATTCTAATCAATTTTCGTACTTAAGGAATGTAGTTCATCCAATTAGCGCATTTGTGTCATTGGATGAACATTTACGTCTTTTTGTGCATCCCAAGGCTTACTCTAATCACTTTTCGTACTTTAGGAATCTAGCTCATCCAATAGGCGCGTTTGTGTCATTGGATGAACATTTACGTCCTTTTGTGCATCCCAAGGCTTATTCTAATCACATTACGTACTTAAGCAATGTAGTTCAACCAATAAGTGCATTTGTGTCATTGGATGAACATTTACGTCAGTTTGTGCATCCCAAGGCTTATTCTAATCACATTTCGTACTTAAGCAATGTAGTTCATCCAATAAGTGCATTTGTGTCATTGGATGAACATTTACGTCAGTTTGAGCATCCCAAGGCTTATTCTAATAACTTTTCGTTCTTAAGGAATGTAGTTCATCCAATAAGCGCTTTTGTGTCATTAATTTAACATTTACGTCATTTTGTGCATCCCAAGGCTTATTCTAATAACTTTTCGTACTTAAGGAATGTAGTTCATAAAATAGGCGCGTTTGTTTCATTGGATGAACATTTACGTCATTTTGTGCATCGAATGGCTTGTTCTAATCACTTTTCGTACTTAAGGAATATAGTTCATCCAATAAGCGCTTTTGTGTCATTAATTTATCATTTACGTCTTTTTGTGCATCCCAAGGCTTACTCTAATCACTTTTCGTACTTAAGGAATCTGGCTCATGCAATAGGCGCGTTTGTGTCATTGGATGAACATTTACATCATTTTGCGCATCCCAAGACTTATTCTAATCACTTTTCCTACTAATGGAATGTAGTTCATCCCATAAGCGTGTTTGTGTCATTAATCTAACATTTAGATCATTTTGTGCATCCCAATGCTTATTCTAATCACTTTTCGTACTTAAGGAATGTAGTTCATCCAATAAGCGCGTTTGTGTCATTGGATGAACATTTACGTCCTTTTGTGCATCCCAAGGCTTATTCTAATCACTTTTCGTACTTAAGGAATATAGTTCATTAAAAAAGCGCGTTTGTGTCATTGGATGAACATTTACGTCATTTTGTGCATCCCAAGGCTTATTCTAATCACTTTTCGTACATAAGGGATGTAGTTCATCCAATAAGCGCGTTTGTGTCATTAATCTAACATTTATGTCATTTTGTGCATCCCAATGCTTATTCAAATCACTTTTCGTACTTAAGGAATGCAGTTCACCCAATAAGCGCGTTTGTGACATTGGACGAACATTTACGTCATTTTGTGCATCCCAATGCTTATTCTAATCACCTTTCGTACTTAAGAAATGTAGTTCATCGAATCAGCGCGTTTGTGTCATTAATTTAACATTTAGGTCATTTTTTGTATCCCTAGGCTTATTCTATCACTTTTCGTACTTTTGGAATGTAGTTCATCCAATAAGCGCGTTTGTGTCATTAATTTAACATTTACGTTATTTGTGCATCCCAAGGCTTATTTTAATCACTTTTCATACTTAAAGAATGTAGTTCATCCAATAAGTGCAATTGTGTCATTTGATGAAGGTTCACGTCATTTTGTGCATCCCAAAGCTTATTCTAATCACTTTTCCTACTTAAGGAATGTAGTTCATCCAATAAGTGCATTTGTGTCATTGGATGAACATTTACGTCATTTTGTGCATCCATAGGCTTATTCTAATCACTTTTCGTACTTAAGGAATGTTGTTCCTCCAATTAGCGTTTTTGTGTCATTAATTTAACATTTACGTCATTTTGTGCATCCCAAGGCTTATTCTAATAACTTTTCGTACTTAAGGAATGTAGTTCATAAAATAGGCGCGTTTGTTTCATTGGATGAACATTTACGTCATTTTGTGCATCGAATGGCTTGTTCTAATCACTTTTCGTACTTAAGGAATATAGTTCATCCAATAAGCGCTTTTGAGTCATTAATTTATCATTTACGTCTTTTTGTGCATCCCAAGGCTTACTCTAATCACTTTTCGTACTTAAGGAATCTAGCTCATCCAATAGGCGCGTTTGTGTCATTGGATGGACATTTACGTCATTTTGCGCATCCCAAGACTTATTCTAATCACTTTTCGTACTTATGGAATGTAGTTCATCCCATAAGCGTGTTTGTGTCATTAATCTAACATTTAGGTCATTTTGTGCATCCCAATGCTTATTCTAATCACTTTTCGTATTTAAGGAATGTAGTTCATCCAATAAGCGCGTTTGTGTCATTGGATGAACATTTACGTCCTTTTGTGCATCCCAAGGCTTATTCTAATCACTTTTCGTACTTAAGGAATGTAGTTCATTAAAAAAGCGCGTTTGTGTCATTGGATGAACATTTACGTCATTTTGTGCATCCCAAGGCTTATTCTAATCACTTTTCGTACTTAAGGGATGTAGTTCATCCAATAAGCGCGTTTGTGTCATTAATCTAACATTTATGTCATTTTGTGCATCCCAATGCTTATTCAAATCACTTTTCGTACTTAAGGAATGCAGTTCACCCAATAAGCGCGTTTGTGACATTGGACGAACATTTACGTCATTTTGTGCATCCCAAGGCTTATTCTAATCACCTTTCGTACTTAAGGAATGTAGTTTATCGAATCAGCGCGTTTGTGTCATTAATTTAAAATTTAGGTCATTTTGTGCATCCCTTGGCTTATTCTATCACTTTTCGTACTTTTGGAATGTAGTTCATCCAATAAGCGCGTTTGTGTCATTAATTAACATTTACGTTATTTTGTGCATCCCAAGGCTTATTCTAATCAATTTTCGTACTTAAGGAATGTAGTTCATCCAATTAGCGCATTTGTGTCATTGGATGAACATTTACGACATTTTGTGCATCCCAAGACTTATTCTAATCACTTTTCGTACTTAAGGAATGTAGTTCATCCCATAAGCGCGTTTGTGTCATTAATCTAACATTTACGTCATTTTGTGCATCCCAAGGCTTATTCTAATCACTTTTCGTACTTAAGGAATGCCGTTCATCCAATATGCGTGTTTGTGTCATTGGATGAACATTTACGTCATTTTGTGCATCCGAAGGCCTATTCTTATCACTTTTAGTACTTAAGGAATGTAGTTCATCCAATAAGTGAATTTGTGTCATTGGATGAACATTTACGTTACTTTGTGCATCCCAATGCTTATTCTAATAACTTTTCGTACCTAAGGAATGTAGTTCATTAAAAAAGCGCGTTTGTGTCATTGGATGAACATTTACGTCATTTTGTGCATCCCAAGGGTTATTCTAATCACTTTTCGTACTTAAGGAATGTAGTTCATCCAATAAGCGCGTTTTTGTCATTAATCTAACATTTAGGTCATTTTGTGCATCCCAAGGCTTATTCTAATCACTTTTCGTTCTTAAGCAATGCAGTTCATCCAATAAGCGCGTTTGTGTCATTGGATGAACATTTACGCCATTTTGTGCATCCCAAGGCTTATTCTAATCACTTTTCGTTCTTAAGGAATGTAGTTCATCCAATAAGCCCGTTTGTGTCATTAATCTAACATTTACGTCATTTTGTGCATCCCAAGGCTTATTCGAATCACTTTTCGTACTTAAAAGGAATGCAGTTCACCCAATAAGCGCGTTTGTGTCATTGGATGAACATTTACGTCATTTTGTGCATCCGAAGGCCTATTCTTATCACTATTAGTACTTAAGGAATGTAGTTCATCCAATAAGTGAATTTGTGTCATTGGATGAACATTTACGTTACTTTGTGCATCCCAATGCTTATTCTAATCACTTTTCGTACTTGAGGAATGTAGTTCATTAAAAAAGCGCGTTTGTGTCATTGGATGAACATTTACGTCATTTTGTGCATCCCAAGGGTTATTCTAATCACTTTTCGTACTTAAGGAATGTAGTTCATTAAAAAAGCACGTTTGTGTCATTGGATGAACATTTACGTCATTTTGTGCATCCCAAGGCTTATTCTAATCACTTTTCGTACTTAAGGGATGTAGTTCATCCAATAAGCCCGTTTGTGTCATTAATCTAACATTTACGTCATTTTGTGCATCCCAAGGCTTATTCGAATCACTTTTCGTACTTAAGGAATGCAGTTCACCCAATAAGCGCGTTTGTGTCATTGGATGAACATTTACGTCATTTTGTGCATCCGAAGGCCTATTCTTATCACTATTAGTACTTAAGGAATGTAGTTCATCCAATAAGTGAATTTGTGTCATTGGATGAACATTTACGTTACTTTGTGCATCCCAATGCTTATTCTAATCACTTTTCGTACTTGAGGAATGTAGTTTATTAAAAAAGCGCGTTTGTGTCATTGGATAAACATTTACGTCATTTTGTGCATCCCAAGGGTTATTCTAATCACTTTTCGTACTTAAGGAATGTAGTTCATTAAAAAAGCGCGTTTGTGTCATTGGATGAACATTTACGTCATTTTGTGCATCCCAAGGCTTATTCTAATCACTTTTCGTACTTAAGGGATGTAGTTCATCCAATAAGCGCGTTTGTGTCATTAATCTAACATTTATGTCATTTTGTGCATCCCAATGCTTATTCAAATCACTTTTCGTACTTAAGGAATGCAGTTCACCCAATAATTGCGTTTGTGACATTGGACGAACATTTACGTCATTTTGTGCATCCCAAGGCTTATTCTAATCACCTTTCGTACTTAAGGAATGTAGTTTATCGAATCAGCGCGTTTGTGTCTTTAATTTTAAATTTACGTCATTTTGTGCATCCCAAGGGTTATTCTATCACTTTTCGTACTTTTGGAATGTAGTTCATCCAATAAGCGCGTTTGGGTCATTAATTAACATTTACGTTATTTTGTGCATCCCAAGGCTTATTCTAATCAATTTTCGTACTTAAGGAATGTAGTTCATCCAATTAGCGCATTTGTGTCATTGGATGAACATTTACGACATTTTGTACATCCCAAGACTTATTCTAATCACTTTTCGTACTTAAGGAATGTAGTTCATCCCATAAGCGCGTTTGTGTCATTGGATGAACATTTACGTCATTTTGTGCATCCGAAGGCCTATTCTTATCACTATTAGTACTTAAGGAATGTAGTTCATCCAATAAGTGAATTTGTGTCATTGGATGAACATTTACGTTACTTTTGTGCATCCGAAGGTCTATTCTTATCACTTTTAGTTCTTAAGGAATGTAGTTCATCCAATAAGTGAATTTGCGTCATTGGATGAACATTTACGTTACTTTGTGCATCCCAATGCTTATTCTAATCACTTTTCGTACCTAAGGAATGTAGTTCATTAAAAAAGCGCGTTTGTGTCATTGGATGAACATTTACGTCATTTTGTGCATTCCAAGGGTTATTCTAATCACTTTTCGTACTTAAGGAATGTAGTTCATCCAATAAGCGCGTTTGTGTCATTAATCTAACATTTAGGTCATTTTGTGCATCCCAAGGCTTATTCTAATCACTTTTCGTTCTTAAGCAATGCAGTTCATCCAATAAGCGCGTTTGTGTCATTGGATGAACATTTACGCCATTTTGTGCATCCCAAGGCTTATTCTAATCACTTTTCGTTCTTAAGGAATGTAGTTCATCCAATAAGCCCGTTTGTGTCATTAATCCAACATTTACGTCATTTTGTGCATCCCATGGCTTATTCGAATCACTTTTCGTACTTAAGGAATGCAGTTCACCCAATAAGCGCGTTTGTGTCATTGGATGAACATTTACGTCATTTTGTGCATCCGAAGGCCTATTCTTTTCACTATTAGTACTTAAGGAATGTAGTTCATCCAATAAGTGAATTTGTGTCATTGGATGAACATTTACGTTACTTTGTGCATCCCAATGCTTATTGTAATCACTTTTCGTACTTGAGGAATGTAGTTCATTAAAAAAGCGCGTTTGTGTCATTGGATGAACATTTACGTCATTTTGTGCATCCCAAGGGTTATTCTAATCACTTTTCGTACTTAAGGAATGTAGTTCATCCAATAAGCGCGTTTGTGTCATTAATCTAACATTTATGTCATTTTGTGCATCCCAAGGCTTATTCTAATCACTTTTCGTTCTTAAGCAATGTAGTTCATCCAATAAATGCATTTGTGTCATTGGATGAACATTTACGCCATTTTGTGCATCCCAAGGCTTATTCTAATCACTTTTCGTTCTTAAGGAATGTAGTTCATCCAATAAGCCCGTTTGTGTCATTAATATAACATTTACGTCATTTTGTGCATCCCAAGGCTTATTCGAATCACTTTTCGTACTTAAGGAATGCAGTTCACCCAATAAGCGCGTTTGTTTCATTGGATGAACATTTACGTCATTTTGTGCATCCGAAGGCCTATTCTTATCACTTTTAGTACTTAAGGAATGTAGTTCATCCAATAAGTGAATTTGTGTCATTGGATGAACATTTACGTTACTTTGTGCATCCTAATGCTTATTCTAATCACTTTTCGTACTTGAGGAATGTAGTTCATTAAAAAAGCGCGTTTGTGTCATTGGATGAACATTTACGTTATTTTGTGCTTCCGAAGGCCTATTCTTATCACTATTAGTACTTAAGGAATGTAGTTCATCCAATAAGTGAATTTGTGTCATTGGATGAACATTTACGTTACTTTGTGCATCCCAATGCTTATTCTAATCACTTTTCGTACTTGAGGAATGTAGTTCATTAAAAAAGCGCGTTTGTGTCATTGGATGAACATTTACGTCATTTTGTGCATCCCAAGGGTTATTCTAATCACTTTTCGTACTTAAGGAATGTAGTTCATTAAAAAAGCACGTTTGTGTCATTGGATGAACATTTACGTCATTTTGTGCATCCCAAGGCTTATTCTAATCACTTTTCGTACTTAAGGGATGTAGTTCATCCAATAAGCCCGTTTGTGTCATTAATCTAACATTTACGTCATTTTGTGCATCCCAAGGCTTATTCGAATCACTTTTCGTACTTAAGGAATGCAGTTCACCCAATAAGCGCGTTTGTGTCATTGGATGAACATTTACGTCATTTTGTGCATCCGAAGGCCTATTCTTATCACTATTAGTACTTAAGGAATGTAGTTCATCCAATAAGTGAATCTGTGTCATTGGATGAACATTTACGTTACTTTGTGCATCCCAATGCTTATTCTAATCACTTTTCGTACTTGAGGAATGTAGTTCATTAAAAAAGCGCGTTTGTGTCATTGGATGAACATTTACGTCATTTTGTGCATCCCAAGGGTTATTCTAATCACTTTTCGTACTTAAGGAATGTAGTTCATTAAAAAAGCACGTTTGTGTCATTGGATGAACATTTACGTCATTTTGTGCATCCCAAGGCTTATTCTAATCACTTTTCGTACTTAAGGGATGTAGTTCATCCAATAAGCCCGTTTGTGTCATTAATCTAACATTTACGTCATTTTGTGCATCCCAAGGCTTATTCGAATCACTTTTCGTACTTATGGAATGCAGTTCACCCAATAAGCACGTTTGTGTCATTGGATGAACATTTACGTCATTTTGTGCATCCGAAGGCCTATTCTTATCACTATTAGTACTTAAGGAATGTAGTTCATCCAATAAGTGAATTTGTGTCATTGGATGAACATTTACGTTACTTTGTGCATCCCAATGCTTATTCTAATCACTTTTCGTACTTGAGGAATGTAGTTCATTAAAAAAGCGCGTTTGTGTCATTCGATGAACATTTACGTCATTTTGTGCATCCCAAGGGTTATTCTAATCACTTTTCGTACTTAAGGAATGTAGTTCATTAAAAAAGCGCGTTTGTGTCATTGGATGAACATTTACGTCATTTTGTGCATCCCAAGGCTTATTCTAATCACTTTTCGTACTTAAGGGATGTAGTTCATCCAATAAGCCCGTTTGTGTCATTAATCTAACATTTACGTCATTTTGTGCATCCCAAGGCTTATTTGAATCACTTTTCGTACTTAAGGAATGCAGTTCACCCAATAAGCGCGTTTGTGTCATTGGATGAACATTTACGTCATTTTGTGCATCCAAAGGCCTATTCTTATCACTATTAGTACTTAAGGAATGTAGTTCATCCAATAAGTGAATTTGTGTGATTGGATGAACATTTACGTTAATTTGTGCATCCTAATGCTTATTCTAATCACTTTTCGTACCTAAGGAATGTAGTTCATTAAAAAAGCGCGTTTGTGTCATTGGATGAACATTTACGTCATTTTGTGCATCCCAAGGGTTATTCTAATCACTTTTCGTACTTAAGGAATGCAGTTCATTAAAAAAGCGCGTTTGTGTCATTGGATGAACATTTACGTCATTTTGTGCATCCCAAGGTTTATTCTAATCACTTTTCGTACTTAAGGGATGTAGTTCATCCAATAAGCCCGTTTGTGTCATTAATCTAACATTTACGTCATTTTGTGCATCCCAAGGCTTATTTGAATCACTTTTCGTACTTAAGGAATGCAGTTCACCCAATAAGCGCGTTTGTGTCATTGGATGAACATTTACGTCATTTTGTGCATCCGAAGGCCTATTCTTATCACTATTAGTACTTAAGGAATGTAGTTCATCCAATAAGTGAATTTGTGTCATTGGATGAACATTTACGTTACTTTGTGCATCCTAATGCTTATTCTAATCACTTTTCGTACTTGAGGAATGTAGTTCATTAAAAAAGCGCGTTTGTGTCATTGGATGAACATTTACGTCATTTTGTGCATCCGAAGGCCTATTCTTATCACTATTAGTACTTAAGGAATGTAGTTCATCCAATAAGTGAATTTGTGTCATTGGATGAACATTTACGTTACTTTGTGCATCCCAATGCTTATTCTAATCACTTTTCGTACTTGAGGAATGTAGTTCATTAAAAAAGCGCGTTTGTGTCATTGGATGAACATTTACGTCATTTTGTGCATCCCAAGGGTTATTCTAATCACTTTTCGTACTTAAGGAATGTAGTTCATTAAAAAAGCGCGTTTGTGTCATTGGATGAACATTTACGTCATTTTGTGCATCCCAAGGCTTATTCTAATCACTTTTCGTACTTAAGGGATGTAGTTCATCCAATAAGCGCATTTGTGTCATTAATCTAACATTTATGTCATTTTGTGCATCCCAATGCTTATTCAAATCACTTTTCGTACTTAAGGAATGCAGTTCACCCAATAAGGGCGCTTGTGACATTGGACGAACATTTACATCATTTTGTGCATCCCAAGGCTTATTCTAATCACCTTTCGTACTTAAGGAATGTAGTTTATCGAATCAGCGCGTTTGTGTCATTAATTTAAAGATTAGGTCATTTTGTGCATCCCTTGGCTTATTCTATCACTTTTCGTACTTTTGGAATGTAGTTCATCCAATAAGCGCGTTTGTGTCATTAATTAACATTTACGTTATTTTGTGCATCCCAAGGCTTATTCTAATCAATTTTCGTACTTAAGGAATGTAGTTCATCCAATTAGCGCATTTGTGTCATTGGATGAACATTTACGACATTTTGTGCATCCCAAGACTTATTCTAATCAATTTTCGTACTTAAGG
>JBBPBO010000004.1:32641386-32657286 GCA_037974295.1 Cicer cuneatum | reverse complement strand
AATCACTTTTCGTACTTAAGGAATGCAGTTCACCCAATAAGCGCGTTTGTGACATTGGACGAACATTTACGTCATTTTGTGCATCCCAAGGCTTATTCTAATCACCTTTCGTACTTAAGGAATGTAGTTTATCGAATCAGCGCGTTTGTGTCATTAATTTAAAATTTAGGTCATTTTGTGCATCCCTTGGCTTATTCTATCACTTTTCGTACTTTTGGAATGTAGTTCATCCAATAAGCGCGTTTGTGTCATTAATTAACATTTACGTTATTTTGTGCATCCCAAGGCTTATTCTAATCAATTTTCGTACTTAAGGAATGTAGTTCATCCAATTAGCGCATTTGTGTCATTGGATGAACATTTACGACATTTTGTGCATCCCAAGACTTATTCTAATCAATTTTCGTACTTAAGGAATGTAGTTCATCCCATAAGCGCGTTTGTGTCATTAATCTAACATTTAGGTCATTTTGTGCATCCCAAGGCTTATTCTAATCACTTTTCGTACTTAAGGAATGCAGTTCATCCAATATGCGCGTTTGTGTCATTGGATGAACATTTACGTCATTTTGTGCATCCGAAGGCCTATTCTTATCACTTTTAGTACTTAAGGAATGTAGTTCATCCAATAAGTGAATTTGTGTCATTGGATGAACATTTACGTTACTTTGTGCATCCCAATGCTTATTCTAATCACTTTTCGTACCTAAGGAATGTAGTTCATTAAAAAAGCGCGTTTGTGTCATTGCATGAACATTTACGTCATTTTGTGCATCCCAAGGGTTATTCTAATCACTTTTCGTACTTAAGGAATGTAGTTCATCCAATAAGCGCGTTTGTGTCATTAATCTAACATTTAGGTCATTTTGTGCATCCCAAGGCTTATTCTAATCACTTTTCGTTCTTAAGCAATGCAGTTCATCCAATAAGCGCGTTTGTGTCATTGGATGAACATTTACGCCATTTTGTGCATCCCAAGGCTTATTCTAATCACTTTTCGTTCTTAAGGAATGTAGTTCATCCAATAAGCCCGTTTGTGTCATTAATCTAACATTTACGTCATTTTGTGCATCCCAAGGCTTATTCGAATCACTTTTCGTACTTAAAAGGAATGCAGTTCACCCAATAAGCGCGTTTGTGTCATTGGATGAACATTTACGTCATTTTGTGCATCCGAAGGCCTATTCTTATCACTATTAGTACTTAAGGAATGTAGTTCATCCAATAAGTGAATTTGTGTCATTGGATGAACATTTACGTTACTTTGTGCATCCCAATGCTTATTCTAATCACTTTTCGTACTTGAGGAATGTAGTTCATTAAAAAAGCGCGTTTGTGTCATTGGATGAACATTTACGTCATTTTGTGCATCCCAAGGGTTATTCTAATCACTTTTCGTACTTAAGGAATGTAGTTCATTAAAAAAGCACGTTTGTGTCATTGGATGAACATTTACGTCATTTTGTGCATCCCAAGGCTTATTCTAATCACTTTTCGTACTTAAGGGATGTAGTTCATCCAATAAGCCCGTTTGTGTCATTAATCTAACATTTACGTCATTTTGTGCATCCCAAGGCTTATTCGAATCACTTTTCGTACTTAAGGAATGCAGTTCACCCAATAAGCGCGTTTGTGTCATTGGATGAACATTTACGTCATTTTGTGCATCCGAAGGCCTATTCTTATCACTATTAGTACTTAAGGAATGTAGTTCATCCAATAAGTGAATCTGTGTCATTGGATGAACATTTACGTTACTTTGTGCATCCCAATGCTTATTCTAATCACTTTTCGTACTTGAGGAATGTAGTTCATTAAAAAAGCGCGTTTGTGTCATTGGATGAACATTTACGTCATTTTGTGCATCCCAAGGGTTATTCTAATCACTTTTCGTACTTAAGGAATGTAGTTCATTAAAAAAGCACGTTTGTGTCATTGGATGAACATTTACGTCATTTTGTGCATCCCAAGGCTTATTCTAATCACTTTTCGTACTTAAGGGATGTAGTTCATCCAATAAGCCCGTTTGTGTCATTAATCTAACATTTACGTCATTTTGTGCATCCCAAGGCTTATTCGAATCACTTTTCGTACTTATGGAATGCAGTTCACCCAATAAGCACGTTTGTGTCATTGGATGAACATTTACGTCATTTTGTGCATCCGAAGGCCTATTCTTATCACTATTAGTACTTAAGGAATGTAGTTCATCCAATAAGTGAATTTGTGTCATTGGATGAACATTTACGTTACTTTGTGCATCCCAATGCTTATTCTAATCACTTTTCGTACTTGAGGAATGTAGTTCATTAAAAAAGCGCGTTTGTGTCATTCGATGAACATTTACGTCATTTTGTGCATCCCAAGGGTTATTCTAATCACTTTTCGTACTTAAGGAATGTAGTTCATTAAAAAAGCGCGTTTGTGTCATTGGATGAACATTTACGTCATTTTGTGCATCCCAAGGCTTATTCGAATCACTTTTCGTACTTAAGGAATGCAGTTCACCCAATAAGCGCGTTTGTGTCATTGGATGAACATTTACGTCATTTTGTGCATCCGAAGGCCTATTCTTATCACTATTAGTACTTAAGGAATGTAGTTCATCCAATAAGTGAATTTGTGTGATTGGATGAACATTTACGTTAATTTGTGCATCCTAATGCTTATTCTAATCACTTTTCGTACCTAAGGAATGTAGTTCATTAAAAAAGCGCGTTTGTGTCATTGGATGAACATTTACGTCATTTTGTGCATCCCAAGGGTTATTCTAATCACTTTTCGTACTTAAGGAATGTAGTTCATCCAATAAGCGCGTTTGTGTCATTAATATAACATTTAGGTCATTTTGTGCATCCCAAGGCTTATTCTAATCACTTTTCGTACTTAAGGAATGCAGTTCTTCCAATATGCGCGTTTGTGTCATTGGATGAACATTTACGTTACTTTGTGCATCCCAATGCTTATTCTAATCACTTTTCGTACCTAAGGAATGTAGTTCATTAAAAAAGCGCGTTTGTGTCATTGGATGAACATTTACGTCATTTTGTGCATCCCAAGGGTTATTCTAATCACTTTTCGTACTTAAGGAATGTAGTTCATTAAAAAAGCGCGTTTGTGTCATTGGATGAACATTTACGTCATTTTGTGCATCCCAAGGCTTATTCTAATCACTTTTCGTACTTAAGGGATGTGGTTCATCCAATAAGCGCGTTTGTGTCATTAATCTAACATTTATGTCATTTTGTGCATCCCAATGCTTATTCAAATCACTTTTCGTACTTAAGGAATGCAGTTCACCCAATAAGGGCGTGTGTGACATTGGACGAACATCTACATCATTTTGTGCATCCCAAGGCTTATTCTAATCACCTTTCGTACTTAAGGAATGTAGTTTATCGAATCAGCGCGTTTGTGTCATTAATTTAAAGATTAGGTCATTTTGTGCATCCCTTGGCTTATTCTATCACTTTTCGTACTTTTGGAATGTAGTTCATCCAATAAGCGCGTTTGTGTCATTAATTAACATTTACGTTATTTTGTGCATCCCAAGGCTTATTCTAATCAATTTTCGTACTTAAGGAATGTAGTTCATCCAATTAGCGCATTTGTGTCATTGGATGAACATTTACGACATTTTGTGCATCCCAAGACTTATTCTAATCACTTTTCGTACTTAAGGAATGTAGTTCATCCCATAAGCGCGTTTGTGTCATTAATCTAACATTTACGTCATTTTGTGCATCGCAAGGCTTATTCTAATCACTTTTCGTACTTAAGGAATGCAGTTCATCCAATATGCGCGTTTGTGTCATTGGATGAACATTTGCGTCATTTTGTGCATCCGAAGGCCTATTCTTATCACTTTTAGTACTTAAGGAATGTAGTTCATCCAATAAGTGAATTTGTGTCATTGGATGAACATTTACGTTACTTTGTGCATCCCAATGCTTATTCTAATCACTTTTCGTACCTAAGGAATGTAGTTCATTAAAAAAGCGCGTTTGTGTCATTGGATGAACATTTACGTCATTTTGTGCATCCCAAGGGTTATTCTAATCACTTTTCGTACTTAAGGAATGTAGTTCATCCAATAAGCGCGTTTGTGTCATTAATCTAACATTTAGGTCATTTTGTGCATCCCAAGGCTTATTCTAATCACTTTTCGTTCTTAAGCAATGCAGTTCATCCAATAAGCGCGTTTGTGTCATTGGATGAACATTTACGCCATTTTGTGCATCCCAAGGCTTATTCTAATCACTTTTCGTTCTTAAGGAATGTAGTTCATCCAATAAGCCCGTTTGTGTCATTAATCTAACATTTACGTCATTTTGTGCATCCCAAGGCTTATTCGAATCACTTTTCGTACTTAAGGAATGCAGTTCACCCAATAAGCACGTTTGTGTCATTGGATGAACATTTACGTCATTTTGTGCATCCGAAGGCCTATTCTTATCACTATTAGTACTTAAGGAATGTAGTTCATCCAATAAGTGAATTTGTGTCATTGGATGAACATTTACGTTACTTTGTGCATCCCAATGCTTATTCTAATCACTTTTCGTACTTGAGGAATGTAGTTCATTAAAAAAGCGCGTTTGTGTCATTGGATGAACATTTACGTCATTTTGTGCATCCCAAGGGTTATTCTAATCACTTTTCGTACTTAAGGAATGTAGTTCATTAAAAAAGCGCGTTTGTGTCATTGGATGAACATTTACGTCATTTTGTGCATCCCAAGGCTTATTCTAATCACTTTTCGTAATTAAGGGATGTAGTTCATCCAATAAGCGCGTTTGTGTCATTAATCTAACATTTATGTCATTTTGTGCATCCCAATGCTTATTCAAATCACTTTTCGTACTTAAGGAATGCAGTTCACCCAATAAGCGCGTTTGTGACATTGGACGAACATTTACGTCATTTTGTGCATCCCAAGGCTTATTCTAATCACCTTTCGTACTTAAGGAATGTAGTTTATCGAATCAGCGCGTTTGTGTCATTAATTTAAAATTTAGGTCATTTTGTGCATCCCTTGGCTTATTCTATCACTTTTCGTACTTTTGGAATGTAGTTCATCCAATAAGCGCGTTTGTGTCATTAATTAACATTTACGTTATTTTGTGCATCCCAAGGCTTATTCTAATCAATTTTCGTACTTAAGGAATGTAGTTCATCCAATTAGCGCATTTGTGTCATTGGATGAACATTTACGACATTTTGTGCATCCCAAGACTTATTCTAATCACTTTTCGTACTTAAGGAATGTAGTTCATCCCATAAGTGCGTTTGTGTCATTAATCTAACATTTACGTCATTTTGTGCATCCCAAGGCTTATTCTAATCACTTTTCGTACTTAAGGAATGCAGTTCATCCAATATGCGCGTTTGTGTCATTGGATGAACATTTACGTCATTTTGTGCATCCGAAGGCCTATTCTTATCACTTTTAGTACTTAAGGAATGTAGTTCATCCAATAAGTGAATTTGTGTCATTGGATGAACATTTACGTTACTTTGTGCATCCCAATGCTTATTCTAATCACTTTTCGTACCTAAGGAATGTAGTTCATTAAAAAAGCGCGTTTGTGTCATTGGATGAACATTTACGTCATTTTGTGCATCCCAAGGGTTATTCTAATCACTTTTCGTACTTAAGGAATGTAGTTCATCCAATAAGCGCGTTTGTGTCATTAATCTAACATTTAGGTCATTTTGTGCATCCCAAGGCTTATTCTAATCACTTTTCGTTCTTAAGCAATGCAGTTCATCCAATAAGCGCGTTTGTGTCATTGGATGAACATTTACGCCATTTTGTGCATCCCAAGGCTTATTCTAATCACTTTTCGTTCTTAAGGAATGTAGTTCATCCAATAAGCCTGTTTGTGTCATTAATCTAACATTTACGTCATTTTGTGCATCCCAAGGCTTATTCGAATCACTTTTCGTACTTAAGGAATGCAGTTCACCCAATAAGCGCGTTTGTGTCATTGGATGAACATTTACGTCATTTTGTGCATCCGAAGGCCTATTCTTATCACTATTAGTACTTAAGGAATGTAGTTCATCCAATAAGTGAATTTGTGTCATTGGATGAACATTTACGTTACTTTGTGCATCCCAATGCTTATTCTAATCACTTTTCGTACTTGAGGAATGTAGTTCATTAAAAAAGCGCGTTTGTGTCATTGGATGAACATTTACGTCATTTTGTGCATCCCAAGGGTTATTCTAATCACTTTTGGTACTTAAGGAATGTAGTTCATTAAAAAAGCGCGTTTGTGTCATTGGATGAACATTTACGTCATTTTGTGCATCCCAAGGCTTATTCTAATCACTTTTCGTACTTAAGGGATGTAGTTCATCCAATAAGCCCGTTTGTGTCATTAATCTAACATTTACGTCATTTTGTGCATCACAAGGCTTATTCGAATCACTTTTCGTACTTAAGGAATGCAGTTCACCCAATAAGCACGTTTGTGTCATTGGATGAACATTTACGTCATTTTGTGCATCCGAAGGCCTATTCTTATCACTATTAGTACTTAAGGAATGTAGTTCATCCAATAAGTGAATTTGTGTCATTGGATGAACATTTACGTTACTTTGTGCATCCCAATGCTTATTCTAATCACTTTTCGTACCTAAGGAATGTAGTTCATTAAAAAAGCGCGTTTGTGTCATTGCATGAACATTTACGTCATTTTGTGCATCCCAAGGGTTATTCTAATCACTTTTCGTACTTAAGGAATGTAGTTCATCCAATAAGCGCGTTTGTGTCATTAATCTAACATTTAGGTCATTTTGTGCATCCCAAGGCTTATTCTAATCACTTTTCGTTCTTAAGCAATGCAGTTCATCCAATAAGCGCGTTTGTGTCATTGGATGAACATTTACGCCATTTTGTGCATCCCAAGGCTTATTCTAATCACTTTTCGTTCTTAAGGAATGTAGTTCATCCAATAAGCCCGTTTGTGTCATTAATCTAACATTTACGTCATTTTGTGCGTCCCAAGGCTTATTCGAATCACTTTTCGTACTTAAGGAATGCAGTTCACCCAATAAGCGCGTTTGTGTCATTGGATGAACATTTACGTCATTTTGTGCATCCGAAGGCCTATTCTTATCACTATTAGTACTTAAGGAATGTAGTTCATCCAATAAGTGAATTTGTGTGATTGGATGAACATTTACGTTAATTTGTGCATCCTAATGCTTATTCTAATCACTTTTCGTACCTAAGGAATGTAGTTCATTAAAAAAGCGCGTTTGTGTCATTGGATGAACATTTACGTCATTTTGTGCATCCCAAGGGTTATTCTAATCACTTTTCGTACTTAAGGAATGCAGTTCATTAAAAAAGCGCGTTTGTGTCATTGGATGAACATTTACGTCATTTTGTGCATCCCAAGGCTTATTCTAATCACTTTTCGTACTTAAGGGATGTAGTTCATCCAATAAGCCCGTTTGTGTCATTAATCTAACATTTACGTCATTTTGTGCATCCCAAGGCTTATTTGAATCACTTTTCGTACTTAAGGAATGCAGTTCACCCAATAAGCGCGTTTGTGTCATTGGATGGACATTTACGTCATTTTGTGCATCCAAAGGCCTATTCTTATCACTATTAGTACTTAAGGAATGTAGTTCATCCAATAAGTGAATTTGTGTGATTGGATGAACATTTACGTTACTTTGTGCATCCTAATGCTTATTCTAATCACTTTTCGTACCTAAGGAATGCAGTTCATTAAAAAAGCGCGTTTGTGTCATTGGATGAACATTTACGTCATTTTGTGCATCCCAAGGCTTATTCTAATCACTTTTCGTACTTAAGGGATGTAGTTCATCCAATAAGCCCGTTTGTGTCATTAATCTAACATTTACGTCATTTTGTGCATCCCAAGGCTTATTTGAATCACTTTTCGTACTTAAGGAATGCAGTTCACCCAATAAGCGCGTTTGTGTCATTGGATGGACATTTACGTCATTTTGTGCATCCAAAGGCCTATTCTTATCACTATTAGTACTTAAGGAATGTAGTTCATCCAATAAGTGAATTTGTGTGATTGGATGAACATTTACGTTACTTTGTGCATCCTAATGCTTATTCTAATCACTTTTCGTACCTAAGGAATGTAGTTCATTAAAAAAGCGCGTTTGTGTCATTGGATGAACATTTACGTCATTTTGTGCATCCCAAGGCTTATTCGAATCACTTTTCGTACTTAAGGAATGCAGTTCACCCAATAAGCGCGTTTGTGTCATTGGATGAACATTTACGTCATTTTGTGCATCCGAAGGCCTATTCTTATCACTATTAGTACTTAAGGAATGTAGTTCATCCAATAAGTGAATTTGTGTGATTGGATGAACATTTACGTTACTTTGTGCATCCTAATGCTTATTCTAATCACTTTTCGTACCTAAGGAATGTAGTTCATTAAAAAAGCGCGTTTGTGTCATTGGATGAACATTTACGTCATTTTGTGCATCCCAAGGGTTATTCTAATCACTTTTCGTACTTAAGGAATGTAGTTCATTAAAAAAGCGCGTTTGTGTCATTGGATGAACATTTACGTCATTTTGTGCATCCCAAGGCTTATTCTAATCACTTTTCGTACTTAAGGGATGTAGTTCATCCAATAAGCGCGTTTGTGTCATTAATCTAACATTTATGTCATTTTGTGCATCCCAATGCTTATTCAAATCACTTTTCGTACTTAAGGAATGCAGTTCACCCAATAAGGGCGTTTGTGACATTGGACGAACATCTACATCATTTTGTGCATCCCAAGGCTTATTCTAATCACCTTTCGTACTTAAGGAATGTAGTTTATCGAATCAGCGCGTTTGTGTCATTAATTTAAAGATTAGGTCATTTTGTGCATCCCTTGGCTTATTCTATCACTTTTCGTACTTTTGGAATGTAGTTCATCCAATAAGCGCGTTTGTGTCATTAATTAACATTTACGTTATTTTGTGCATCCCAAGGCTTATTCTAATCAATTTTCGTACTTAAGGAATGTAGTTCATCCAATTAGCGCATTTGTGTCATTGGATGAACATTTACGACATTTTGTGCATCCCAAGACTTATTCTAATCACTTTTCGTACTTAAGGAATGTAGTTCATCCCATAAGCGCGTTTGTGTCATTAATCTAACATTTACGTCATTTTGTGCATCGCAAGGCTTATTCTAATCACTTTTCGTACTTAAGGAATGCAGTTCATCCAATATGCGCGTTTGTGTCATTGGATGAACATTTGCGTCATTTTGTGCATCCGAAGGCCTATTCTTATCACTTTTAGTACTTAAGGAATGTAGTTCATCCAATAAGTGAATTTGTGTCATTGGATGAACATTTACGTTACTTTGTGCATCCCAATGCTTATTCTAATCACTTTTCGTACCTAAGGAATGTAGTTCATTAAAAAAGCGCGTTTGTGTCATTGGATGAACATTTACGTCATTTTGTGCATCCCAAGGGTTATTCTAATCACTTTTCGTACTTAAGGAATGTAGTTCATCCAATAAGCGCGTTTGTGTCATTAATCTAACATTTAGGTCATTTTGTGCATCCCAAGGCTTATTCTAATCACTTTTCGTTCTTAAGCAATGCAGTTCATCCAATAAGCGCGTTTGTGTCATTGGATGAACATTTACGCCATTTTGTGCATCCCAAGGCTTATTCTAATCACTTTTCGTTCTTAAGGAATGTAGTTCATCCAATAAGCCCGTTTGTGTCATTAATCTAACATTTACGTCATTTTGTGCATCCCAAGGCTTATTCGAATCACTTTTCGTACTTAAGGAATGCAGTTCACCCAATAAGCACGTTTGTGTCATTGGATGAACATTTACGTCATTTTGTGCATCCGAAGGCCTATTCTTATCACTATTAGTACTTAAGGAATGTAGTTCATCCAATAAGTGAATTTGTGTCATTGGATGAACATTTACGTTACTTTGTGCATCCCAATGCTTATTCTAATCACTTTTCGTACTTGAGGAATGTAGTTCATTAAAAAAGCGCGTTTGTGTCATTGGATGAACATTTACGTCATTTTGTGCATCCCAAGGGTTATTCTAATCACTTTTGGTACTTAAGGAATGTAGTTCATTAAAAAAGCGCGTTTGTGTCATTGGATGAACATTTACGTCATTTTGTGCATCCCAAGGCTTATTCTAATCACTTTTCGTACTTAAGGGATGTAGTTCATCCAATAAGCCCGTTTGTGTCATTAATCTAACATTTACGTCATTTTGTGCATCCCAAGGCTTATTCGAATCACTTTTCGTACTTAAGGAATGCAGTTCACCCAATAAGCACGTTTGTGTCATTGGATGAACATTTACGTCATTTTGTGCATCCGAAGGCCTATTCTTATCACTATTAGTGCTTAAGGAATGTAGTTCATCCAATAAGTGAATTTGTGTCATTGGATGAACATTTACGTTACTTTGTGCATCCCAATGCTTATTCTAATCACTTTTCGTACTTGAGGAATGTAGTTCATTAAAAAAGCGCGTTTGTGTCATTCGATGAACATTTACGTCATTTTGTGCATCCCAAGGGTTATTCTAATCACTTTTCGTACTTAAGGAATGTAGTTCATTAAAAAAGCGCGTTTGTGTCATTGGATGAACATTTACGTCATTTTGTGCATCCCAAGGCTTATTCTAATCACTTTTCGTACTTAAGGGATGTAGTTCATCCGATAAGCGCGTTTGTGTCATTAATCTAACATTTATGTCATTTTGTGCATCCCAATGCTTATTCAAATCACTTTTCGTACTTAAGGAATGCAGTTCACCCAATAAGGGCGTTTGTGACATTGGACGAACATCTACATCATTTTGTGCATCCCAAGGCTTATTCTAATCACCTTTCGTACTTAAGGAATGTAGTTTATCGAATCAGCGCGTTTGTGTCATTAATTTAAAATTTAGGTCATTTTGTGCATCCCTTGGCTTATTCTATCACTTTTCGTACTTTTGGAATGTAGTTCATCCAATAAGCGCGTTTGTGTCATTAATTAACATTTACGTTATTTTGTGCATCCCAAGGCTTATTCTAATCAATTTTCGTCCTTAAGGAATGTAGTTCATCCAATTAGCGCATTTGTGTCATTGGATGAACATTTACGACATTTTGTGCATCCCAAGACTTATTCTAATCACTTTTCGTACTTAAGGAATGTAGTTCATCCCATAAGCGCGTTTGTGTCATTAATCTAACATTTACGTCATTTTGTGCATCCCAAGGCTTATTCTAATCACTTTTCGTACTTAAGGAATGCAGTTCATCCAATATGCGCGTTTGTGTCATTGGATGAACATTTACGTCATTTTGTGCATCCGAAGGCCTATTCTTATCACTTTTAGTACTTAAGGAATGTAGTTCATCCAATAAGTGAATTTGTGTCATTGGATGAACATTTACGTTACTTTGTGCATCCTAATGCTTATTCTAATCACTTTTCGTACCTAAGGAATGTAGTTCATTAAAAAAGCGCGTTTGTGTCATTGGATGAACATTTACGTCATTTTGTGCATCCCAAGGGTTATTCTAATCACTTTTCGTACTTAAGGAATGTAGTTCATCCAATAAGCGCGTTTGTGTCATTAATCTAACATTTAGGTCATTTTGTGCATCCCAAGGCTTATTCTAATCACTTTTCGTTCTTAAGCAATGCAGTTCATCCAATAAGCGCGTTTGTGCCATTGGATGAACATTTACGCCATTTTGTGCATCCCAAGGCTTATTCTAATCACTTTTCGTTCTTAAGGAATGTAGTTCATCCAATAAGCCCGTTTGTGTCATTAATCTAACATTTACGTCATTTTGTGCATCCCAAGGCTTATTCGAATCACTTTTCGTACTTAAGGAATGCAGTTCACCCAATAAGCGCGTTTGTGTCATTGGATGAACATTTACGTCATTTTGTGCATCCGAAGGCCTATTCTTATCACTATTAGTACTTAAGGAATGTAGTTCATCCAATAAGTGATTTTGTGTCATTGGATGAACATTTACGTTACTTTGTGCATCCTAATGCTTATTCTAATCACTTTTCGTACCTAAGGAATGTAGTTCATTAAAAAAGCGCGTTTGTGTCATTGGATGAACATTTACGTCATTTTGTGCATCCCAAGGGTTATTCTAATCACTTTTCGTACTTAAGGAATGTAGTTCATTAAAAAAGCGCGTTTGTGTCATTGGATGAACATTTACGTCATTTGGTGCATCCCAAGGCTTATTCTAATCACTTTTCGTACTTAAGGGATGTAGTTCATCCAATAAGCCCGTTTGTGTCATTAATCTAACATTTACGTCATTTTGTGCATCCCAAGGCTTATTCGAATCACTTTTCGTACTTAACGAATGCAGTTCACCCAATAAGCACGTTTGTGTCATTGGATGAACATTTACGACATTTTGTGCATCCCAAGACTTATTCTAATCACTTTTCGTACTTAAGGAATGTAGTTCGTCCAATTAGCGCATTTGTGTCATTGGATGAACATTTACGACATTTTGTGCATCCCAAGACTTATTCTAATCACTTTTCGTACTTAAGGAATGTAGTTCATCCCATAAGCGCGTTTGTGTCATTAATCTAACATTTACGTCATTTTGTGCATCCCAAGGCTTATTCTAATCACTTTTCGTACTTAAGGAATGCAGTTCATCCAATATGCGCGTTTGTGTCATTGGATGAACATTTACGTCATTTTGTGCATCCGAAGGCCTATTCTTATCACTATTAGTACTTAAGGAATGTAGTTCATCCAATAAGTGAATTTGTGTCATTGGATGAACATTTACGTTACTTTGTGCATCCTAATGCTTATTCTAATCACTTTTCGTACCTAAGGAATGTAGTTCATTAAAAAAGCGCGTTTGTGTCATTGGATGAACATTTACGTCATTTTGTGCATCCCAAATGTTATTCTAATCACTTTTCGTACTTAAGGAATGTAGTTCATCCAATAAGCGCGTTTGTGTCATTAATCTAACATTTAAGTCATTTTGTGCATCCGAAGGCTTATTCTAATCACTTTTCGTTCTTAAGCAACGCAGTTCATCCAATAAGCGCGTTTGTGTCATTGGATGAACATTTACGCCATTTTGTGCATCCCAAGGCTTATTCTAATCACTTTTCGTTCTTAAGGAATGTAGTTCATCCAATAAGCCCGTTTGTGTCATTAATCTAACATTTACGTCATTTTGTGCATCCCAAGGCTTATTCGAATCACTTTTCGTACTTAAAAGGAATGCAGTTCACCCAATAAGCGCGTTTGTGTCATTGGATGAACATTTACGTCATTTTGTGCATCCGAAGGCCTATTCTTATCACTATTAGTACTTAAGGAATGTAGTTCATCCAATAAGTGAATTTGTGTCATTGGATGAACATTTACGTTACTTTGTGCATCCCAATGCTTATTCTAATCACTTTTCGTACTTGAGGAATGTAGTTCATTAAAAAAGCGCGTTTGTGTCATTGGATGAACATTTACGTCATTTTGTGCATCCCAAGGGTTATTCTAATCACTTTTCGTACTTAAGGAATGTAGTTCATTAAAAAAGCGCGTTTGTGTCATTGGATGAACATTTACGTCATTTTGTGCATCCCAAGGCTTATTCTAATCACTTTTCATACTTAAGGGATGTAGTTCATCCAATAAGCGCGTTTGTGTCATTAATCTAACATTTATGTCATTTTGTGCATCCCAATGCTTATTCAAATCACTTTTCGTACTTAAGGAATGCAGTTCACCCAATAAGCGCGTTTGTGACATTGGACGAACATTTACGTCATTTTGTGCATCCCAAGGCTTATTCTAATCACCTTTCGTACTTAAGGAATGTAGTTTATCGAATCAGCGCGTTTGTGTCATTAATTTAAAATTTAGGTCATTTTGTGCATCCCTTGGCTTATTCTATCACTTTTCGTACTTTTGGAATGTAGTTCATCCAATAAGCGCGTTTGTGTCATTAATTAACATTTACGTTATTTTGTGCATCCCAAGGCTTATTCTAATCAATTTTCGTACTTAAGGAATGTAGTTCATCCAATTAGCGCATTTGTGTCATTGGATGAACATTTACGACATTTTGTGCATCCCAAGACTTATTCTAATCACTTTTCGTACTTAAGGAATGTAGTTCATCCCATAAGCGCGTTTGTGTCATTAATCTAACATTTACGTCATTTTGTGCATCCCAAGGCTTATTCTAATCACTTTTCGTACTTAAGGAATGCCGTTCATCCAATATGCGTGTTTGTGTCATTGGATGAACATTTACGTCATTTTGTGCATCCGAAGGCCTATTCTTATCACTTTTAGTACTTAAGGAATGTAGTTCATCCAATAAGTGAATTTGTGTCATTGGATGAACATTTACGTTACTTTGTGCATCCCAATGCTTATTCTAATAACTTTTCGTACCTAAGGAATGTAGTTCATTAAAAAAGCGCGTTTGTGTCATTGGATGAACATTTACGTCATTTTGTGCATCCCAAGGGTTATTCTAATCACTTTTCGTACTTAAGGAATGTAGTTCATCCAATAAGCGCGTTTGTGTCATTAATCTAACATTTATGTCATTTTGTGCATCCCAAGGCTTATTCTAATCACTTTTCGTTCTTAAGGAATGTAGTTCATCCAATAAGCCCGTTTGTGTCATTAATCTAACATTTACGTCATTTTGTGCATCCCAAGGCTTATTCGAATCACTTTTCGTACTTAAGGAATGCAGTTCACCCAATAAGCACGTTTGTGTCATTGGATGAACATTTACGTCATTTTGTGCATCCGAAGGCCTATTCTTATCACTATTAGTACTTAAGGAATGTAGTTCATCCAATAAGTGAATTTGTGTCATTGGATGAACATTTACGTTACTTTGTGCATCCCAATGCTTATTCTAATCACTTTTCGTACTTGAGGAATGTAGTTCATTAAAAAAGCGCGTTTGTGTCATTGGATGAACATTTACGTCATTTTGTGCATCCCAAGGGTTATTGTAATCACTTTTCGTACTTGAGGAATGTAGTTCATTAAAAAAGCGCGTTTGTGTCATTGGATGAACATTTACGTCATTTTGTGCATCCCAAGGGTTATTCTAATCACTTTTGGTACTTAAGGAATGTAGTTCATTAAAAAAGCGCGTTTGTGTCATTGGATGAACATTTACGTCATTTTGTGCATCCCAAGGCTTATTCTAATCACTTTTCGTACTTAAGGGATGTAGTTCATCCAATAAGCGCGTTTGTGTCATTAATCTAACATTTATGTCATTTTGTGCATCCCAATGCTTATTCAAATCACTTTTCGTACTTAAGGAATGCAGTTCACCCAATAAGCGCGTTTGTGACATTGGACGAACATTTACGTCATTTTGTGCATCCCAAGGCTTATTCTAATCACCTTTCGTACTTAAGGAATGTAGTTTATCGAATCAGCGCGTTTGTGTCATTAATTTAAAATTTAGGTCATTTTGTGCATCCCTTGGCTTATTCTATCACTTTTCGTACTTTTGGAATGTAGTTCATCCAATAAGCGCGTTTGTGTCATTAATTATCATTTACGTTATTTTGTGCATCCCAAGGCTTATTCTAATCAATTTTCGTACTTAAGGAATGTAGTTCATCCAATTAGCGCATTTGTGTCATTGGATGAACATTTACGACATTTTGTGCATCCCAAGACTTATTCTAATCACTTTTCGTACTTAAGGAATGTTGTTCATCCCATAAGCGCGTTTGTGTCATTAATCTAACATTTACATCATTTTGTGCATCCCAAGGCTTATTCTAATCACTTTTCGTACTTAAGGAATGCAGTTCATCCAATATGCGTGTTTGTGTCATTGGATGAACATTTAC
>JBBPBO010000004.1:32612447-32639587 GCA_037974295.1 Cicer cuneatum | reverse complement strand
TTATTCTAATCACTTTTCGTACTTAAGGAATGCAGTTCATTAAAAAAGCGCGTTTGTGTCATTGGATGAACATTTACGTCATTTTGTGCATCCCAAGGCTTATTCTAATCACTTTTCGTACTTAAGGGATGTAGTTCATCCAATAAGCCCGTTTGTGTCATTAATCTAACATTTACGTCATTTTGTGCATCCCAAGGCTTATTTGAATCACTTTTCGTACTTAAGGAATGCAGTTCACCCAATAAGCGCGTTTGTGTCATTGGATGAACATTTACGTCATTTTGTGCATCCGAAGGCCTATTCTTATCACTATTAGTACTTAAGGAATGTAGTTCATCCAATAAGTGAATTTGTGTCATTGGATGAACATTTACGTTAATTTGTGCATCCTAATGCTTATTCTAATCACTTTTCGTACCTAAGGAATGTAGTTCATTAAAAAAGCGCGTTTGTGTCATTGGATGAACATTTACGTCATTTTGTGCATCCCAAGGGTTATTCTAATCACTTTTCGTACTTAAGGAATGCAGTTCATTAAAAAAGCGCGTTTGTGTCATTGGATGAACATTTACGTCATTTTGTGCATCCCAAGGCTTATTCTAATCACTTTTCGTACTTAAGGGATGTAGTTCATCCAATAAGCCCGTTTGTGTCATTAATCTAACATTTACGTCATTTTGTGCATCCCAAGGCTTATTTGAATCACTTTTCGTACTTAAGGAATGCAGTTCACCCAATAAGCGCGTTTGTGTCATTGGATGAACATTTACGTCATTTTGTGCATCCGAAGGCCTATTCTTATCACTATTAGTACTTAAGGAATGTAGTTCATCCAATAAGTGAATTTGTGTCATTGGATGAACATTTACGTTACTTTGTGCATCCCAATGCTTATTCTAATCACTTTTCGTACTTGAGGAATGTAGTTCATTAAAAAAGCGCGTTTGTGTCATTGGATGAACATTTACGTCATTTTGTGCATCCCAAGGGTTATTCTAATCACTTTTCGTACTTAAGGAATGTAGTTCATTAAAAAAGCGCGTTTGTGTCATTGGATGAACATTTACGTCATTTTGTGCATCCCAAGGGTTATTCTAATCACTTTTCGTACTTAAGGAATGTGGTTCATCCAATAAGCGCGTTTTTGTCATTAATCTAACATTTAGGTCATTTTGTGCATCCCAAGGCTTATTCTAATCACTTTTCGTTCTTAAGCAATGCAGTTCATCCAATAAGCGCGTTTGTGTCATTGGATGAACATTTACGCCATTTTGTGCATCCCAAGGCTTATTCTAATCACTTTTCGTTCTTAAGGAATGTAGTTCATCCAATAAGCCCGTTTGTGTCATTAATCTCACATTTACGTCATTTTGTGCATCCCAAGGCTTATTCGAATCACTTTTCGTACTTAAGGAATGCAGTTCACCCAATAAGCGCGTTTGTGTCATTGGATGAACATTTACGTCATTTTGTGCATCCCAAGGGTTATTCTAATCACTTTTCGTACTTAAGGAATGTAGTTCATCCAATAAGCGCGTTTGTGTCATTAATCTAACATTTATGTCATTTTGTGCATCCCAAGGCTTATTCTAATCACTTTTCGTTCTTAAGGAATGTAGTTCATCCAATAAGCCCGTTTGTGTCATTAATCTAACATTTACGTCATTTTGTGCATCCCAAGGCTTATTCGAATCACTTTTCGTACTTAAGGAATGCAGTTCACCCAATAAGCACGTTTGTGTCATTGGATGAACATTTACGTCATTTTGTGCATCCGAAGGCCTATTCTTATCACTATTAGTACTTAAGGAATGTAGTTCATCCAATAAGTGAATTTGTGTCATTGGATGAACATTTACGTTACTTTGTGCATCCCAATGCTTATTCTAATCACTTTTCGTACTTGAGGAATGTAGTTCATTAAAAAAGCGCGTTTGTGTCATTGGATGAACATTTACGTCATTTTGTGCATCCCAATGGTTATTCTAATCACTTTTCGTACTTAAGGAATGTAGTTCATCCAATAAGCGCGTTTGTGTCATTAATCTAACATTTATGTCATTTTGTGCATCCCAAGGCTTATTCTAATCACTTTTCGTTCTTAAGGAATGTAGTTCATCCAATAAGCCCGTTTGTGTCATTAATCTAACATTTACGTCATTTTGTGCATCCCAAGGCTTATTCGAATCACTTTTCGTACTTAAGGAATGCAGTTCACCCAATAAGCGCGTTTGTGTCATTGGATGAACATTTACGTCATTTTGTGCATCCGAAGGCCTATTCTTATCACTATTAGTACTTAAGGAATGTAGTTCATCCAATAAGTGAGTTTGTGTCATTGGATGAACATTTACGTTACTTTGTGCATCCCAATGCTTATTCTAATCACTTTTCGTACTTGAGGAATGTAGTTCATTAAAAAAGCGCGTTTGTGTCATTGGATGAACATTTACGTCATTTTGTGCATCCCAAGGGTTATTCTAATCACTTTTCGTACTTAAGGAATGTAGTTCATTAAAAAAGCGCGTTTGTGTCATTGGATGAACATTTACGTCATTTTGTGCATCCCAAGGCTTATTCGAATCACTTTTCGTACTTAAGGAATGCAGTTCACCCAATAAGCGCGTTTGTGTCATTGGATGAACATTTACGTCATTTTGTGCATCCGAAGGCCTATTCTTATCACTATTAGTACTTAAGGAATGTAGTTCATCCAATAAGTGAATTTGTGTGATTGGATGAACATTTACGTTACTTTGTGCATCCTAATGCTTATCCTAATCACTTTTCGTACCTAAGGAATGTAGTTCATTAAAAAAGCGCGTTTGTGTCATTGGATGAACATTTACGTCATTTTGTGCATCCCAAGGGTTATTCTAATCACTTTTCGTACTTAAGGAATGCAGTTCATTAAAAAAGCGCGTTTGTGTCATTGGATGAACATTTACGTCATTTTGTGCATCCCAAGGCTTATTCTAATCACTTTTCGTACTTAAGGGATGTAGTTCATCCAATAAGCCCGTTTGTGTCATTAATCTAACATTTACGTCATTTTGTGCATCCCAAGGCTTATTCGAATCACTTTTCGTACTTAAGGAATGCAGTTCACCCAATAAGCGCGTTTGTGTCATTGGATGAACATTTACGTCATTTTGTGCATCCGAAGGCCTATTCTTATCACTATTAGTACTTAAGGAATGTAGTTCATCCAATAAGTGAATCTGTGTCATTGGATGAACATTTACGTTACTTTGTGCATCCCAATGCTTATTCTAATCACTTTTCGTACTTGAGGAATGTAGTTCATTAAAAAAGCGCGTTTGTGTCATTGGATGAACATTTACGTCATTTTGTGCATCCCAAGGGTTATTCTAATCACTTTTCGTACTTAAGGAATGTAGTTCATTAAAAAAGCACGTTTGTGTCATTGGATGAACATTTACGTCATTTTGTGCATCCCAAGGCTTATTCTAATCACTTTTCGTACTTAAGGGATGTAGTTCATCCAATAAGCCCGTTTGTGTCATTAATCTAACATTTACGTCATTTTGTGCATCCCAAGGCTTATTCGAATCACTTTTCGTACTTATGGAATGCAGTTCACCCAATAAGCACGTTTGTGTCATTGGATGAACATTTACGTCATTTTGTGCATCCGAAGGCCTATTCTTATCACTATTAGTACTTAAGGAATGTAGTTCATCCAATAAGTGAATTTGTGTCATTGGATGAACATTTACGTTACTTTGTGCATCCCAATGCTTATTCTAATCACTTTTCGTACTTGAGGAATGTAGTTCATTAAAAAAGCGCGTTTGTGTCATTCGATGAACATTTACGTCATTTTGTGCATCCCAAGGGTTATTCTAATCACTTTTCGTACTTAAGGAATGTAGTTCATTAAAAAAGCGCGTTTGTGTCATTGGATGAACATTTACGTCATTTTGTGCATCCCAAGGCTTATTCTAATCACTTTTCGTACTTAAGGGATGTAGTTCATCCAATAAGCGCGTTTGTGTCATTAATCTAACATTTATGTCATTTTGTGCATCCCAATGCTTATTCAAATCACTTTTCGTACTTAAGGAATGCAGTTCACCCAATAAGGGCGTTTGTGACATTGGACGAACATCTACATCATTTTGTGCATCCCAAGGCTTATTCTAATCACCTTTCGTACTTAAGGAATGTAGTTTATCGAATCAGCGCGTTTGTGTCATTAATTTAAAGATTAGGTCATTTTGTGCATCCCTTGGCTTATTCTATCACTTTTCGTACTTTTGGAATGTAGTTCATCCAATAAGCGCGTTTGTGTCATTAATTAACATTTACGTTATTTTGTGCATCCCAAGGCTTATTCTAATCAATTTTCGTACTTAAGGAATGTAGTTCATCCAATTAGCGCATTTGTGTCATTGGATGAACATTTACGACATTTTGTGCATCCCAAGACTTATTCTAATCACTTTTCGTACTTAAGGAATGTAGTTCATCCCATAAGCGCGTTTGTGTCATTAATCTAACATTTACGTCATTTTGTGCATCGCAAGGCTTATTCTAATCACTTTTCGTACTTAAGGAATGCAGTTCATCCAATATGCGCGTTTGTGTCATTGGATGAACATTTGCGTCATTTTGTGCATCCGAAGGCCTATTCTTATCACTTTTAGTACTTAAGGAATGTAGTTCATCCAATAAGTGAATTTGTGTCATTGGATGAACATTTACGTTACTTTGTGCATCCCAATGCTTATTCTAATCACTTTTCGTACCTAAGGAATGTAGTTCATTAAAAAAGCGCGTTTGTGTCATTGGATGAACATTTACGTCATTTTGTGCATCCCAAGGGTTATTCTAATCACTTTTCGTACTTAAGGAATGTAGTTCATCCAATAAGCGCGTTTGTGTCATTAATCTAACATTTAGGTCATTTTGTGCATCCCAAGGCTTATTCTAATCACTTTTCGTTCTTAAGCAATGCAGTTCATCCAATAAGCGCGTTTGTGTCATTGGATGAACATTTACGCCATTTTGTGCATCCCAAGGCTTATTCTAATCACTTTTCGTTCTTAAGGAATGTAGTTCATCCAATAAGCCCGTTTGTGTCATTAATCTAACATTTACGTCATTTTGTGCATCCCAAGGCTTATTCGAATCACTTTTCGTACTTAAAAGGAATGCAGTTCACCCAATAAGCGCGTTTGTGTCATTGGATGAACATTTACGTCATTTTGTGCATCCGAAGGCCTATTCTTATCACTATTAGTACTTAAGGAATGTAGTTCATCCAATAAGTGAATTTGTGTCATTGGATGAACATTTACGTTACTTTGTGCATCCCAATGCTTATTCTAATCACTTTTCGTACTTGAGGAATGTAGTTCATTAAAAAAGCGCGTTTGTGTCATTGGATGAACATTTACGTCATTTTGTGCATCCCAAGGGTTATTCTAATCACTTTTCGTACTTAAGGAATGTAGTTCATTAAAAAAGCGCGTTTGTGTCATTGGATGAACATTTACGTCATTTTGTGCATCCCAAGGCTTATTCTAATCACTTTTCGTAATTAAGGGATGTAGTTCATCCAATAAGCGCGTTTGTGTCATTAATCTAACATTTATGTCATTTTGTGCATCCCAATGCTTATTCAAATCACTTTTCGTACTTAAGGAATGCAGTTCACCCAATAAGCGCGTTTGTGACATTGGACGAACATTTACGTCATTTTGTGCATCCCAAGGCTTATTCTAATCACCTTTCGTACTTAAGGAATGTAGTTTATCGAATCAGCGCGTTTGTGTCATTAATTTAAAATTTAGGTCATTTTGTGCATCCCTTGGCTTATTCTATCACTTTTCGTACTTTTGGAATGTAGTTCATCCAATAAGCGCGTTTGTGTCATTAATTAACATTTACGTTATTTTGTGCATCCCAAGGCTTATTCTAATCAATTTTCGTACTTAAGGAATGTAGTTCATCCAATTAGCGCATTTGTGTCATTGGATGAACATTTACGACATTTTGTGCATCCCAAGACTTATTCTAATCACTTTTCGTACTTAAGGAATGTAGTTCATCCCATAAGTGCGTTTGTGTCATTAATCTAACATTTACGTCATTTTGTGCATCCCAAGGCTTATTCTAATCACTTTTCGTACTTAAGGAATGCAGTTCATCCAATATGCGCGTTTGTGTCATTGGATGAACATTTACGTCATTTTGTGCATCCGAAGGCCTATTCTTATCACTTTTAGTACTTAAGGAATGTAGTTCATCCAATAAGTGAATTTGTGTCATTGGATGAACATTTACGTTACTTTGTGCATCCCAATGCTTATTCTAATCACTTTTCGTACTTGAGGAATGTAGTTCATTAAAAAAGCGCGTTTGTGTCATTGGATGAACATTTACGTCATTTTGTGCATCCCAAGGGTTATTGTAATCACTTTTCGTACTTGAGGAATGTAGTTCATTAAAAAAGCGCGTTTGTGTCATTGGATGAACATTTACGTCATTTTGTGCATCCCAAGGGTTATTCTAATCACTTTTGGTACTTAAGGAATGTAGTTCATTAAAAAAGCTCGTTTGTGTCATTGGATGAACATTTACGTCATTTTGTGCATCCCAAGGCTTATTCTAATCACTTTTCGTACTTAAGGGATGTAGTTCATCCAATAAGCGCGTTTGTGTCATTAATCTAACATTTATGTCATTTTGTGCATCCCAATGCTTATTCAAATCACTTTTCGTACTTAAGGAATGCAGTTCACCCAATAAGCGCGTTTGTGACATTGGACGAACATTTACGTCATTTTGTGCATCCCAAGGCTTATTCTAATCACCTTTCGTACTTAAGGAATGTAGTTTATCGAATCAGCGCGTTTGTGTCATTAATTTAAAATTTAGGTCATTTTGTGCATCCCTTGGCTTATTCTATCACTTTTCGTACTTAAGGAATGTAGTTCATCCAATAAGCGCGTTTGTGTCATTAATCTAACATTTAAGTCATTTTGTGCATCCGAAGGCTTATTCTAATCACTTTTCGTTCTTAAGCAATGCAGTTCATCCAATAAGCGCGTTTGTGTCATTGGATGAACATTTACGCCATTTTGTGCATCCCAAGGCTTATTCTAATCACTTTTCGTTCTTAAGGAATGTAGTTCATCCAATAAAGCCCGTTTGTGTCATTGGATGAACATTTACGTCATTTTGTGCATCCCAAGGGTTATTCTAATCACTTTTCGTACTTAAAAGGAATGCAGTTCACCCAATAAGCGCGTTTGTGTCATTGGATGAACATTTACGTCATTTTGTGCATCCGAAGGCCTATTCTTATCACTTTTCGTACTTAAAAGGAATGCAGTTCACCCAATAAGCGCGTTTGTGTCATTGGATGAACATTTACGTCATTTTGTGCATCCGAAGGCCTATTCTTGTCACTATTAGTACTTAAGGAATGTAGTTCATCCAATAAGTGAATTTGTGTCATTGGATGAACATTTACGTTACTTTGTGTATCCCAATGCTTATTCTAATCACTTTACGTACTTGAGGAATGTAGTTCATTAGAAAAGCGCGTTTGTGTCATTGGATGAACATTTACGTCATTTTGTGCATCCCAAGGGTTATTCTAATCACTTTTCGTACTTAAGGAATGTAGTTCATCCAATAAGCGCGTTTGTGTCATTAATCTAACATTTATGTCATTTTGTGCATCCCAAGGCTTATTCTAATCACTTTTCGTTCTTAAGGAATGTAGTTCATCCAATAAGCCCGTTTGTGTCATTAATCTAACATTTACGTCATTTTGTGCATCCCAAGGCTTATTCGAATCACTTTTCGTACTTAAGGAATGCAGTTCACCCAATAAGCGCGTTTGTGTCATTGGATGAACATTTACGTCATTTTGTGCATCCGAAGGCCTATTCTTATCACTATTAGTACTTAAGGAATGTAGTTCATCCAATAAGTGAATTTGTGTCATTGGATGAACATTTACGTTACTTTGTGCATCCCAATGCTTATTCTAATCACTTTTCGTACTTGAGAATGTAGTTCATTAAAAAAGCGCGTTTGTGTCATTGGATGAACATTTACGTCATTTTGTGCATCCCAAGGGTTATTGTAATCACTTTTCGTACTTGAGGAATGTAGTTCATTAAAAAAGCGCGTTTGTGTCATTGGATGAACATTTACGTCATTTTGTGCATCCCAAGGGTTATTCTAATCACTTTTGGTACTTAAGGAATGTAGTTCATTAAAAAAGCTCGTTTGTGTCATTGGATGAACATTTACGTCATTTTGTGCATCCCAAGGCTTATTCTAATCACTTTTCGTACTTAAGGGATGTAGTTCATCCAATAAGCGCGTTTGTGTCATTAATCTAACATTTATGTCATTTTGTGCATCCCAATGCTTATTCAAATCACTTTTCGTACTTAAGGAATGCAGTTCACCCAATAAGCGCGTTTGTGACATTGGACGAACATTTACGTCATTTTGTGCATCCCAAGGCTTATTCTAATCACCTTTCGTACTTAAGGAATGTAGTTTATCGAATCAGCGCGTTTGTGTCATTAATTTAAAATTTAGGTCATTTTGTGCATCCCTCTGCTTATTCTATCACTTTTCGTACTTTTGGAATGTAGTTCATCCAATAAGCGCGTTTGTGTCATTAATTAACATTTACGTTATTTTGTGCATCCCAAGGCTTATTCTAATCAATTTTCGTACTTAAGGAATGTAGTTCATCCAATTAGCGCATTTGTGTCATTGGATGAACATTTACGACATTTTGTGCATCCCAAGACTTATTCTAATCACTTTTCGTACTTAAGGAATGTAGTTCATCCCATAAGCGCGTTTGTGTCATTAATCTAACATTTACGTCATTTTGTGCATCCCAAGGCTTATTCTAATCACTTTTCGTACTTAAGGAATGCCGTTCATCCAATATGCGTGTTTGTGTCATTGGATGAACATTTACGTCATTTTGTGCATCCGAAGGCCTATTCTTATCACTTTTAGTACTTAAGGAATGTAGTTCATCCAATAAGTGAATTTGTGTCATTGGATGAACATTTACGTTACTTTGTGCATCCCAATGCTTATTCTAATAACTTTTCGTACCTAAGGAATGTAGTTCATTAAAAAAGCGCGTTTGTGTCATTGGATGAACATTTACGTCATTTTGTGCATCCCAAGGGTTATTCTAATCACTTTTCGTACTTAAGGAATGTAGTTCATCCAATAAGCGCGTTTGTGTCATTAATATAACATTTAGGTCATTTTGTGCATCCCAAGGCTTATTCTAATCACTTTTCGTACTTAAGGAATGCAGTTCTTCCAATATGCGCGTTTGTGTCATTGGATGAACATTTACGTTACTTTGTGCATCCCAATGCTTATTCTAATCACTTTTCGTACCTAAGGAATGTAGTTCATTAAAAAAGCGCGTTTGTGTCATTGGATGAACATTTACGTCATTTTGTGCATCCCAAGGGTTATTCTAATCACTTTTCGTACTTAAGGAATGTAGTTCATTAAAAAAGCGCGTTTGTGTCATTGGATGAACATTTACGTCATTTTGTGCATCCCAAGGCTTATTCTAATCACTTTTCGTACTTAAGGGATGTAGTTCATCCAATAAGCGCGTTTGTGTCATTAATCTAACATTTATGTCATTTTGTGCATCCCAATGCTTATTCAAATCACTTTTCGTACTTAAGGAATGCAGTTCACCCAATAAGGGCGTTTGTGACATTGGACGAACATCTACATCATTTTGTGCATCCCAAGGCTTATTCTAATCACCTTTCGTACTTAAGGAATGTAGTTTATCGAATCAGCGCGTTTGTGTCATTAATTTAAAATTTAGGTCATTTTGTGCATCCCTTGGCTTATTCTATCACTTTTCGTACTTTTGGAATGTAGTTCATCCAATAAGCGCGTTTGTGTCATTAATTAACATTTACGTTATTTTGTGCATCCCAAGGCTTATTCTAATCAATTTTCGTACTTAAGGAATGTAGTTCATCCAATTAGCGCATTTGTGTCATTGGATGAACATTTACGACATTTTGTGCATCCCAAGACTTATTCTAATCACTTTTCGTACTTAAGGAATGTAGTTCATCCCATAAGCGCGTTTGTGTCATTAATCTAACATTTACGTCATTTTGTGCATCCCAAGGCTTATTCTAATCACTTTTCGTACTTAAGGAATGCCGTTCATCCAATATGCGTGTTTGTGTCATTGGATGAACATTTACGTCATTTTGTGCATCCGAAGGCCTATTCTTATCACTTTTAGTACTTAAGGAATGTAGTTCATCCAATAAGTGAATTTGTGTCATTGGATGAACATTTACGTTACTTTGTGCATCCCAATGCTTATTCTAATAACTTTTCGTACCTAAGGAATGTAGTTCATTAAAAAAGCGCGTTTGTGTCATTGGATGAACATTTACGTCATTTTGTGCATCCCAAGGGTTATTCTAATCACTTTTCGTACTTAAGGAATGTAGTTCATCCAATAAGCGCGTTTTTGTCATTAATCTAACATTTAGGTCATTTTGTGCATCCCAAGGCTTATTCTAATCACTTTTCGTTCTTAAGCAATGCAGTTCATCCAATAAGCGCGTTTGTGTCATTGGATGAACATTTACGCCATTTTGTGCATCCCAAGGCTTATTCTAATCACTTTTCGTTCTTAAGGAATGTAGTTCATCCAATAAGCCCGTTTGTGTCATTAATCTAACATTTACGTCATTTTGTGCATCCCAAGGCTTATTCGAATCACTTTTCGTACTTAAAAGGAATGCAGTTCACCCAATAAGCGCGTTTGTGTCATTGGATGAACATTTACGTCATTTTGTGCATCCGAAGGCCTATTCTTATCACTATTAGTACTTAAGGAATGTAGTTCATCCAATAAGTGAATTTGTGTCATTGGATGAACATTTACGTTACTTTGTGCATCCCAATGCTTATTCTAATCACTTTTCGTACTTGAGGAATGTAGTTCATTAAAAAAGCGCGTTTGTGTCATTGGATGAACATTTACGTCATTTTGTGCATCCCAAGGGTTATTCTAATCACTTTTCGTACTTAAGGAATGTAGTTCATTAAAAAAGCGCGTTTGTGTCATTGGATGAACATTTACGTCATTTTGTGCATCCCAAGGGTTATTCTAATCACTTTTCGTACTTAAGGAATGTGGTTCATCCAATAAGCGCGTTTTTGTCATTAATCTAACATTTAGGTCATTTTGTGCATCCCAAGGCTTATTCTAATCACTTTTCGTTCTTAAGCAATGCAGTTCATCCAATAAGCGCGTTTGTGTCATTGGATGAACATTTACGCCATTTTGTGCATCCCAAGGCTTATTCTAATCACTTTTCGTTCTTAAGGAATGTAGTTCATCCAATAAAGCCCGTTTGTGTCATTGGATGAACATTTACGTCATTTTGTGCATCCCAAGGGTTATTCTAATCACTTTTCGTACTTAAAAGGAATGCAGTTCACCCAATAAGCGCGTTTGTGTCATTGGATGAACATTTACGTCATTTTGTGCATCCGAAGGCCTATTCTTATCACTTTTCGTACTTAAAAGGAATGCAGTTCACCCAATAAGCGCGTTTGTGTCATTGGATGAACATTTACGTCATTTTGTGCATCCGAAGGCCTATTCTTGTCACTATTAGTACTTAAGGAATGTAGTTCATCCAATAAGTGAATTTGTGTCATTGGATGAACATTTACGTTACTTTGTGTATCCCAATGCTTATTCTAATCACTTTACGTACTTGAGGAATGTAGTTCATTAGAAAAGCGCGTTTGTGTCATTGGATGAACATTTACGTCATTTTGTGCATCCCAAGGGTTATTCTAATCACTTTTCGTACTTAAGGAATGTAGTTCATCCAATAAGCGCGTTTGTGTCATTAATCTAACATTTATGTCATTTTGTGCATCCCAAGGCTTATTCTAATCACTTTTCGTTCTTAAGGAATGTAGTTCATCCAATAAGCCCGTTTGTGTCATTAATCTAACATTTACGTCATTTTGTGCATCCCAAGGCTTATTCGAATCACTTTTCGTACTTAAGGAATGCAGTTCACCCAATAAGCGCGTTTGTGTCATTGGATGAACATTTACGTCATTTTGTGCATCCGAAGGCCTATTCTTATCACTATTAGTACTTAAGGAATGTAGTTCATCCAATAAGTGAATTTGTGTCATTGGATGAACATTTACGTTACTTTGTGCATCCCAATGCTTATTCTAATCACTTTTCGTACTTGAGAATGTAGTTCATTAAAAAAGCGCGTTTGTGTCATTGGATGAACATTTACGTCATTTTGTGCATCCCAAGGGTTATTGTAATCACTTTTCGTACTTGAGGAATGTAGTTCATTAAAAAAGCGCGTTTGTGTCATTGGATGAACATTTACGTCATTTTGTGCATCCCAAGGGTTATTCTAATCACTTTTGGTACTTAAGGAATGTAGTTCATTAAAAAAGCTCGTTTGTGTCATTGGATGAACATTTACGTCATTTTGAGCATCCCAAGGCTTATTCTAATCACTTTTCGTACTTAAGGGATGTAATTCATCCAATAAGCGCGTTTGTGTCATTAATCTAACATTTATGTCATTTTGTGCATCCCAATGCTTATTCAAATCACTTTTCGTACTTAAGGAATGCAGTTCACCCAATAAGCGCGTTTGTGACATTGGACGAACATTTACGTCATTTTGTGCATCCCAAGGCTTATTCTAATCACCTTTCGTACTTAAGGAATGTAGTTTATCGAATCAGCGCGTTTGTGTCATTAATTTAAAATTTAGGTCATTTTGTGCATCCCTTGGCTTATTCTATCACTTTTCGTACTTTTGGAATGTAGTTCATCCAATAAGCGCGTTTGTGTCATTAATTAACATTTACGTTATTTTGTGCATCCCAAGGCTTATTCTAATCAATTTTCGTACTTAAGGAATGTAGTTCATCCAATTAGCGCATTTGTGTCATTGGATGAACATTTACGACATTTTGTGCATCCCAAGACTTATTCTAATCACTTTTCGTACTTAAGGAATGTAGTTCATCCCATAAGCGCGTTTGTGTCATTAATCTAACATTTACGTCATTTTGTGCATCCCAAGGCTTATTCTAATCACTTTTCGTACTTAAGGAATGCCGTTCATCCAATATGCGTGTTTGTGTCATTGGATGAACATTTACGTCATTTTGTGCATCCGAAGGCCTATTCTTATCACTTTTAGTACTTAAGGAATGTAGTTCATCCAATAAGTGAATTTGTGTCATTGGATGAACATTTACGTTACTTTGTGCATCCCAATGCTTATTCTAATAACTTTTCGTACCTAAGGAATGTAGTTCATTAAAAAAGCGCGTTTGTGTCATTGGATGAACATTTACGTCATTTTGTGCATCCCAAGGGTTATTCTAATCACTTTTCGTACTTAAGGAATGTAGTTCATCCAATAAGCGCGTTTTTGTCATTAATCTAACATTTAGGTCATTTTGTGCATCCCAAGGCTTATTCTAATCACTTTTCGTTCTTAAGCAATGCAGTTCATCCAATAAGCGCGTTTGTGTCATTGGATGAACATTTACGCCATTTTGTGCATCCCAAGGCTTATTCTAATCACTTTTCGTTCTTAAGGAATGTAGTTCATCCAATAAGCCCGTTTGTGTCATTAATCTAACATTTACGTCATTTTGTGCATCCCAAGGCTTATTCGAATCACTTTTCGTACTTAAGGAATGCAGTTCACCCAATAAGCACGTTTGTGTCATTGGATGAACATTTACGTCATTTTGTGCATCCGAAGGCCTATTCTTATCACTATTAGTACTTAAGGAATGTAGTTCATCCAATAAGTGAATTTGTGTCATTGGATGAACATTTACGTTACTTTGTGCATCCCAATGCTTATTCTAATCACTTTTCGTACTTGAGGAATGTAGTTCATTAAAAAAGCGCGTTTGTGTCATTGGATGAACATTTACGTCATTTTGTGCATCCCAATGGTTATTCTAATCACTTTTCGTACTTAAGGAATGTAGTTCATCCAATAAGCGCGTTTGTGTCATTAATCTAACATTTATGTCATTTTGTGCATCCCAAGGCTTATTCTAATCACTTTTCGTTCTTAAGGAATGTAGTTCATCCAATAAGCCCGTTTGTGTCATTAATCTAACATTTACGTCATTTTGTGCATCCCAAGGCTTATTCGAATCACTTTTCGTACTTAAGGAATGCAGTTCACCCAATAAGCGCGTTTGTGTCATTGGATGAACATTTACGTCATTTTGTGCATCCGAAGGCCTATTCTTATCACTATTAGTACTTAAGGAATGTAGTTCATCCAATAAGTGAATTTGTGTCATTGGATGAACATTTACGTTACTTTGTGCATCCCAATGCTTATTCTAATCACTTTTCGTACTTGAGAATGTAGTTCATTAAAAAAGCGCGTTTGTGTCATTGGATGAACATTTACGTCATTTTGTGCATCCCAAGGGTTATTGTAATCACTTTTCGTACTTGAGGAATGTAGTTCATTAAAAAAGCGCGTTTGTGTCATTGGATGAACATTTACGTCATTTTGTGCATCCCAAGGGTTATTCTAATCACTTTTGGTACTTAAGGAATGTAGTTCATTAAAAAAGCTCGTTTGTGTCATTGGATGAACATTTACGTCATTTTGTGCATCCCAAGGCTTATTCTAATCACTTTTCGTACTTAAGGGATGTAGTTCATCCAATAAGCGCGTTTGTGTCATTAATCTAACATTTATGTCATTTTGTGCATCCCAATGCTTATTCAAATCACTTTTCGTACTTAAGGAATGCAGTTCACCCAATAAGCGCGTTTGTGACATTGGACGAACATTTACGTCATTTTGTGCATCCCAAGGCTTATTCTAATCACCTTTCGTACTTAAGGAATGTAGTTTATCGAATCAGCGCGTTTGTGTCATTAATTTAAAATTTAGGTCATTTTGTGCATCCCTCTGCTTATTCTATCACTTTTCGTACTTTTGGAATGTAGTTCATCCAATAAGCGCGTTTGTGTCATTAATTAACATTTACGTTATTTTGTGCATCCCAAGGCTTATTCTAATCAATTTTCGTACTTAAGGAATGTAGTTCATCCAATTAGCGCATTTGTGTCATTTGATGAACATTTACGACATTTTGTGCATCCCAAGACTTATTCTAATCACTTTTCGTACTTAAGGAATGTAGTTCATCCCATAAGCGCGTTTGTGTCATTAATCTAACATTTACGTCATTTTGTGCATCCCAAGGCTTATTCTAATCACTTTTCGTACTTAAGGAATGCAGTTCATCCAATATGCGTGTTTGTGTCATTGGATGAACATTTACGTCATTTTGTGCATCCGAAGGCCTATTCTTATCACTTTTAGTACTTAAGGAATGTAGTTCATCCAATAAGTGAATTTGTGTCATTGGATGAACATTTACGTTACTTTGTGCATCCCAATGCTTATTCTAATAACTTTTCGTACCTAAGGAATGTAGTTCATTAAAAAAGCGCGTTTGTGTCATTGGATGAACATTTACGTCATTTTGTGCATCCCAAGGGTTATTCTAATCACTTTTCGTACTTAAGGAATGTAGTTCATCCAATAAGCGCGTTTTTGTCATTAATCTAACATTTAGGTCATTTTGTGCATCCCAAGGCTTATTCTAATCACTTTTCGTTCTTAAGGAATGTAGTTCATCCAATAAGCCCGTTTGTGTCATTAATCTAACATTTACGTCATTTTGTGCATCCCAAGGCTTATTCGAATCACTTTTCGTACTTAAAAGGAATGCAGTTCACCCAATAAGCGCGTTTGTGTCATTGGATGAACATTTACGTCATTTTGTGCATCCGAAGGCCTATTCTTATCACTATTAGTACTTAAGGAATGTAGTTCATCCAATAAGTGAATTTGTGTCATTGGATGAACATTTACGTTACTTTGTGCATCCCAATGCTTATTCTAATCACTTTTCGTACTTGAGGAATGTAGTTCATTAAAAAAGCGCGTTTGTGTCATTGGATGAACATTTACGTCATTTTGTGCATCCCAAGGGTTATTCTAATCACTTTTCGTACTTAAGGAATGTAGTTCATCCAATAAGCGCGTTTGTGTCATTAATCTAACATTTATGTCATTTTGTGCATCCCAAGGTTTATTCTAATCACTTTTCGTTCTTAAGGAATGTAGTTCATCCAATAAGCCCGTTTGTGTCATTAATCTAACATTTACGTCATTTTGTGCATCCCAAGGCTTATTCGAATCACTTTTCGTACTTAAGGAATGCAGTTCACCCAATAAGCGCGTTTGTGTCATTGGATGAACATTTACGTCATTTTGTGCATCCGAAGGCCTATTCTTATCACTATTAGTACTTAAGGAATGTAGTTCATCCAATAAGTGAATTTGTGTCATTGGATGAACATTTACGTTACTTTGTGCATCCCAATGCTTATTCTAATCACTTTTCGTACTTGAGGAATGTAGTTCATTAAAAAAGCGCGTTTGTGTCATTGGATGAACATTTACGTCATTTTGTGCATCCCAATGGTTATTCTAATCACTTTTCGTACTTAAGGAATGTAGTTCATCCAATAAGCGCGTTTGTGTCATTAATCTAACATTTATGTCATTTTGTGCATCCCAAGGCTTATTCTAATCACTTTTCGTTCTTAAGGAATGTAGTTCATCCAATAAGCCCGTTTGTGTCATTAATCTAACATTTACGTCATTTTGTGCATCCCAAGGCTTATTCGAATCACTTTTCGTACTTAAGGAATGCAGTTCACCCAATAAGCGCGTTTGTGTCATTGGATGAACATTTACGTCATTTTGTGCATCCGAAGGCCTATTCTTATCACTATTAGTACTTAAGGAATGTAGTTCATCCAATAAGTGAATCTGTGTCATTGGATGAACATTTACGTTACTTTGTGCATCCCAATGCTTATTCTAATCACTTTTCGTACTTGAGGAATGTAGTTCATTAAAAAAGCGCGTTTGTGTCATTGGATGAACATTTACGTCATTTTGTGCATCCCAAGGGTTATTCTAATCACTTTTCGTACTTAAGGAATGTAGTTCATTAAAAAAGCACGTTTGTGTCATTGGATGAACATTTACGTCATTTTGTGCATCCCAAGGCTTATTCTAATCACTTTTCGTACTTAAGGGATGTAGTTCATCCAATAAGCCCGTTTGTGTCATTAATCTAACATTTACGTCATTTTGTGCATCCCAAGGCTTATTCGAATCACTTTTCGTACTTATGGAATGCAGTTCACCCAATAAGCACGTTTGTGTCATTGGATGAACATTTACGTCATTTTGTGCATCCGAAGGCCTATTCTTATCACTATTAGTACTTAAGGAATGTAGTTCATCCAATAAGTGAATTTGTGTCATTGGATGAACATTTACGTTACTTTGTGCATCCCAATGCTTATTCTAATCACTTTTCGTACTTGAGGAATGTAGTTCATTAAAAAAGCGCGTTTGTGTCATTCGATGAACATTTACGTCATTTTGTGCATCCCAAGGGTTATTCTAATCACTTTTCGTACTTAAGGAATGTAGTTCATTAAAAAAGCGCGTTTGTGTCATTGGATGAACATTTACGTCATTTTGTGCATCCCAAGGCTTATTCGAATCACTTTTCGTACTTAAGGAATGCAGTTCACCCAATAAGCGCGTTTGTGTCATTGGATGAACATTTACGTCATTTTGTGCATCCGAAGGCCTATTCTTATCACTATTAGTACTTAAGGAATGTAGTTCATCCAATAAGTGAATTTGTGTGATTGGATGAACATTTACGTTACTTTGTGCATCCCAATGCTTATTCTAATCACTTTTCGTACTTGAGGAATGTAGTTCATTAAAAAAGCGCGTTTGTGTCATTGGATGAACATTTACGTCATTTTGTGCATCCCAAGGGTTATTGTAATCACTTTTCGTACTTGAGGAATGTAGTTCATTAAAAAAGCGCGTTTGTGTCATTGGATGAACATTTACGTCATTTTGTGCATCCCAAGGGTTATTCTAATCACTTTTGGTACTTAAGGAATGTAGTTCATTAAAAAAGCGCGTTTGTGTCATTGGATGAACATTTACGTCATTTTGTGCATCCCAAGGCTTATTCTAATCACTTTTCGTACTTAAGGGATGTAGTTCATCCAATAAGCGCGTTTGTGTCATTAATCTAACATTTAGGTCATTTTGTGCATCCCAAGGCTTATTCTAATCACTTTTCGTTCTTAAGCAATGCAGTTCATCCAATAAGCGCGTTTGTGTCATTGGATGAACATTTACGCCATTTTGTGCATCCCAAGGCTTATTCTAATCATTTTTCGTTCTTAAGGAATGTAGTTCATCCAATAAGCGCGTTTGTGTCATTAATCTAACATTTACGTCATTTTGTGCATCCCAAGGCTTATTCTAATCACTTTTCGTACTTAAGGAATGCAGTTCACCCAATAAGCGCGTTTGTGTCATTGGATGAACATTTACGTCATTTTGTGCATCCGAAGGCCTATTCTTATCACTATTAGTACTTAAGGAATGTAGTTCATCCAATAAGTGAATTTGTGTCATTGGATGAACATTTACGTTACTTTGTGCATCCCAATGCTTATTCTAATCACTTTTCGTACTTGAGGAATGTAGTTCATTAAAAAAGCGCGTTTGTGTCATTGGATGAACATTTACGTCATTTTGTGCATCCCAAGGGTTATTCTAATCACTTTTCGTACTTAAGGAATGTAGTTCATTAAAAAAGCGCGTTTGTGTCATTGGATGAACATTTACGTCATTTTGTGCATCCCAAGGGTTATTCTAATCACTTTTCGTACTTAAGGAATGTGGTTCATCCAATAAGCGCGTTTTTGTCATTAATCTAACATTTAGGTCATTTTGTGCATCCCAAGGCTTATTCTAATCACTTTTCGTTCTTAAGCAATGCAGTTCATCCAATAAGCGCGTTTGTGTCATTGGATGAACATTTACGCCATTTTGTGCATCCCAAGGCTTATTCTAATCACTTTTCGTTCTTAAGGAATGTAGTTCATCCAATAAGCCCGTTTGTGTCATTAATCTCACATTTACGTCATTTTGTGCATCCCAAGGCTTATTCGAATCACTTTTCGTACTTAAGGAATGCAGTTCACCCAATAAGCGCGTTTGTGTCATTGGATGAACATTTACGTCATTTTGTGCATCCCAAGGGTTATTCTAATCACTTTTCGTACTTAAGGAATGTAGTTCATCCAATAAGCGCGTTTGTGTCATTAATCTAACATTTATGTCATTTTGTGCATCCCAAGGCTTATTCTAATCACTTTTCGTTCTTAAGGAATGTAGTTCATCCAATAAGCCCGTTTGTGTCATTAATCTAACATTTACGTCATTTTGTGCATCCCAAGGCTTATTCGAATCACTTTTCGTACTTAAGGAATGCAGTTCACCCAATAAGCACGTTTGTGTCATTGGATGAACATTTACGTCATTTTGTGCATCCGAAGGCCTATTCTTATCACTATTAGTACTTAAGGAATGTAGTTCATCCAATAAGTGAATTTGTGTCATTGGATGAACATTTACGTTACTTTGTGCATCCCAATGCTTATTCTAATCACTTTTCGTACTTGAGGAATGTAGTTCATTAAAAAAGCGCGTTTGTGTCATTGGATGAACATTTACGTCATTTTGTGCATCCCAAGGGTTATTCTAATCACTTTTCGTACTTAAGGAATGTAGTTCATTAAAAAAGCGCGTTTGTGTCATTGGATGAACATTTACGTCATTTTGTGCATCCCAAGGCTTATTCTAATCACTTTTCGTAATTAAGGGATGTAGTTCATCCAATAAGCGCGTTTGTGTCATTAATCTAACATTTATGTCATTTTGTGCATCCCAATGCTTATTCAAATCACTTTTCGTACTTAAGGAATGCAGTTCACCCAATAAGCGCGTTTGTGACATTGGACGAACATTTACGTCATTTTGTGCATCCCAAGGCTTATTCTAATCACCTTTCGTACTTAAGGAATGTAGTTTATCGAATCAGCGCGTTTGTGTCATTAATTTAAAATTTAGGTCATTTTGTGCATCCCTTGGCTTATTCTATCATTTTTCGTACTTTTGGAATGTAGTTCATCCAATAAGCGCGTTTGTGTCATTAATTAACATTTACGTTATTTTGTGCATCCCAAGGCTTATTCTAATCAATTTTCGTACTTAAGGAATGTAGTTCATCCAATTAGCGCATTTGTGTCATTGGATGAACATTTACGACATTTTGTGCATCCCAAGACTTATTCTAATCACTTTTCGTACTTAAGGAATGTAGTTCATCCAATATGCGCGTTTGTGTCATTGGATGAACATTTACGTCATTTTGTGCATCCGAAGGCCTATTCTTATCACTTTTAGTACTTAAGGAATGTAGTTCATCCAATAAGTGAATTTGTGTCATTGGATGAACATTTACGTTACTTTGTGCATCCCAATGCTTATTCTAATCACTTTTCGTACTTGAGGAATGTAGTTCATTAAAAAAGCGCGTTTGTGTCATTGGATGAACATTTACGTCATTTTGTGCATCCCAAGGGTTATTCTAATCACTTTTCGTACTTAAGGAATGTGGTTCATCCAATAAGCGCGTTTTTGTCATTAATCTAACATTTAGGTCATTTTGTGCATCCCAAGGCTTATTCTAATCACTTTTCGTTCTTAAGCAATGCAGTTCATCCAATAAGCGCGTTTGTGTCATTGGATGAACATTTACGCCATTTTGTGCATCCCAAGGCTTATTCTAATCACTTTTCGTTCTTAAGGAATGTAGTTCATCCAATAAAGCCCGTTTGTGTCATTGGATGAACATTTACGTCATTTTGTGCATCCCAAGGGTTATTCTAATCACTTTTCGTACTTAAAAGGAATGCAGTTCACCCAATAAGCGCGTTTGTGTCATTGGATGAACATTTACGTCATTTTGTGCATCCGAAGGCCTATTCTTATCACTTTTCGTACTTAAAAGGAATGCAGTTCACCCAATAAGCGCGTTTGTGTCATTGGATGAACATTTACGTCATTTTGTGCATCCGAAGGCCTATTCTTGTCACTATTAGTACTTAAGGAATGTAGTTCATCCAATAAGTGAATTTGTGTCATTGGATGAACATTTACGTTACTTTGTGTATCCCAATGCTTATTCTAATCACTTTACGTACTTGAGGAATGTAGTTCATTAGAAAAGCGCGTTTGTGTCATTGGATGAACATTTACGTCATTTTGTGCATCCCAAGGGTTATTCTAATCACTTTTCGTACTTAAGGAATGTAGTTCATCCAATAAGCGCGTTTGTGTCATTAATCTAACATTTATGTCATTTTGTGCATCCCAAGGCTTATTCTAATCACTTTTCGTTCTTAAGGAATGTAGTTCATCCAATAAGCCCGTTTGTGTCATTAATCTAACATTTACGTCATTTTGTGCATCCCAAGGCTTATTCGAATCACTTTTCGTACTTAAGGAATGCAGTTCACCCAATAAGCGCGTTTGTGTCATTGGATGAACATTTACGTCATTTTGTGCATCCGAAGGCCTATTCTTATCACTATTAGTACTTAAGGAATGTAGTTCATCCAATAAGTGAATCTGTGTCATTGGATGAACATTTACGTTACTTTGTGCATCCCAATGCTTATTCTAATCACTTTTCGTACTTGAGGAATGTAGTTCATTAAAAAAGCGCGTTTGTGTCATTGGATGAACATTTACGTCATTTTGTGCATCCCAAGGGTTATTCTAATCACTTTTCGTACTTAAGGAATGTAGTTCATTAAAAAAGCACGTTTGTGTCATTGGATGAACATTTACGTCATTTTGTGCATCCCAAGGCTTATTCTAATCACTTTTCGTACTTAAGGGATGTAGTTCATCCAATAAGCCCGTTTGTGTCATTAATCTAACATTTACGTCATTTTGTGCATCCCAAGGCTTATTCGAATCACTTTTCGTACTTAACGAATGCAGTTCACCCAATAAGCACGTTTGTGTCATTGGATGAACATTTACGACATTTTGTGCATCCCAAGACTTATTCTAATCACTTTTCGTACTTAAGGAATGTAGTTCGTCCAATTAGCGCATTTGTGTCATTGGATGAACATTTACGACATTTTGTGCATCCCAAGACTTATTCTAATCACTTTTCGTACTTAAGGAATGTAGTTCATCCCATAAGCGCGTTTGTGTCATTAATCTAACATTTACGTCATTTTGTGCATCCCAAGGCTTATTCTAATCACTTTTCGTACTTAAGGAATGCAGTTCATCCAATATGCGCGTTTGTGTCATTGGATGAACATTTACGTCATTTTGTGCATCCGAAGGCCTATTCTTATCACTATTAGTACTTAAGGAATGTAGTTCATCCAATAAGTGAATTTGTGTCATTGGATGAACATTTACGTTACTTTGTGCATCCTAATGCTTATTCTAATCACTTTTCGTACCTAAGGAATGTAGTTCATTAAAAAAGCGCGTTTGTGTCATTGGATGAACATTTACGTCATTTTGTGCATCCCAAATGTTATTCTAATCACTTTTCGTACTTAAGGAATGTAGTTCATCCAATAAGCGCGTTTGTGTCATTAATCTAACATTTAAGTCATTTTGTGCATCCGAAGGCTTATTCTAATCACTTTTCGTTCTTAAGCAACGCAGTTCATCCAATAAGCGCGTTTGTGTCATTGGATGAACATTTACGCCATTTTGTGCATCCCAAGGCTTATTCTAATCACTTTTCGTTCTTAAGGAATGTAGTTCATCCAATAAGCCCGTTTGTGTCATTAATCTCACATTTACGTCATTTTGTGCATCCCAAGGCTTATTCGAATCACTTTTCGTACTTAAGGAATGCAGTTCACCCAATAAGCGCGTTTGTGTCATTGGATGAACATTTACGTCATTTTGTGCATCCCAAGGGTTATTCTAATCACTTTTCGTACTTAAGGAATGTAGTTCATTAAAAAAGCGCGTTTGTGTCATTGGATGAACATTTACGTCATTTTGTGCATCCCAAGGCTTATTCTAATCACATTTTGTAATTAAGGGATGTAGTTCATCCAATAAGTGCATTTGTGTCATTGGATGAACATTTACGTCATTTTGTGCATCCTAAGGCTTATTCTAATCAATTTTCGTACTTAAGGAATGTAGTTCATCCCATAAGCGCGTTTGTGTCATTGGATGAACATTTACGTCATTTTGTGCATCCCAACACTTATTCTAATCACTTTTCGTACTTAAGGAATGTAGTTCATCCAATAAGCGCGTTTGTGTGATTATATGAACATTTACGTCATTTTGTGCATCCCAAGGCTTATTCTAATCACATTTCGTACTTAAGCAATGTAGTTCATCCAATAAGGGCATTTGTATCATTGGATGAACATTTACGTCATTTTGTGAATCCCAAGGCTTATTCTAATCACTTTTCGTACTTAAGGAATGTAGTTCATCCCATAAGCGCGTTTGTGTCATTGGATGAACATTTACGTCATTTTGTGCATCCCAAGGCTTATTCTAATCACATTTTGTACTTAAGCAATGTAGTTCATCCAATAAGTGCATTTGTGTCATTGGATGAACATTTACGTCATTTTGTGCATCCTAAGGCTTATTCTAATCAATTTTCGTACTTATGGAATGTAGTTCATCCCATAAGCGCGTTTGTGTCATTGGATGAACATTTACGTCATTTTGTGCATCCCAAGACTTATTCTAATCACTTTTCGTACTTAAGGAATGTATTTCACTCCATAAGGGCGTTCGTGTCATTAATCTAACATTTACGTCATTTTGTGAATCCCAAGGCTTATTCTAATCATTTTTCGTACTTAAGGAATGTAGTTCATCCAATAAGCGCGTTTGTGTCATTGGACGAACATTTACGTCATTTTGTGCATCCCAAGGCTTATTCTAATCACTTTTCGTTCTTAAGGAATGTAGTTCATCCAATAAGCGCTTTTGTGTCATTGGATGAACATTTACGTCATTTTGTGGATCCCAAAGCTTATTCAAATCACTTTTCGTACTTAAGGAATGCAGTTCATCCAATAAATGCATTTGTGTCATTGGATGAACATTTACGTCATTTTGTGCATCCTAAGGCTTATTCTAATCAATTTTCGTACTTAAGGAATGTAGTTCATCCCATAAGCGCGTTTGTGTCATTGGATGAACATTTACGTCATTTTGTGCATCCCAACACTTATTCTAATCACTTTTCGTACTTAAGGAATGTATTTCATTCCATAAGGGCGTTCGTGTCATTAATCTAACATTTACGTCATTTTGTGAATCCCAAGGCTTATTCTAATCATTTTTCGTACTTAAGGAATGTAGTTCATCCAATAAGCGCGTTTGTGTCATTGGATGAATATTTACGTCATTTTGTGCATCCCAAGGCTTATTCTAATCACTTTTCGTTCTTAAGGAATGTAGTTCATCCAATAAGCGCTTTTGTGTCATTGGATGAACATTTACGTCATTTTGTGGATCCCAAAGCTTATTCAAATCACTTTTCGTACTTAAGGAATGCAGTTCATCCAATAAATGCATTTGTGTCATTGGATGAACATTTACGTCATTTTGTGCATCCCAAGGCTTATTCTAATCACATTTTGTACTTAAGCAATGTAGTTCATCCAATAAGTGCATTTGTGTCATTGGATGAACATTTACGTCATTTTGTGCATCCCAACACTTATTCTAATCACTTTTCGTACTTAAGGAATGTATTTCATTCCATAAGGGCGTTCGTGTCATTAATCTAACATTTACGTCATTTTGTGAATCCCAAGACTTATTCTAATCATTTTTCGTACTTAAGGAATGTAGTTCATCCAATAAGCGCGTTTGTGTCATTGGATGAACATTGACGTCATTTTGTGGATCCAAAGGCTTATTCAAATCACTTTTCGTACTTAAGGAATGCAGTTCATCCAATAAGTGCATTTGTGTCATTGGATGAACATTTACGTCATTTTGTGCATCCCAAGGCTTATTCTAATCACTTTTCGTACTTAAGGAATGTAGTTCATCCCATAAGTGCGTTTGTGTCATTAATCTATCATTTACGTCATTTTGTGCATCCCAAGGCTTATTCTAATCACTTTTCGTACTTAAGGAATGTAGTTCATCCAATAAGCGCGTTTGTGTCATTGGATGAACATTTACGTCATTTTGTGCATCCCAAGGCTTATTCTAATCACTTTTCGTTCTTAAGCAATGTAGTTCATCCAATAAGTGCCTTTGTGTCATTGGATGAGCATTTACGTCATTTTGTGCATCCCTAGGCTTATTCTATCACGTTTCGTACTTAAGGAATGAAGTTCATCCAATAAGCGCGTTTGTGTCATTGGATGAACATTTACGTCATTTTGTGCATCCCAAGGCCTATTCTAATTACTTTTCATACTTAAGGAATGTAGTTCATCCAATAAGTGCAATTGTGTCATTTGATGAAGGTTTACGTCATTTTTTGCATCCCAAGGCTTATTCTAATCACTTTTCGTACTTAAGGAATGTAGTTCATCCAATAAGTGCATTTGTGTCATTGGATGAACATTTACGTCATTTTGTGCATCCCAAGGCTTATTCTAATCACATTTCGTACTTAAGCAATGTAGTTCATCCAATAAGTGCATTTGGGTCATTGGATGAACATTTACGTCATTTTGTGCATCCCAAGGCTTATTCGAATCACTTTTCGTACTTAAGGAATGCAGTTCACCCAATAAGTGCGTTTGTGTCATTGGATGAACATTTACGTCATTTTGTGCATCCCAAGGCCTATTCTTATCACTTTTAGTACTGAAGGAATGTAGTTCATCCAATAAGTGAATTTGTGTCATTGGATGAACATTTACGTTATTTTGTGCATCCCAATGCTTATTCTAATCACTTTTCGTACTTAAGGAATTTAGTTCATCCAATAAGTGCATTTGTGTCATTGGATGAACATTTACGTCAGTTTGTGCATCCCAAGGCCTATTCTTATCACTTTTAGTACTTAAGGAATGTAGTTCATCCAATAAGTGAATTTGTGTCATTGGATGAACATTTACGTTATTTTGTGCATCCCAATGCTTATTCTAATCACTTTTCGTACTTAAGGAATTTAGTTCATCCAATAAGTGCATTTGTGTCATTGGATGAACATTTACGTCAGTTTGTGCATCCCAAGGCCTATTCTTATCACTTTTAGTACTTAAGGAATGTAGTTCATCCAATAAATGCATTTGTGTCATTGGATGAACATTTACGTCATTTTGTGCATCCTAAGGCTTATTCTAATCAATTTTCGTACTTAAGGAATTTAGTTCATCCAATAAGCGCGTTTGTGTCATTGGATGAACATTTACGTCATTTTGTGCATCCCAAGGCTTATTCTAATCACTTTTAGTACTTAAGGAATGTAGTTCATCCAATAAGTGAATTTGTGTCATTGGATGAACATTTACGTTATTTTGTGCATCCCAATGCTTATTCTAATCACTTTTCGTACTTAAGGAATTTAGTTCATCCAATAAGTGCATTTGTGTCATTGGATGAACATTTACGTCATTTTGTGCATCCCAAGGCTTATTCAAATCTCTTTGTGTACTTAAGGAATGCATTTCATCCAATAGTGCATTTGTGTCATTGGATGAACATTTACGTCATTTTGTGCATCCCAAGGCTTATTCTAATCACTTTTCGTACTTAAGGAATGTAGTTCATCCAATAAGCGCGTTTGTGTGATTATATGAACATTTACGTCATTTTGTGCATCCCAAGGCTTATTCTAATCACATTTCGTACTTAAGCAATGTAGTTCATCCAATAAGGGCATTTGTATCATTGGATGAACATTTACGTCATTTTGTGAATCCCAAGGCTTATTCTAATCACTTTTCGTACTTAAGGAATGTAGTTCATCCCATAAGCGCGTTTGTGTCATTGGATGAACATTTACGTCATTTTGTGCATCCCAAGGCTTATTCTAATCAC
>JBBPBO010000004.1:32484707-32612437 GCA_037974295.1 Cicer cuneatum | reverse complement strand
CATTTTGTGCATCCCAAGACTTATTCTAATCACTTTTCGTACTTAAGGAATGTAGTTCATCCCATAAGCGCGTTTGTGTCATTAATCTAACATTTACGTCATTTTGTGCATCCCAAGGCTTATTCTAATCACTTTTCGTACTTAAGGAATGCAGTTCATCCAATATGCGCGTTTGTGTCATTGGATGAACATTTACGTCATTTTGTGCATCCGAAGGCCTATTCTTATCACTTTTAGTACTTAAGGAATGTAGTTCATCCAATAAGTGAATTTGTGTCATTGGATGAACATTTACGTTACTTTGTGCATCCCAATGCTTATTCTAATCACTTTTCGTACTTGGGGAATGTAGTTCATTAAAAAAGCGCGTTTGTGTCATTGGATGAACATTTACGTCATTTTGTGCATCCCAAGGGTTATTGTAATAACTTTTCGTACTTGAGGAATGTAGTTCATTAAAAAAGCGCGTTTGTGTCATTGGATGAACATTTACGTCATTTTGTGCATTCCAAGGGTTATTCTAATCACTTTTGGTACTTAAGGAATGTAGTTCATTAAAAAAGCGCGTTTGTGTCATTGGATGAACATTTACGTCATTTTGTGCATCCCAAGGCTTATTCTAATCACTTTTCGTACTTAAGGGATGTAGTTCATCCAATAAGCGCGTTTGTGTCATTAATCTAACATTTATGTCATTTTGTGCATCCCAATGCTTATTCAAATCACTTTTCGTACTTAAGGAATGCAGTTCACCCAATAAGGGCGTTTGTGACATTGGACGAACATCTACATCATTTTGTGCATCCCAAGGCTTATTCTAATCACCTTTCGTACTTAAGGAATGTAGTTTATCGAATCAGCGCGTTTGTGTCATTAATTTAAAGATTAGGTCATTTTGTGCATCCCTTGGCTTATTCTATCACTTTTCGTACTTTTGGAATGTAGTTCATCCAATAAGCGCGTTTGTGTCATTAATTAACATTTACGTTATTTTGTGCATCCCAAGGCTTATTCTAATCAATTTTCGTACTTAAGGAATGTAGTTCATCCAATTAGCGCATTTGTGTCATTGGATGAACATTTACGACATTTTGTGCATCCCAAGACTTATTCTAATCACTTTTCGTACTTAAGGAATGTAGTTCATCCCATAAGCGCGTTTGTGTCATTAATCTAACATTTACGTCATTTTGTGCATCCCAAGGCTTATTCTAATCACTTTTCGTACTTAAGGAATGCCGTTCATCCAATATGCGTGTTTGTGTCATTGGATGAACATTTACGTCATTTTGTGCATCCGAAGGCCTATTCTTATCACTTTTAGTACTTAAGGAATGTAGTTCATCCAATAAGTGAATTTGTGTCATTGGATGAACATTTACGTTACTTTGTGCATCCCAATGCTTATTCTAATAACTTTTCGTACCTAAGGAATGTAGTTCATTAAAAAAGCGCGTTTGTGTCATTGGATGAACATTTACGTCATTTTGTGCATCCCAAGGGTTATTCTAATCACTTTTCGTACTTAAGGAATGTAGTTCATCCAATAAGCGCGTTTTTGTCATTAATCTAACATTTAGGTCATTTTGTGCATCCCAAGGCTTATTCTAATCACTTTTCGTTCTTAAGCAATGCAGTTCATCCAATAAGCGCGTTTGTGTCATTGGATGAACATTTACGCCATTTTGTGCATCCCAAGGCTTATTCTAATCACTTTTCGTTCTTAAGGAATGTAGTTCATCCAATAAGCCCGTTTGTGTCATTAATCTCACATTTACGTCATTTTGTGCATCCCAAGGCTTATTCGAATCACTTTTCGTACTTAAGGAATGCAGTTCACCCAATAAGCGCGTTTGTGTCATTGGATGAACATTTACGTCATTTTGTGCATCCCAAGGGTTATTCTAATCACTTTTCGTACTTAAGGAATGTAGTTCATCCAATAAGCGCGTTTGTGTCATTAATCTAACATTTATGTCATTTTGTGCATCCCAAGGCTTATTCTAATCACTTTTCGTTCTTAAGGAATGTAGTTCATCCAATAAGCCCGTTTGTGTCATTAATCTAACATTTACGTCATTTTGTGCATCCCAAGGCTTATTCGAATCACTTTTCGTACTTAAGGAATGCAGTTCACCCAATAAGCACGTTTGTGTCATTGGATGAACATTTACGTCATTTTGTGCATCCGAAGGCCTATTCTTATCACTATTAGTACTTAAGGAATGTAGTTCATCCAATAAGTGAATTTGTGTCATTGGATGAACATTTACGTTACTTTGTGCATCCCAATGCTTATTCTAATCACTTTTCGTACTTGAGGAATGTAGTTCATTAAAAAAGCGCGTTTGTGTCATTGGATGAACATTTACGTCATTTTGTGCATCCCAATGGTTATTCTAATCACTTTTCGTACTTAAGGAATGTAGTTCATCCAATAAGCGCGTTTGTGTCATTAATCTAACATTTATGTCATTTTGTGCATCCCAAGGCTTATTCTAATCACTTTTCGTTCTTAAGGAATGTAGTTCATCCAATAAGCCCGTTTGTGTCATTAATCTAACATTTACGTCATTTTGTGCATCCCAAGGCTTATTCGAATCACTTTTCGTACTTAAGGAATGCAGTTCACCCAATAAGCGCGTTTGTGTCATTGGATGAACATTTACGTCATTTTGTGCATCCGAAGGCCTATTCTTATCACTATTAGTACTTAAGGAATGTAGTTCATCCAATAAGTGAATTTGTGTCATTGGATGAACATTTACGTTACTTTGTGCATCCTAATGCTTATTCTAATCACTTTTCGTACCTAAGGAATGTAGTTCATTAAAAAAGCGCGTTTGTGTCATTGGATGAACATTTACGTCATTTTGTGCATCCCAAATGTTATTCTAATCACTTTTCGTACTTAAGGAATGTAGTTCATCCAATAAGCGCGTTTGTGTCATTAATCTAACATTTAAGTCATTTTGTGCATCCGAAGGCTTATTCTAATCACTTTTCGTTCTTAAGCAACGCAGTTCATCCAATAAGCGCGTTTGTGTCATTGGATGAACATTTACGCCATTTTGTGCATCCCAAGGCTTATTCTAATCACTTTTCGTTCTTAAGGAATGTAGTTCATCCAATAAGCCCGTTTGTGTCATTAATCTCACATTTACGTCATTTTGTGCATCCCAAGGCTTATTCGAATCACTTTTCGTACTTAAGGAATGCAGTTCACCCAATAAGCACGTTTGTGTCATTGGATGAACATTTACGTCATTTTGTGCATCCGAAGGCCTATTCTTATCACTATTAGTACTTAAGGAATGTAGTTCATCCAATAAGTGAATTTGTGTCATTGGATGAACATTTACGTTACTTTGTGCATCCCAATGCTTATTCTAATCACTTTTCGTACTTGAGGAATGTAGTTCATTAAAAAAGCGCGTTTGTGTCATTGGATGAACATTTACGTCATTTTGTGCATCCCAAGGGTTATTCTAATCACTTTTCGTACTTAAGGAATGTAGTTCATTAAAAAAGCGCGTTTGTGTCATTGGATGAACATTTACGTCATTTTGTGCATCCCAAGGCTTATTCTAATCACTTTTCGTAATTAAGGGATGTAGTTCATCCAATAAGCGCGTTTGTGTCATTAATCTAACATTTATGTCATTTTGTGCATCCCAATGCTTATTCAAATCACTTTTCGTACTTAAGGAATGCAGTTCACCCAATAAGCGCGTTTGTGACATTGGACGAACATTTACGTCATTTTGTGCATCCCAAGGCTTATTCTAATCACCTTTCGTACTTAAGGAATGTAGTTTATCGAATCAGCGCGTTTGTGTCATTAATTTAAAATTTAGGTCATTTTGTGCATCCCTTGGCTTATTCTATCACTTTTCGTACTTTTGGAATGTAGTTCATCCAATAAGCGCGTTTGTGTCATTAATTAACATTTACGTTATTTTGTGCATCCCAAGGCTTATTCTAATCAATTTTCGTACTTAAGGAATGTAGTTCATCCAATTAGCGCATTTGTGTCATTGGATGAACATTTACGACATTTTGTGCATCCCAAGACTTATTCTAATCACTTTTCGTACTTAAGGAATGTAGTTCATCCCATAAGCGCGTTTGTGTCATTAATCTAACATTTACGTCATTTTGTGCATCCCAAGGCTTATTCTAATCACTTTTCGTACTTAAGGAATGCCGTTCATCCAATATGCGTGTTTGTGTCATTGGATGAACATTTACGTCATTTTGTGCATCCGAAGGCCTATTCTTATCACTTTTAGTACTTAAGGAATGTAGTTCATCCAATAAGTGAATTTGTGTCATTGGATGAACATTTACGTTACTTTGTGCATCCCAATGCTTATTCTAATAACTTTTCGTACCTAAGGAATGTAGTTCATTAAAAAAGCGCGTTTGTGTCATTGGATGAACATTTACGTCATTTTGTGCATCCCAAGGGTTATTCTAATCACTTTTCGTACTTAAGGAATGTAGTTCATCCAATAAGCGCGTTTTTGTCATTAATCTAACATTTAGGTCATTTTGTGCATCCCAAGGCTTATTCTAATCACTTTTCGTTCTTAAGCAATGCAGTTCATCCAATAAGCGCGTTTGTGTCATTGGATGAACATTTACGCCATTTTGTGCATCCCAAGGCTTATTCTAATCACTTTTCGTTCTTAAGGAATGTAGTTCATCCAATAAGCCCGTTTGTGTCATTAATCTCACATTTACGTCATTTTGTGCATCCCAAGGCTTATTCGAATCACTTTTCGTACTTAAGGAATGCAGTTCACCCAATAAGCGCGTTTGTGTCATTGGATGAACATTTACGTCATTTTGTGCATCCCAAGGGTTATTCTAATCACTTTTCGTACTTAAGGAATGTAGTTCATCCAATAAGCGCGTTTGTGTCATTAATCTAACATTTATGTCATTTTGTGCATCCCAAGGCTTATTCTAATCACTTTTCGTTCTTAAGGAATGTAGTTCATCCAATAAGCCCGTTTGTGTCATTAATCTAACATTTACGTCATTTTGTGCATCCCAAGGCTTATTCGAATCACTTTTCGTACTTAAGGAATGCAGTTCACCCAATAAGCACGTTTGTGTCATTGGATGAACATTTACGTCATTTTGTGCATCCGAAGGCCTATTCTTATCACTATTAGTACTTAAGGAATGTAGTTCATCCAATAAGTGAATTTGTGTCATTGGATGAACATTTACGTTACTTTGTGCATCCCAATGCTTATTCTAATCACTTTTCGTACTTGAGGAATGTAGTTCATTAAAAAAGCGCGTTTGTGTCATTGGATGAACATTTACGTCATTTTGTGCATCCCAAGGGTTATTGTAATCACTTTTCGTACTTGAGGAATGTAGTTCATTAAAAAAGCGCGTTTGTGTCATTGGATGAACATTTACGTCATTTTGTGCATCCCAAGGGTTATTCTAATCACTTTTGGTACTTAAGGAATGTAGTTCATTAAAAAAGCGCGTTTGTGTCATTGGATGAACATTTACGTCATTTTGTGCATCCCAAGGCTTATTCTAATCACTTTTCGTACTTAAGGGATGTAGTTCATCCAATAAGCCCGTTTGTGTCATTAATCTAACATTTACGTCATTTTGTGCATCCCAAGGCTTATTCGAATCACTTTTCGTACTTAAGGAATGCAGTTCACCCAATAAGCGCGTTTGTGTCATTGGATGAACATTTACGTCATTTTGTGCATCCGAAGGCCTATTCTTATCACTTTTAGTACTTAAGGAATGTAGTTCATCCAATAAGTGAATTTGTGTCATTGGATGAACATTTACGTTACTTTGTGCATCCCAATGCTTATTCTAATCACTTTTCGTACTTGAGGAATGTAGTTCATTAAAAAAGCGCGTTTGTGTCATTGGATGAACATTTACGTCATTTTGTGCATCCCAAGGGTTACTCTAATCACTTTTCGTACTTAAGGAATGTAGTTCATCAAAAAAGCGCGTTTGTGTCATTGGATGAACATTTACGTCATTTTGTGCATCCCAAGGCTTATTCTAATCACTTTTCGTACTTAAGGGATGTAGTTTATCGAATCAGCGCGTTTGTGTCATTAATTTAAAATTTAGGTCATTTTGTGCATCCCTTGGCTTATTCTATCACTTTTCGTACTTTTGGAATGTAGTTCATCCAATAAGCGCGTTTGTGTCATTAATTAACATTTACGTTATTTTGTGCATCCCAAGGCTTATTCTAATCAATTTTCGTACTTAAGGAATGTAGTTCATCCAATTAGCGCATTTGTGTCATTGGATGAACATTTACGACATTTTGTGCATCCCAAGACTTATTCTAATCACTTTTCGTACTTAAGGAATGTAGTTCATCCCATAAGCGCGTTTGTGTCATTAATCTAACATTTACGTCATTTTGTGCATCCCAAGGCTTATTCTAATCACTTTTCGTACTTAAGGAATGCCGTTCATCCAATATGCGTGTTTGTGTCATTGGATGAACATTTACGTCATTTTGTGCATCCGAAGGCCTATTCTTATCACTTTTAGTACTTAAGGAATGTAGTTCATCCAATAAGTGAATTTGTGTCATTGGATGAACATTTACGTTACTTTGTGCATCCCAATGCTTATTCTAATAACTTTTCGTACCTAAGGAATGTAGTTCATTAAAAAAGCGCGTTTGTGTCATTGGATGAACATTTACGTCATTTTGTGCATCCCAAGGGTTATTCTAATCACTTTTCGTACTTAAGGAATGTAGTTCATCCAATAAGCGCGTTTTTGTCATTAATCTAACATTTAGGTCATTTTGTGCATCCCAAGGCTTATTCTAATCACTTTTCGTTCTTAAGCAATGCAGTTCATCCAATAAGCGCGTTTGTGTCATTGGATGAACATTTACGCCATTTTGTGCATCCCAAGGCTTATTCTAATCACTTTTCGTTCTTAAGGAATGTAGTTCATCCAATAAGCCCGTTTGTGTCATTAATCTCACATTTACGTCATTTTGTGCATCCCAAGGCTTATTCGAATCACTTTTCGTACTTAAGGAATGCAGTTCACCCAATAAGCGCGTTTGTGTCATTGGATGAACATTTACGTCATTTTGTGCATCCCAAGGGTTATTCTAATCACTTTTCGTACTTAAGGAATGTAGTTCATCCAATAAGCGCGTTTGTGTCATTAATCTAACATTTATGTCATTTTGTGCATCCCAAGGCTTATTCTAATCACTTTTCGTTCTTAAGGAATGTAGTTCATCCAATAAGCCCGTTTGTGTCATTAATCTAACATTTACGTCATTTTGTGCATCCCAAGGCTTATTCGAATCACTTTTCGTACTTAAGGAATGCAGTTCACCCAATAAGCACGTTTGTGTCATTGGATGAACATTTACGTCATTTTGTGCATCCGAAGGCCTATTCTTATCACTATTAGTACTTAAGGAATGTAGTTCATCCAATAAGTGAATTTGTGTCATTGGATGAACATTTACGTTACTTTGTGCATCCCAATGCTTATTCTAATCACTTTTCGTACTTGAGGAATGTAGTTCATTAAAAAAGCGCGTTTGTGTCATTGGATGAACATTTACGTCATTTTGTGCATCCCAATGGTTATTCTAATCACTTTTCGTACTTAAGGAATGTAGTTCATCCAATAAGCGCGTTTGTGTCATTAATCTAACATTTATGTCATTTTGTGCATCCCAAGGCTTATTCTAATCACTTTTCGTTCTTAAGGAATGTAGTTCATCCAATAAGCCCGTTTGTGTCATTAATCTAACATTTACGTCATTTTGTGCATCCCAAGGCTTATTCGAATCACTTTTCGTACTTAAGGAATGCAGTTCACCCAATAAGCGCGTTTGTGTCATTGGATGAACATTTACGTCATTTTGTGCATCCGAAGGCCTATTCTTATCACTTTTAGTACTTAAGGAATGTAGTTCATCCAATAAGTGAATTTGTGTCATTGGATGAACATTTACGTTACTTTGTGCATCCCAATGCTTATTCTAATCACTTTTCGTACCTAAGGAATGTAGTTCATTAAAAAAGCGCGTTTGTGTCATTGCATGAACATTTACGTCATTTTGTGCATCCCAAGGGTTATTCTAATCACTTTTCGTACTTAAGGAATGTAGTTCATCCAATAAGCGCGTTTGTGTCATTAATCTAACATTTACGTCATTTTGTGCATCCCAAGGCTTATTCTAATCACTTTTCGTACTTAAGGAATGCAGTTCATCCAATATGCGCGTTTGTGTCATTGGATGAACATTTACGTCATTTTGTGCATCCGAAGGCCTATTCTTATCACTTTTAGTACTTAAGGAATGTAGTTCATCCAATAAGTGAATTTGTGTCATTGGATGAACATTTACGTTACTTTGTGCATCCCAATGCTTATTCTAATCACTTTTCGTACCTAAGGAATGTAGTTCATTGAAAAAGCGCGTTTGTGTCATTAATCTAACATTTAGGTCATTTTGTGCATCCCAAGGCTTATTCTAATCACTTTTCGTTCTTAAGCAATGCAGTTCATCCAATAAGCGCGTTTGTGTCATTGGATGAACATTTACGCCATTTTGTGCATCCCAAGGCTTATTCTAATCACTTTTCGTTCTTAAGGAATGTAGTTCATCCAATAAGCCCGTTTGTGTCATTAATCTCACATTTACGTCATTTTGTGCATCCCAAGGCTTATTCGAATCACTTTTCGTACTTAAGGAATGCAGTTCACCCAATAAGCGCGTTTGTGTCATTGGATGAACATTTACGTCATTTTGTGCATCCCAAGGGTTATTCTAATCACTTTTCGTACTTAAGGAATGTAGTTCATTAAAAAAGCGCGTTTGTGTCATTGGATGAACATTTACGTCATTTTGTGCATCCCAAGGCTTATTCTAATCACATTTTGTAATTAAGGGATGTAGTTCATCCAATAAGTGCATTTGTGTCATTGGATGAACATTTACGTCATTTTGTGCATCCTAAGGCTTATTCTAATCAATTTTCGTACTTAAGGAATGTAGTTCATCCCATAAGCGCGTTTGTGTCATTGGATGAACATTTACGTCATTTTGTGCATCCCAAGACTTATTCTAATCACTTTTCGTACTTAAGGAATGTATTTCACTCCATAAGGGCGTTCGTGTCATTAATCTAACATTTACGTCATTTTGTGAATCCCAAGGCTTATTCTAATCATTTTTCGTACTTAAGGAATGTAGTTCATCCAATAAGCGCGTTTGTGTCATTGGACGAACATTTACGTCATTTTGTGCATCCCAAGGCTTATTCTAATCACTTTTCGTTCTTAAGGAATGTAGTTCATCCAATAAGCGCTTTTGTGTCATTGGATGAACATTTACGTCATTTTGTGGATCCCAAAGCTTATTCAAATCACTTTTCGTACTTAAGGAATGCAGTTCATCCAACAAATGCATTTGTGTCATTGGATGAACATTTACGTCATTTTGTGCATCCCAAGGCTTATTCTAATCACATTTTGTACTTAAGCAATGTAGTTCATCCAATAAGTGCATTTGTGTCATTGGATGAACATTTACGTCATTTTGTGCATCCCAACACTTATTCTAATCACTTTTCGTACTTAAGGAATGTATTTCATTCCATAAGGGCGTTCGTGTCATTAATCTAACATTTACGTCATTTTGTGAATCCCAAGACTTATTCTAATCATTTTTCGTACTTAAGGAATGTAGTTCATCCAATAAGCGCGTTTGTGTCATTGGATGAACATTGACGTCATTTTGTGGATCCAAAGGCTTATTCAAATCACTTTTCGTACTTAAGGAATGCAGTTCATCCAATAAGTGCATTTGTGTCATTGGATGAACATTTACGTCATTTTGTGCATCCCAAGGCTTATTCTAATCACTTTTCGTACTTAAGGAATGTAGTTCATTCCATAAGGGCGTTCATGTCATTAATCTAACATTTACGTCATTTTGTGAATCCCAAGGCTTATTCTAATCATTTTTCGTACTTAAGGAATGTAGTTCATCCAATAAGCGCGTTTGTGTCATTGGATGAACATTTACGTCATTTTGTGCATCCCAAGGCTTATTGTAATCACTTTTCGTTCTTAAGGAATGTAGTTCATCCAATAAGCGCTTTTGTGTCATTGGATGAACATTTACGTCATTTTGTGGATCCCAAAGCTTATTCAAATCACTTTTCGTACTTAAGGAATGCAGTTCATCCAATAAATGCATTTGTGTCATTGGATGAACATTTACGTCATTTTGTGCATCCCAAGGCTTATTCTAATCACATTTTGTACTTAAGCAATGTAGTTCATCCAATAAGTGCATTTGTGTCATTGGATGAACATTTACGTCATTTTGTGCATCCTAAGGCTTATTCTAATCAATTTTCGTACTTAAGGAATGTAGTTCATCCCATAAGCGCGTTTGTGTCATTGGATGAACATTTACGTCATTTTGTGCATCCCAACACTTATTCTAATCACTTTTCGTACTTAAGGAATGTATTTCATTCCATAAGGGCGTTCGTGTCATTAATCTAACATTTACGTCATTTTGTGAATCCCAAGACTTATTCTAATCATTTTTCGTACTTAAGGAATGTAGTTCATCCAATAAGCGCGTTTGTGTCATTGGATGAACATTGACGTCATTTTGTGGATCCAAAGCCTTATTCAAATCACTTTTCGTACTTAAGGAATGCAGTTCATCCAATAAGTGCATTTGTGTCATTGGATGAACATTTACGTCATTTTGTGCATCCCAAGGCTTATTCTAATCACTTTTCGTACTTAAGGAATGTAGTTCATCCCATAAGTGCGTTTGTGTCATTAATCTATCATTTACGTCATTTTGTACATCCCAAGGCTTATTCTAATCACTTTTCGTACTTAAGGAATGTAGTTCATCCAATAAGCGCGTTTGTGTCATTGGATGAACATTTACGTCATTTTGTGCATCCCAAGGCTTATTCTAATCACTTTTCGTTCTTAAGCAATGTAGTTCATCCAATAAGTGCCTTTGTGTCATTGGATGAACATTTACGTCATTTTGTGCATCCCTAGGCTTATTCTATCACGTTTCGTACTTAAGGAATGAAGTTCATCCAATAAGCGCGTTTGTGTCATTGGATGAACATTTACGTCATTTTGTGCATCCCAAGGCCTATTCTAATTACTTTTTATACTTAAGGAATGTAGTTCATCCAATAAGTGCAATTGTGTCATTTGATGAAGGTTTACGTCATTTTTTGCATCCCATGGCTTATTCTAATCACTTTTCGTACTTAAGGAATGTAGTTCATCCAATAAGTGCATTTGTGTCATTGGATGAACATTTACGTCATTTTGTGCATCCCAAGGCTTATTCTAATCACATTTCGTACTTAAGCAATGTAGTTCATCCAATAAGTGCATTTGGGTCATTGGATGAACATTTACGTCATTTTGTGCATCCCAAGGCTTATTCGAATCACTTTTCGTACTTAAGGAATGCAGTTCACCCAATAAGTGCGTTTGTGTCATTGGATGAACATTTACGTCATTTTGTGCATCCCAAGGCCTATTCTTATCACTTTTAGTACTGAAGGAATGTAGTTCATCCAATAAGTGAATTTGTGTCATTGGATGAACATTTACGTTATTTTGTGCATCCCAATGCTTATTCTAATCACTTTTCGTACTTAAGGAATTTAGTTCATCCAATAAGTGCATTTGTGTCATTGGATGAACATTTACGTCAGTTTGTGCATCCCAAGGCCTATTCTTATCACTTTTAGTACTTAAGGAATGTAGTTCATCCAATAAGTGAATTTGTGTCATTGGATGAACATTTACGTTATTTTGTGCATCCCAATGCTTATTCTAATCACTTTTCGTACTTAAGGAATTTAGTTCATCCAATAAGTGCATTTGTGTCATTGGATGAACATTTACGTCAGTTTGTGCATCCCAAGGCCTATTCTTATCACTTTTAGTACTTAAGGAATGTAGTTCATCCAATAAGTGAATTTGTGTCATTGGATGAACATTTACGTTATTTTGTGCATCCCAATGCTTATTCTAATCACTTTTCGTACTTAAGGAATTTAGTTCATCCAATAAGTGCATTTGTGTCATTGGATGAACATTTACGTCATTTTGTGCATCCCAAGGCTTATTCAAATCTCTTTTCGTACTTAAGGAATGCATTTCATCCAATAGTGCATTTGTGTCATTGGATGAACATTTACGTCATTTTGTGCATCCCAAGGCTTATTCTAATCACTTTTCGTACTTAAGGAATGTAGTTCATCCAATAAGCGCGTTTGTGTGATTATATGAACATTTACGTCATTTTGTGCATCCCAAGGCTTATTCTAATCACATTTCGTACTTAAGCAATGTAGTTCATCCAATAAGGGCATTTGTATCATTGGATGAACATTTACGTCATTTTGTGAATCCCAAGGCTTATTCTAATCACTTTTCGTACTTAAGGAATGTAGTTCATCCCATAAGCGCGTTTGTGTCATTGGATGAACATTTACGTCATTTTGTGCATCCCAAGGCTTATTCTAATCACATTTTGTACTTAAGCAATGTAGTTCATCCAATAAGTGCATTTGTGTCATTGGATGAACATTTACGTCATTTTGTGCATCCTAAGGCTTATTCTAATCAATTTTCGTACTTATGGAATGTAGTTCATCCCATAAGCGCGTTTGTGTCATTGGATGAACATTTACGTCATTTTGTGCATCCCAAGACTTATTCTAATCACTTTTCGTACTTAAGGAATGTATTTCACTCCATAAGGGCGTTCGTGTCATTAATCTAACATTTACGTCATTTTGTGAATCCCAAGGCTTATTCTAATCATTTTTCGTACTTAAGGAATGTAGTTCATCCAATAAGCGCGTTTGTGTCATTGGACGAACATTTACGTCATTTTGTGCATCCCAAGGCTTATTCTAATCACTTTTCGTTCTTAAGGAATGTAGTTCATCCAATAAGCGCTTTTGTGTCATTGGATGAACATTTACGTCATTTTGTGGATCCCAAAGCTTATTCAAATCACTTTTCGTACTTAAGGAATGTAGTTCATCCAATAAATGCATTTGTGTCATTGGATGAACATTTACGTCATTTTGTGCATCCTAAGGCTTATTCTAATCAATTTTCGTACTTAAGGAATGTAGTTCATCCCATAAGCGCGTTTGTGTCATTGGATGAACATTTACGTCATTTTGTGCATCCCAACACTTATTCTAATCACTTTTCGTACTTAAGGAATGTATTTCATTCCATAAGGGCGTTCGTGTCATTAATCTAACATTTACGTCATTTTGTGAATCCCAAGGCTTATTCTAATCATTTTTCGTACTTAAGGAATGTAGTTCATCCAATAAGCGCGTTTGTGTCATTGGATGAATATTTACGTCATTTTGTGCATCCCAAGGCTTATTCTAATCACTTTTCGTTCTTAAGGAATGTAGTTCATCCAATAAGCGCTTTTGTGTCATTGGATGAACATTTACGTCATTTTGTGGATCCCAAAGCTTATTCAAATCACTTTTCGTACTTAAGGAATGCAGTTCATCCAATAAATGCATTTGTGTCATTGGATGAACATTTACGTCATTTTGTGCATCCCAAGGCTTATTCTAATCACATTTTGTACTTAAGCAATGTAGTTCATCCAATAAGTGCATTTGTGTCATTGGATGAACATTTACGTCATTTTGTGCATCCTAAGGCTTATTCTAATCAATTTTCGTACTTAAGGAATGTAGTTCATCCCATAAGCGCGTTTGTGTCATTGGATGAACATTTACGTCATTTTGTGCATCCCAACACTTATTCTAATCACTTTTCGTACTTAAGGAATGTAGTTCATCCAATAAGCGCGTTTGTGTGATTATATGAACATTTACGTCATTTTGTGCATCCCAAGGCTTATTCTAATCACATTTCGTACTTAAGCAATGTAGTTCATCCAATAAGGGCATTTGTATCATTGGATGAACATTTACGTCATTTTGTGAATCCCAAGGCTTATTCTAATCACTTTTCGTACTTAAGGAATGTAGTTCATCCAATAAGCGCGTTTGTGTCATTGGATGAACATTGACGTCATTTTGTGGATCCAAAGCCTTATTCAAATCACTTTTCGTACTTAAGGAATGCAGTTCATCCAATAAGTGCATTTGTGTCATTGGATGAACATTTACGTCATTTTGTGCATCCCAAGGCTTATTCTAATCACTTTTCGTACTTAAGGAATGTAGTGCATCCCATAAGTGCGTTTGGGTCATTGGATGAACATTTACGTCATTTTGTGCATCCCAAGACTTATTCTAATCACTTTTCGTACTTAAGGAATGTATTTCACTCCATAAGGGCGTTCGTGTCATTAATCTAACATTTACGTCATTTTGTGAATCCCAAGGCTTATTCTAATCATTTTTCGTACTTAAGGAATGTAGTTCATCCAATAAGCGCGTTTGTGTCATTGGATGAACATTTACGTCATTTTGTGCATCCCAAGGCTTATTGTAATCACTTTTCGTTCTTAAGGAATGTAGTTCATCCAATAAGCGCTTTTGTGTCATTGGATGAACATTTACGTCATTTTGTGGATCCCAAAGCTTATTCAAATCACTTTTCGTACTTAAGGAATGCAGTTCATCCAATAAATGCATTTGTGTCATTGGATGAACATTTACGTCATTTTGTGCATCCCAAGGCTTATTCTAATCACATTTTGTACTTAAGCAATGTAGTTCATCCAATAAGTGCATTTGTGTCATTGGATGAACATTTACGTCATTTTGTGCATCCTAAGGCTTATTCTAATCAATTTTCGTACTTAAGGAATGTAGTTCATCCCATAAGCGCGTTTGTGTCATTGGATGAACATTTACGTCATTTTGTGCATCCCAAGACTTATTCTAATCACTTTTCGTACTTAAGGAATGTATTTCACTCCATAAGGGCGTTCGTGTCATTAATCTAACATTTACGTCATTTTGTGAATCCCAAGGCTTATTCTAATCATTTTTCGTACTTAAGGAATGTAGTTCATCCAATAAGCGCGTTTGTGTCATTGGACGAACATTTACGTCATTTTGTGCATCCCAAGGCTTATTCTAATCACTTTTCGTTCTTAAGGAATGTAGTTCATCCAATAAGCGCTTTTGTGTCATTGGATGAACATTTACGTCATTTTGTGGATCCCAAAGCTTATTCAAATCACTTTTCGTACTTAAGGAATGCAGTTCATCCAATAAATGCATTTGTGTCATTGGATGAACATTTACGTCATTTTGTGCATCCCAAGGCTTATTCTAATCACATTTTGTACTTAAGCAATGTAGTTCATCCAATAAGTGCATTTGTGTCATTGGATGAACATTTACGTCATTTTGTGAATCCCAAGGCTTATTCTAATCACTTTTCGTACTTAAGGAATGTAGTTCATCCCATAAGCGCGTTTGTGTCATTGGATGAACATTTACGTCATTTTGTGCATCCCAAGGCTTATTCTAATCACATTTTGTACTTAAGCAATGTAGTTCATCCAATAAGTGCATTTGTGTCATTGGATGAACATTTACGTCATTTTGTGCATCCTAAGGCTTATTCTAATCAATTTTCGTACTTAAGGAATGTAGTTCATCCCATAAGCGCGTTTGTGTCATTGGATGAACATTTACGTCATTTTGTGCATCCCAACACTTATTCTAATCACTTTTCGTACTTAAGGAATGTAGTTCATCCAATAAGCGCGTTTGTGTGATTATATGAACATTTACGTCATTTTGTGCATCCCAAGGCTTATTCTAATCACATTTCGTACTTAAGCAATGTAGTTCATCCAATAAGGGCATTTGTATCATTGGATGAACATTTACGTCATTTTGTGAATCCCAAGGCTTATTCTAATCACTTTTCGTACTTAAGGAATGTAGTTCATCCAATAAGCGCGTTTGTGTCATTGGATGAACATTGACGTCATTTTGTGGATCCAAAGCCTTATTCAAATCACTTTTCGTACTTAAGGAATGCAGTTCATCCAATAAGTGCATTTGTGTCATTGGATGAACATTTACGTCATTTTGTGCATCCCAAGGCTTATTCTAATCACTTTTCGTACTTAAGGAATGTAGTGCATCCCATAAGTGCGTTTGGGTCATTGGATGAACATTTACGTCATTTTGTGCATCCCAAGACTTATTCTAATCACTTTTCGTACTTAAGGAATGTATTTCACTCCATAAGGGCGTTCGTGTCATTAATCTAACATTTACGTCATTTTGTGAATCCCAAGGCTTATTCTAATCATTTTTCGTACTTAAGGAATGTAGTTCATCCAATAAGCGCGTTTGTGTCATTGGATGAACATTTACGTCATTTTGTGCATCCCAAGGCTTATTCAAATCTCTTTTCGTACTTAAGGAATGCATTTCATCCAATAGTGCATTTGTGTCATTGGATGAACATTTACGTCATTTTGTGCATCCCAAGGCTTATTCTAATCACTTTTCGTACTTAAGGAATGTAGTTCATCAAATAAGCGCGTTTGTGTGATTATATGAACATTTACGTCATTTTGTGCATCCCTAGGCATATTCTAATCACATTTCGTACTTAAGCAATGTAGTTCATCCAATAAGCGCGTTTGTGTCATTGGATGAACATTTACGTCATTTTGTGAATCCCAAGGCTTATTCTAATCACTTTTCGTACTTAAGGAATGTAGTTCATCCAATAAGTGCAATTGTGTCATTTGATGAAGGTTTACGTCATTTTTTGCATCCCAAGGCTTATTCTAATCACTTTTCGTACTTAAGGAATGTAGTTCATCCAATAAGTGCATTTGTGTCATTGGATGAACATTTACGTCATTTTGTGCATCCCAAGGCTTATTCTAATCACATTTCGTACTTAAGCAATGTAGTTCATCCAATAAGTGCATTTGGGTCATTGGATGAACATTTACGTCATTTTGTGCATCCCAAGGCTTATTCGAATCACTTTTCGTACTTAAGGAATGCAGTTCACCCAATAAGTGCGTTTGTGTCATTGGATGAACATTTACGTCATTTTGTGCATCCCAAGGCCTATTCTTATCACTTTTAGTACTGAAGGAATGTAGTTCATCCAATAAGTGAATTTGTGTCATTGGATGAACATTTACGTTATTTTGTGCATCCCAATGCTTATTCTAATCACTTTTCGTACTTAAGGAATTTAGTTCATCCAATAAGTGCATTTGTGTCATTGGATGAACATTTACGTCAGTTTGTGCATCCCAAGGCCTATTCTTATCACTTTTAGTACTTAAGGAATGTAGTTCATCCAATAAGTGAATTTGTGTCATTGGATGAACATTTACGTTATTTTGTGCATCCCAATGCTTATTCTAATCACTTTTCGTACTTAAGGAATTTAGTTCATCCAATAAGTGCATTTGTGTCATTGGATGAACATTTACGTCAGTTTGTGCATCCCAAGGCCTATTCTTATCACTTTTAGTACTTAAGGAATGTAGTTCATCCAATAAGTGAATTTGTGTCATTGGATGAACATTTACGTTATTTTGTGCATCCCAATGCTTATTCTAATCACTTTTCGTACTTAAGGAATTTAGTTCATCCAATAAGTGCATTTGTGTCATTGGATGAACATTTACGTCATTTTGTGCATCCCAAGGCTTATTCAAATCTCTTTTCGTACTTAAGGAATGCATTTCATCCAATAGTGCATTTGTGTCATTGGATGAACATTTACGTCATTTTGTGCATCCCAAGGCTTATTCTAATCACTTTTCGTACTTAAGGAATGTAGTTCATCCAATAAGCGCGTTTGTGTGATTATATGAACATTTACGTCATTTTGTGCATCCCAAGGCTTATTCTAATCACATTTCGTACTTAAGCAATGTAGTTCATCCAATAAGGGCATTTGTATCATTGGATGAACATTTACGTCATTTTGTGAATCCCAAGGCTTATTCTAATCACTTTTCGTACTTAAGGAATGTAGTTCATCCCATAAGCGCGTTTGTGTCATTGGATGAACATTTACGTCATTTTGTGCATCCCAAGGCTTATTCTAATCACATTTTGTACTTAAGCAATGTAGTTCATCCAATAAGTGCATTTGTGTCATTGGATGAACATTTACGTCATTTTGTGCATCCTAAGGCTTATTCTAATCAATTTTCGTACTTAAGGAATGTAGTTCATCCCATAAGCGCGTTTGTGTCATTGGATGAACATTTACGTCATTTTGTGCATCCCAACACTTATTCTAATCACTTTTCGTACTTAAGGAATGTAGTTCATCCAATAAGCGCGTTTGTGTGATTATATGAACATTTACGTCATTTTGTGCATCCCAAGGCTTATTCTAATCACATTTCGTACTTAAGCAATGTAGTTCATCCAATAAGGGCATTTGTATCATTGGATGAACATTTACGTCATTTTGTGAATCCCAAGGCTTATTCTAATCACTTTTCGTACTTAAGGAATGTAGTTCATCCAATAAGCGCGTTTGTGTCATTGGATGAACATTGACGTCATTTTGTGGATCCAAAGCCTTATTCAAATCACTTTTCGTACTTAAGGAATGCAGTTCATCCAATAAGTGCATTTGTGTCATTGGATGAACATTTACGTCATTTTGTGCATCCCAAGGCTTATTCTAATCACTTTTCGTACTTAAGGAATGTAGTTCATCCAATAAGTGCATTTGTGTCATTGGATGAACATTTACGTCATTTTGTGCATCCCAAGGCTTATTCTAATCACATTTCGTACTTAAGCAATGTAGTTCATCCAATAAGTGCATTTGGGTCATTGGATGAACATTTACGTCATTTTGTGCATCCCAAGGCTTATTCGAATCACTTTTCGTACTTAAGGAATGCAGTTCACCCAATAAGTGCGTTTGTGTCATTGGATGAACATTTACGTCATTTTGTGCATCCCAAGGCCTATTCTTATCACTTTTAGTACTTAAGGAATGTAGTTCATCCAATAAGTGAATTTGTGTCATTGGATGAACATTTACGTTATTTTGTGCATCCCAATGCTTATTCTAATCACTTTTCGTACTTAAGGAATTTAGTTCATCCAATAAGTGCATTTGTGTCATTGGATGAACATTTACGTCATTTTGTGCATCCCAAGGCCTATTCTTATCACTTTTAGTACTTAAGGAATGTAGTTCATCCAATAAGTGAATTTGTGTCATTTGATGAACATTTACTTTATTTTGTGCATCCCAATGCTTATTCTAATCACTTTTCGTACTTAAGGAATTTAGTTCATCCAATAAGTGCATTTGTGTCATTGGATGAACATTTACGTCATTTTGTGCATCCCAAGGCTTATTCTAATCACTTTCGTACTTAAGGAATGTAGTTCATCGAATCAGCGTGTTTGTGTGATTAATTTAACATTTAGGTCGTTTTCTGCATCCCTAGGCTTATTCTATCACGTTTCGTACTTAAGGAATGAAGTTCATCCAATAAGCGCGTTTGTGTCATTGGATGAACATTTATGTCATTTTGTGCATCCCAAGGCCTATTCTAATTACTTTTCATACTTAAGGAATGTAGTTCATCCAATAAGTGCAATTGTGTCATTTGATGAAGGTTTACGTCATTTTTTGCATCCCAAGGCTTATTCTAATCACTTTTCGTACTTAAGGAATGTAGTTCATCCAATAAGTGCATTTGTGTCATTGGTTGAACATTTACGTCATTTTGTGCATCCATAGGCTTATTCTAATCACTTTTCGTACTTAAGGAATGTTGTTCCTCCAATAAGCGCTTTTGTGTCATTAATATAACATTTACGTCATTTGGTGCATCCCAAGGCTTATCCTGATAACTTTTCGTACTTAAGGAATCTGGCTCATCCAATACGCGCGTTTGTGTCATTGGATGAACATTTACGTCATATTGTGCATCCCAAGACTTATTCTAATCACCTTTCGAACTTATGGAATGTAGTTCATCCCATAAGCGCGTTTGTGTCATTAATCTAACATTTAGGTCATTTTGTGCATCCCAATGCTTATTCTACTCACTTTTCGTACTTAAGGAATGTAGTTCATCCAATTAGTGCATTTGTGTCATTGGATGAACATTTACGTCACTTTGTGCATCCCAAGGCTTATTCTAATCACCTTTCGTACTTAAGGAATGTAGTTCATCGAATCAGCGCGATTGTGTCATTAATTTAACATTTTGGTCATTTTGTGCATCCCTAGGCTTATTCTAATCACTTTTTGAACTTAAGGAATGTAGTTCCCAATAAGCGCGTTTGTGTTATTGGATGAATATTTACGTCATTTTGTGCATCCAAAGGCCTATTCTAATTACTTTTCGTACTTAAGGAATGTAGATAATCCAATAAGTGCATTTGTGTAATTGGTTGAAGGTTTACGTCATTTTGTGCATCCCAAGGCTTATTCTAATCACTTTTCGTACTTAAGGAATTTAGTTCATCCAATAAGTGCATTTGTGTCATTGGATGAACATTTACGTCATTTTGTGCATCCCAAGGCTTATTCTAATCATTTTTCGTACTTAAGGTATGTTGTTCATCCAATAAGCGCTTTTGTGTCATTAATTTAACATTTACATCATTTTGTGCATCCCAAGGCTTATTCTAATAACTTTTCGTACTTAAGGAATGTAGTTCATCAAATAGGCGCGTTTGTGTCATTGGTTGAACATTTACGTCATTTTGTGCATCCAAAAGCTTGTTCTAATCACTTTTCGTACTTAAGGAATGTAGTTCATCCAATAAGTGCATTTTTGTTATTCTTGATCATATCTTCATGTAAATAATTCATATCTTCTTCTAGATAAATCTTGAGAAAATCTTCTTGTAAATAATTCATATCTTCTTGTGATAAATCTTTATCAAATCTTCGTGTAAATAATTCATATGTTCTTGTTGATAAAATTTTGATCATGTCTTCTTCAAATCTTGACCATATATTCTTTTCAACTTGGTCAAAGATTTTCTTCAATTATAAATCTGAATCAAATCTTATTTTAGATTGTCTTCAAAAAAACAAATCTTCTTTCATACTTTGCGAATTCAAATATATTGTTCTTATACAATACTTTTGTTAACATTAATACTCTTAAGTATAAAGCCAACTTTGTTCCAACACCAAGCACCTCTCCAATTCAAATTTAATGGATCGTAAGTCTCGAGGCCTCTATTTTTGATGTGGGAAACAATTCCATCCTCCATCAGTGTGTTGAAAAATAGTTTTGTTTGGTGATTCAGGATGATGATGAAGTGACGAATGACACTAGTGAAGTCCTAGCTATCAATTTGAAGGAAGGGGATGAAGACGTTGTAGTGGGATGCAACTTCAAGATGTTGTTCCCTAACTTCATACATTCGGAAGGTATCGTGAAGGGAATACAATCACGATGATGATGGACACTAGTACGAGTCACAATTCTGTCACTCCTCAAATAATGGCAGTTTTGCAGCTTTCAGTACTGTAGATTCAAGCTACAAACATGAAATTTGGGAATGGTTCCACGTACTATAACAGAGAAGTGTGGGAAATTTGAAATTCAAATTGGAAAGTTTCATACCACTACTGAAGCTTACTCAATCGAATTGCAAAGCGAGGATCTGATTTTGGGAGTGGCTTGGCTACATAAGCTTCGAAAGGTGTTATTTGTTTGGGAAGAAATGGCAATTCTCTTTGATTGGGAAAGGAAAATATAAAATAGTTAATAAGAATCCATTGTAATATATTAAAATAGATATATGAATTCTATCGACAACAACTCATCTATATGTATGTGATAACTCGTCATCATATGCATATTTTTCACTGTTTTTTACTCTTATTTATCTTCAATCATTAGTTAATTTTAGGAATTATTTGATATATTTTGTTGATTTCAGTTCTTGGATTTAACAAAATGTTTATGTTCTTATTTCATTGATTAAGTAGAGATTTTCTTGCAGTTTTGTGTTGTTTCTTTGTTTTAGTGCAGTGCAGAATTTTGATGAGAAATCAACGTGACCTACATGGAGTATTTCTTCCATATCTGGAGTTGTAGATGTCAATTGGAGTCAAACTAAGTGCAAATGAAAGCTAAGATCCATAGCTACAACTTTCATGAAGAAACTAGAACCAAATTCGGATTCAAAAAGGGAGCAAAATGCAGTAAATGTCAAACATTAGATGTTGTGCACCTGAAGCGTGAATCACGCGCTTAGGGCGCACTTCTGCGTTTCTAAATCTGTTCAAATGCGCCTAAAGCGCAAATCACGCGCATGAAGCGCAAATCACGCACCTGGGGCGCATTTATGCATTTCTAAATCTATTCAAATGCGCCTAAAGTGCAAATTCCGCGCCTGGGGCGCGTGGCGCGCTGCAGAATGTATAAAAAAGATTTTTTCTTATTTTCTAGGGATCTTTTGGTCTATTGGGAAGCTTAGAGACTTGTGCCCTAGCACAGAAACTCAGAGACGGCTGTTCTACACCATTGAAGGATTTTTATCAAGAATCATTCATGAATCTTTCTTGTAATTCTTTTTTAATCTTTATCTCTTTAATCTCTGTCATGAGTAACTAAACTCTATTTGTTATGGATGAGTAAAACAAGATGAAACCCTTATTTGTATAATTTGATTCCTGGTTATATGAATAAATTTATTCAATTATTTTTCTCATCTCTGTGCTTAATGCTTTTTATTGCTTGATCAACATTAAAAAGTTTTACGACTCGTATTTTGAAACGGAAGTGGACTTTACGAATGCTTGAGATGATAAATTCATGAGATTGTAGTCTAGGGATAGATGCAGGTCAGGAAACTAATTGAATTAGCTACAGAGGCAGCAGTTTAAAAAGAGAATTTTTGTACTGTAAAGTTTAATCTTAATCTTAAATCCACTAAGGAATTATGGGTTATTTTGGAATTAAAGGTTCTGTCACTAAGACATTAGAGTAAGAATAATAAAGAGAATTCGGTAATAATTCAATAAAGGAATTCAATAACTAGGATCAAATTAGAAACCAAGGTTGGACTCGTAGTGAAACTCATCCCTGACATTTTTCTCATTGAAAAAGTTCAATTTTATTACTTTCGTTAATTCAAATATTATTCCAATCAATCTAAAAACTTTTTGTTCAATTTCAGTAATTAAATATAACTCGATAGTAAAACGCAATCCTTGAGTTTGACACTCAGTACAACCGTTTTAATTATTACTTGCAACGATTCAGTACACTTGCTGAAACGGTATCAAGTTTTTGGTTCCGCGTGCTATAATAGAGAAGTGTGGGAAATTTGAAATTCAAATTGGAAAGTTTCATACCACTATTGAATCTTACTCAATCAAATTGCAAGGCGAGGATCTGATTTTTGGAGTGGCTGGCTGCATAAGCTTCGAAAGGTGTTATTTGTTTGGGAAGAAATGGAAATTCTCTTTGACTGGGAAAGGAAAATATAAAATAGGTAGTTAGAATCTATTGTAATATATTAAAATAGATATATGAATTCTATCGACGACAACTCATCTATATGAACGACACATATTCTAAAATTTGCCAACTCACAAAAATTTTGATATGCCACCTTCCAAATCACACTGCTTCTTTCATGTTTTGTTTCCAGTATATTTTGTTTTACCAATTTGAAATGTAAAGCAAACCCTTTCACTTGGACATTCAAATATAATTATTTCATACATTTAGCAACTTCAAATCTAATCAATACACTTAAAGGCTCTGATAACATATCAAACTTTTAATTTCAACAATTCATACAAAAAAGAACAATTCACTCACTATCTTCAATGCATTGTTTATTACACATAAAGATTCATCCGTTGATTTTCATTCACCCTCTTGCATTTGATTCAAGTCACTGACCAAAGGATAAAGACATTATCAAATACAACAAATACCCACCTCCACAATTAAAGTAATTGAAATTGCTCTATATCCAAAAGACTAGATATATAATTAGTTTACGATTATAGTATTTACTTGAAGTTTAAATACAAATTTCACACCAACTATTGTTTTTTATCAAATTTTCATTTGGCTTGAGAATTTTGTGTAACTAATATTTTTGTTATCTAAATATTATTATTATTATTATTATTTAAGACTTTTGAGTCTAAAGAAATTACTATTTTACTTTGTAGTATTTCTTCAACATATATCTGTCAGTTATATTTGCATATGCGAAAAATTGTTGCAATGTTTTAAATACTATTATAAATGTTGTTTTTAATAAACTACTACTCATGATATTAATGGTACAATAAATACTAGGACACATATTATCATTTAACAAAACCTACTCTTTAAAGGTTAAACAAAATTATGGTAAATTTTTAAAATTCACCACCAAGTTTTCTTTACTAAATTTTTTCTATCTTTACATACTTATGTTTATTAATATTGAGTCACGGTGACAAACCGGTCTACTAAAAAGCAATTCTTGTTTAGGCACAAGAATTTGGATACACTATTTGATCACATGCAAAAAACTATATTTTTTGTAATTATTTTAAAACTATATATTATTTAATTATTATCTTTCCACTTTTTTTTATGTGTGGACAAAATAATTATTCTCTTCTAAGTTATTATGAACTCTTATAAAGAAAATCTTGAGGTACATGTGAAGTTGTTCATTTTTTACTGTCAAGTTGTGCAATTCACTTTTGGGTTGTTTACTAGGGATGACAATTAGATCCAGACTCAGTGGGTACCCGCAAAAAAAATCTGCAATGGGTAGAGTATAAACCCACATAATGGGTATGGGTATGGAGATGTGTAATTACCCGCAAAATTCAACGGGTATGGATGCAGGTACGGGTATGGATGCGGGTACGGGTACTATAGTACCCACCCCGTCCCGCACCCGCACTTTATATATTATTATTATTATTATTGGGTGTGCATGTTTGAGTTTAAATAAAAATTATTTTTATTTAAAATAATTTAGAGATTTTTGAAAAAATGATTTTTTAACTCCCGTTTGTTTACTGTTATAAAAATGATTTTTTAAGAAAACATGTTTGTTTGAATTTATTTTTAAATACATGATTTTTCTAAATACACATATGCCTCTCTACTCTCTTATGTTTCTCTATCTCCTCGTCCAATCTCTATCTACTATCTATCTCACTCTCTACTATCTCATGTCTCTCTACCTCTCCTTTTTATTTCAAGCAAATCAATGAATTTAGGTCCTCCATTTCATAATTTTCGGATCCTCTTGAAAAATAAACATACATAAATCATCACCAAAATATGCTAGTAATAGATTTTGGAGGTTCTATTCTAATCTAAAAAATTAGGCTCTTAATAAAAAAAAGTGCAATTTTAATAATTAAAAAAATTAGAAAAATAAATTTTAGTCCTTATACACATATCAAGCTACATGATTCTGATGAAAAGGTAAATAATTGTGATTTTATATTTAAGAGTTTTTATGTTATTAATCGTGACTTTATAATTATAAATAACTAATATAATACACATATCAATTTTTTTTTACAGATCTCAGAGAATGAGAATACCGCCCAAAGACTTGCAACTTCATAAAATATTATTTCGGATGTTTTGATGTTTATTGTAGTAATGTGGGATATATGTTTTGGATGTTTTGAGTTAGAAAATATTTTGGTTTGTAATACTTTATTATTTGGATTTAAGATATTTGGAATTTTTTTAAATTTAATCACAACAATAGCGATTATTTATCGATATATTCTTATTAAAGTGCGGATAATGTGTGTGGGTACGAAAGTACCCAAAGGGCAAGAATACGGGTATTAAAGTTGATACCCACGAGAGTATGGGCACAAGTATGAGTATTTTTTTAAATTGCGGGTATGGGGACGAGTACTATATTACCCTACCCAAACCATAGCCATTGTCATTCCTAGTGTTTACATAGTTATATTGTGTTGCAAGTTACATTGAGTAAGACGACGTTAACTATTGTTTGACTAAAATTTAGTGAGTGTAATCTTTATCTTATGAAGTCTTTGGTGTACACTTAGATGCAACTACTAATTAAGCCTAAACACCTCTTTGTGAATTTTATGAATATGTATTCACAATTTCATTTAAATACACTATTCTATTTAAACTATACACCTGATCAGTCTGACGTTAACCAAATTTTTATATCAAATAATTTTCATGATTAATTTGTAAAATTGAAAATGTCAAAAAGTACATTAAAGCATAATGTTTCCAAACTATCAGTTTACTTGATCTTTAACAAAGATTAGTTTTTAAGGTTAGGTTTTCAGATTTAAGCTCAGCAATATCAGTTTTAAGAGTTGCATTTTCTGTTTTACATTCTGCATTTTGATTCTTTAAAACATCAATTTCTTTGGTTAGAGTTTTATTTTCTTCCCTAAGTGTTTTCAGTTTTAAAGATAGTTTGTTATTGATATTTAAAATATCATTCATTGCAGTAATTAAATCAGATCGAGTGAGTTCAGAAAATACCTCTTTTTCATCTTCTGATGATTCACTTCCAGAATCAGATTTTGTATCAGATCCAGAGGCAGCGCTTGTGTGAGCCATCAGAGTCAGTTCTGTTTCTGGTTCACTTCCAGAATCAGAGTCTGGGTTGGATCCAGAGGCAGAGCTGGTGTAAGCCATCAGAGCCAGTTCTTCTTCTTCATCTTCTGATTCTCTTCTATAGTCAGCATCACTGTCATATCCAGAGGCAGAATGAATATGAGTCATCAGTGCCAATTCTACTTCTTCTGATTCACTTCCAGAGTTGGATCCAGAGGCAGAATTTATGTGTGTCATCATGGCTAATTCTGGTTCATTATCTTCAGAAGATTCATCAAAATCATCCCATGTTGCCATCAGATTCTTCTTCTTGGGTCTAGAGTCTTTCTTCTAATTTTTCCCTTTCTCCAGATTTTTACATCCATAGCAGATGATGCTCTTCTTGTCTTGTTCATCCTTTCCTCTGTTGGAATGCTTGGAATACCTATGGGGAAGCTTCTTCTTTCTAATTTGCCACATCTTCAGAACCTTCCTATTCTGCAAAAGTTGTAAATCTGTATTCGGCTACAGAGGGTCGTAGTCCAATACAGAAGCTAAGTCAGAAGCAAAATTGGAAAATCTGTATTCGACTACAGAGGGTCGTAGTCGAATACAAGTTCGAAAATCTGAAGAAAACAGAAGCCTTGCAGGCTGTATTCGAATACACTCAAGCCGTATTCGAATACACCTTCAAATTCAGTGAAATTTCCTAGAACTTAACACATTTTCAAAACCTTCCCTTTGAAAAACTAACCAAACCCTAGAATCATAATCACCAATCTTTTTAAACCTCACAACTCAGACATTTTTCATCCAATATCAGCAACAGATTGTTTTAACAAAACCCAACAAAAACACAGATTCACTCAAATCAGAATAACCTCACTGATTTTTAACAAAACAAAATCAGAACCAGAATCATCATTCAACACACACAGAATGATTTCCAAAACATAACACCATGTTTTTCACAAACATAAACCAATAATCATTCATCACACATGCATTTACAGCCCTAAATGCAATCTAAAAAGTTGGAAGGTGCCCTTACCTTAGTTACGTTCCCTTAGTTCGTACGCTTTTGCGAAAAAGCCGACGATACTCCCGTTCGCATTCGCCGCTACGAAAATTAGTTCTTTAGCTCCGTAACGATCAGAGGAATGACTTTCGTACTCGAAACTTTCTGATTCGACACTCAGATTTTCCAGAACGATGACTTTTGAGTAAACTGTTTTTCTTCACCAACACTCAGAAAATTAGAAGAAGAAGAAAATAAAGCAGAAACTGGCGCGTAGAGGAAAGAAGGAAAAGCTTCTCACTTAAGTATCCACTTAAATGCAACTGAGACAGCAGAGGAGAGAGGAATTGTTTCCTTTTTCACAAATATCTACGCCACCTCACCAACTCTTATATTAAAATATCTTTTGATCCTCAGCACTTAAACCGTTTTTGTCGAAATTAGGAGAGAATATCTTAATTAACGGTCAGATAATTTAATTACTCGAAATTAAATTAATTCATCCATTATCCAATAATTTTAATTCCACCTCCAAAACAAATGTTTATATATATATATATATATTTACACAAAACATACATATATTGAATCTTTTACAATTATTCCCAAATACACTTAAAAATTAAATCTGAATTTAATTTTAAAATTTAAGGGTCTTACATTACTACCCCCCTTAAATTAGTTTCGTCCTCGAAACTACATGCCGTTAAACAAATGAGGATGTTGTTCCCTCATCTTACTCTCTAGTTCCCAAGTCGCGTCTCCAGTAGTCGGATTCCAAATCACTTTGACTAGTGGGACTTCCTTGCTCTTCAGCTGTTTAATCTTCCTGTCCTCAATTCTTACAGGTAATACTTCAAATGACAGGTTATCCTTTAGCTGAATCCTGTCTGGTTCGATCACATGAGACGGATCTGAAATGTATTTCCTTAACTACGACACGTGAAATACATCATGAATATTGGACAGCATTGGAGGTAAAGCTATCCGGTAAGCCAATGGTCCGATACGCGCAGAAATCTGATATGGTCCAATAAACTTTGGAGTCAATTTTCTGGATTTAATAGCCCTGCCCACTCCAGTTGTAGGCGTGACTCTTAGAAACACATGATCGCCTTGCTGGAATTCCAAAGGTCTGCGACGCTTGTCCGCATAACTGTTCTGACGATCCTGTGAAATCTTTATTTTCTCTTGTATCCTCTTGACTTTTTCCGTAGTTTGTTCCACCATCTCAGGTCCAACAATCATACTTTCCCCGTCTTTATACCAACACAAAGGCGTTTGACACTTGCGTCCATAGAAAGCTTCATATGGTGCCATTCCAATACTTGCGTGGAAGCTGTTGTTGTAGGTGAACTCAATCAATGGCAGCACATCATCCCAACTCCCTCTGTCATCCAATACACATGCCCTTAATAGATCTTCCAAGGACTGATTTGTTCTTTCTGTTTGTCCATCTGTTTGTCGATGATAAGCTAAACTCAATTTCAGTTTCGTTCCCAACGCTTCATGCAACGCTCTCCAAAAGTGAGATGTGAACTTTGGATCACGGTCCGATACAATGCTCGATGGAACTCCGTGTAATCTTACAATTTCAGCAATGTAAATCTCTGTCAGCATATCTACCTTATAAATGGTCTTTACCGGCAAGAAATGTGCAAATTTTGTCAATCGATCTACGATTACCCAAATTGAATCATTCTTTCTTCTTGTCTTGGGCAGTCCAGTTATAAAATCCATGGAAATGCTATCCCACTTCCATTCTGGTATATCCAAAGGCTGCAACATTCCAGCAGGTCGTTGATGTTCTACCTTCGCTTTTTGACAAGTTAAACAAGCCGATACGTACTCCGCTACGTCCCTCTTCATTCCTGGCCACCAGTAATTCTGTTTGAAGTCCTGGTACATCTTGGTCGCTCCAGGATGAATACTCAATTTGCTCTTATGAGCCTCTTCCAAGATCGTTCTTCTCATGTCTGCAACTTTCGGTACGCAAATCCTTCCATTAAATCTCAGAATATTATATGTTTCGACCCTGAATTCAGCTGTATGTCCTTGCGTTATTAGGTTCCTCTTTTCTTGAATTAATGCATCATCTTGCAGATTTGCAATCTCCTCAAGTAATCCACTTGAAATGGTTATCATTCCACACTTTAAAATTCCTGGTGCAAACTCTACATTCAGGTGTAGATCTCTAAATGCTTCCCACAGCTCTTGTTGTCTGGCCATCATCATTGAGGACACTGTTACGCTTTTTCTGCTCAATGCATCAGCCACTACATTGGCTTTTCCAGGATGGTACTGTAATGAAAAATCAAAATCTTTGAGAGTCTCCATCCATCTCCTCTGACGCATGTTCAGTTCTTTCTGATCGAACAGATACTTCAAGCTCTTATGGTCGCTGAACACCGTGAACGTGCATCCATAAAGATAGTGTCTCCAGACCTTTAATGCAAACACTACAGCAGCAAGTTCTAGATCATGAGTCGGATAGTTCCGTTCGTGAGCTTTCAATTGCCTTGAGGCGTAGGCGACAGCTTTCTGATGTTGCATCAAAACACAGCCTAGACCTTGGTGAGATGCATCACAGTAAACCTTATATGGTTCCTCTGGTTGTGGCAAAACCAATACTGGTGAGGTTGTCAATTTTTCCTTAAGCAACTGAAAATTCTCTTCACACTTCTCTGTCCATGCAAACGGCTGATTCTTCCTGGTGAGTTGTGTCAAAGGAGCTACAATCTTAGAAAATCCTTCAATAAATCTCCTGTAGTATCCTGCCAGTCCGACGAAACTTCTTATATCCGTGATGGTCTGAGGTTGTTTCCAAGCAAGAATTGTCTCAATCTTTGCCGGATCTACAGCAATTCCTTCCTTTGTTATTACATGTCCCAAGAAGTTCACTTTCTTTAGCCAAAATTCGCACTTCGATAGATTGGCATACAGCTGCTTTTCGCGTAATACTTCAAGAACTTGACGCAAATGCTCTCCATGTTCTTCTTCATCCTTTGAATAAATCAGAATATCGTCGATGAATACCACCACAAAGTTATCCAGAAATGGGCTGAAGATCCTATTCATATAATCCATAAAAATCGCTGGTGCATTCGTAACTCCAAATGGCATAACAAGATATTCATAATGCCCGTAACGAGTCTTGAAAGCGGTCTTTTGAATATCTCCTTCTCTTACTCAAATCTGATGATATTCTGACTTCAAATCAATTTTCGAAAACACAGCTGCTCCCCTCAATTGGTCCATCAAATCGTCGATGCATGGTAAAGGATAACGGTTCTTAATGGTTGCCTTGTTAAGTTGCCTGTAATCCACACATAAGCGTGAACTTGCATCCTTTTTCTTAACCAATAACACCGGAGCTCCCCACGGTGACACACTTGGCCTGATAAATCCTTTCTCCAACAGACCTTCTATTTGATCCTTAAGCTCGTTTAATTCCAATGACGACATTCTATATGATGCAATTGAAATGGGTCCAGTTCTTGGGTGCAAATCAATGAAGAACTCCACTTCTCTTACTGGGGGTAATCCTGGAATTTCTGTTGGAAATACGTCAGGATACTCTTTGACTAACACTACATCTTCTATGCTCACATCCATCTTGGTCTCCACGTTAGCAAATGATAAAAATTCCTGAGTTCCTTCTCTCAGTGATACTCCAAGCTTGTTAGTAAACAAATACCGGACGACTCCAGGTTCGGGAAAAAGAACTAATTTGCGGGCACAATCCAAGACTACATAATTATAAGACATCCAATCCATGCCGAGAATTATCTCGAGTGATTGCATGGGTAAACAGATTAAATTAACCAAGAAATCTCTATCTTGGATTGTTACAGGACAACGTAAACATGCAGAATTTACAGTCAAAGTCTGAGCAGGTGTGGAAACAATCAAATCAAAAGGCAAAGCAGACATAGATAGCTTCAAACGATTCACACAATCCATAGCAATGAAAGAATGGGTTGCTCCCGAATCAAAAAGTGCAGTTAATGTGTTACCTGCAATCTGGCAGTCTTGCTGGATTAAATTAGGAGTTTGACTTCCAGGAGCAGCATCCATGTGGTAGACGCGTCCCCTAGCAATAGGACGAGTGGCCCTAGCTGTATTCACTGTTGGTTCCACCTTCGGAGCCCGACAATCCCTTGCGACGTGTCCCGGTTTTTGACAATTGAAACATACAAGATCCCTTGTGGTACAAGCTGGAGCTATATGCCCTTCCTTCCCACAGCGATAACACCGGACTCCTTGTCCCAGTTGTCTTCCAAAGTTCTGATTTCCTGGCCGATTCTGGCCTCTACTGCTGTTTTGGGGTCTGTTATATGGCTTAAACACTTGCTTTCCTTTGCTGTTTGGATGGTTCATTCGACTGGGTCCTCCCGAATTAAAGTTCCCTCCTCGGTTGGCCCTCCTATTTTTCATGTCCTCAACCTCTCTACACTTCTCCACTAGAACTTGGAAACGTTGAATTCCCAAGGGTAAAACGGAGTCTTGAATTTCATATTTCAGCCCACTTTGAAAACGATGACACATAAACTGTTCATCCACCTCTTCGCGGAAAAATCTGAAATGCCTTGATAGGGATTCAAATTTGGCTGCATATTCCCCCACTGTCATGTTTCCCTGATGCAGTTTCAGAAAATCGTCACCCAATTTCGTTCTAGTGCTCATTGGGAAATATTTGTCCAAAAACTTCCTCTTCAACGACTCCCAGTTTACCTCCTCATGAGCTGCCCCCATCAGCAACCTTGTACTCCTCCACCAATACTCTGCATCCCCTAGCAGCAGATATGTAGCATAATTGACTTTTACTGCTGCCTGGCAGTTAATCATTTCAAAGATTTTCTCCATTTCCTGAATCCATTGGTCCACTCTTTCCGGACCCTCATCACCTTTGAATTTTGGAGGATTATGACGACGAAAATCCTCTAGTCCTCTTGACTCAGCAGCACGAATTTCTCTTTCTCTTTTCTCTAAGTCACGCTGAGTCTTCGCAGCCGTCTATGCAGCAACAGACGCAGCCATATTAATCATTGCTTTAGCCATCCTATCTTCCCGGCTGACATTGTCTCTTGCGGTGTCATCTCTTCTTGGAGGCATTGTTCCCTACAAAACCATCATCAAGTAGAAATCTCACACCGTTTAGAATAATTCCAAAATATAGCTCAACAACATCATTACTTCAGCACACCACAACTATATAAGACTTGACACTCTAACTACTTGCTCCTATGTATGATCAGATAACGACTTAAAACCAACAATTAAATCAGAGCTTTAACCCAAAACTTTAACCAAATGCTCTGATACCACTAATGTAACACCCCGAGTTTAAAACATAGCGCGAATGTATTTTTTTTTTTTAAAACGAATACATAAATAAAAGAGTTTTCAGAATTGCGTTCCAAGGAAATTAAAATCAATTCAAATTAAATATCATTCGACTTCGTAATTAAAAATAGTAAGAAATTTTTAAAACAGCAACATCACAATTAAATCGAATGAGATATTTATGGGAATTTGATCTTTATAATATACTAAAATGAAGATACATCAAAATATTTATCAGAGTACGGAGGAGTTTTACAATAATTCCCAAAATGAATATTTACAACCATTGAGTTCAAAACCCTATACATAAGTCTACTCTGATCATACCCTAAGCTACAGAAGCATTACAATATTCACAAGTCTTTTCTTCACCCAGCTGCTCATCTCTTTGCATAGCCCACAAGTAAAGATCAAGGGAGACTAACGACATTCCCTGTCGTTAGTATGACCATCAGGGGTATGGTTCTGAATCTCATCTGAGGGCAAAGCCCAATTTCCACAATAATTGTAAAGGGTCACCGACCGAAAATAACAATTACCACATAGCAGTTATATCAAGAATATCAAACATATTCATAGTACATGATGATAAATAAGGATGCAAAATTTTGAAATACATGTCATTTGTACTTTACAAAACAGCAACCAAGTAAGTATAAAAATCATGATGTAAGCACAAACATCAATTCATCCGAAATTACAGATTTCAAAAAAATACTTACTCACACAACAATTTTCCACCATCAACATAAAATCAAAACGTGACCCTCCGGTCAAACACTCCGATGCAATATGTATATGCTCATGTTCATAAATTCTTGGAATCACCAAGGTGGAGTCGCTTACAGACCAGCACAATTTAACGGCCCTTAAGACCAGGGTGCAATCGCACACAGATCAGCACCAGTGCAGTCACATACAGACCAGCACTCATGCAATCACTACAGACCAGCACGTTTGACATAAACCAAGGTACAATCACTACAGATCAGTACCTAGTGCAATCACTACAGATCAGCACTCGTGCAATCACTACAAATCAGCACGTGGCTGCGCATTTCAGGGTACAGACACTACAGTCCAGTACCAGTGCAGTCGTTTATCTGACCAACACTTATATACCAAGGTACAATCACAGATTAGTACCTAGTGCAATCACTACAGATCAGCACTCGTGCAATCACTACAGATCAGCACGTGGATGCGCATTACTCTGTGGCCCATCGCGGGTACCACCTGACTATGCCATGCATGAATATGCATTGTTTCACTTCATTGAAAACAGTATGCAACCTTAGTAAAATTCATGCATTTTCCTCATTTTTCAAAACATCTCAACACATTCAAAGATTAACCATTCAAGCAAGCATTACACTTTGCATTACCTCAAAGTTCCACTCTTTATTAACAAAGGTTTTTCCCCAACTGTTAAGATTCAAAACTATGATTAAAACTGAGGTTTCTGGCAAAAATACGAATCTGTATTCGAATACAGCTTCATTGTATTCGAATACATAAGCCAAACAAGGCAGAATCAACATCCTGTATTCGAATACAGACTCCTTGTATTCGAATACAGAGGCTGTCACAGTACAAAAATCAGAATTTCTACAACTTCAGTAAATTCTCAAAAACTTCATCATCACCACTTCAAACTATCACCAAATTTCCATTTTTAATCACCACAAACCTTCCCAAGGTACCCCAACACTTAAGGTTTATAAAACAATGTTAAAAACTTGAATTTCTGAAAAACATGAATCTGTATTCGACTACAGCTCCCTTGTATTCGAATACAGAAGCTAAAACAGTGAAAAATCAGCATTCTGTATTCGAATATGAGGTTGTCGTAGTCGAATACAGATGCGAAGTCAGTGGCAAAAGTTGTAAATCTGTATTCGGCTACAGAGGGTCGTAGTCGAATACAGAAGCTAAGTCAGAAGCAAAATTGGAAAATATGTATTCGACTACAGAGGGTCGTAGTCGAATCAGAAGTTCAAAAATATGAAGAAAAGAGAAGCCTTGCAGGCTGTATTCGAATACACTCAAGCCGTATTCGAATACACCTTCAAATTCAGTGAAATTTCCTGGAACTTCAACACATTTTCAAAACCTTCCCTTTGAAAAACTAACCAAACCCTAGAATCCTAATCACCAATCTTTTTAAACCTCACAACTCAGACATTTTTCATCCAATATCAGCAACAGATTGTTTTAACAAAACCCAGCAAAAACACATATTCACTCAAATCAGAATAACCTCACTGATTTTTAACAAAACAAAATCAGAACCAGAATCATCATTCAACACACACAGAATGATTTCCAAAACATAACACCATGTTTTTCACAAACATAAACCAATAATCATTCATCACACATGCATTTACAGCCCTAAATGCAATCTAAAAAGTTGGAAGGTGCCCTTACCTTAGTTACGTTCCCTTAGTTCGTATGCTTCTGCGAAAAAGCCGACGATACTCCCGTTCGCGTTCGCCGCTACGAAAATTAGTTCTTTAGCTCCGTAACGATCAGAGGAATGACTTTCGTGCTCGAAACTTTCTGATTCGACACTCAGATTTTCCAGAACGATGACTTTTGAGTAAACTGTTTTTCTTCACCAACACTCAGAAAATTAGAAGAAGAAGAAGAAAATAATGCAGAAACTGGCGCGTAGAGGAAAGAAGGAAAAGCTTCTCACTTAAGTATCCACTTAAATGCAACTGACACAGCAGAGGAGAGAGGAATTGTTTCCTTTTTCACAAATATCTACGCCACCTCACCAACTCTTATATTAAAATATCTTTTGATCCTCCAGCACTTAACCCGTTTCCGTTGAAATTAGCAAAGAATATCCTAATTAACGGTCAGATAATTTAATTACTCGAAATTAAATTAATTCATCCATTATCCAATAATTTTAATTCCACCTCCAAAACAAATGTTTATATATATATATATATTTACACAAAACATACATATATTGAATCTTTTACAATTATTCCCAAATACACTTAAAAATTAAATCTGAATTTAATTTTAAAATTTAAGGGTCTTACAGAATACAGATTCGTAAAATTTCAGAAAATCCCAGTTTTAACACTGTATTTGAATTTTGAGAGTTTGGGAAAACCTTTCAAAAGGTTAATGAATACTTGGCTGTTTAATCATGATTGTGATGATGATAATTCTGACTGTGCTGAGATATTTTAAACATGATGAAAAAGATGCATTTTCTGATTTGCATACTGTTTCTAGAGAAGTGAAACATTGCATATTCATTCATTTGCATAGTCAAGTGGTACCCGCGATGGGCCACAGAGTAATGCGCAACCACGTGCTGATCTGTTGAGCGATTGCACGAGTGTTGCACTGTTGAGCGTCTGCACTAGGTACTGATCTGTTGAGCGATTGTACCTTGGTATATAGGTGCTAGTTTGTTGAGCAACTGCACTGGTACTGGACTGTTGAGCGTCTGTACCCTGAAATGCGCAGCCACGTGCTGATCTGTTGAGCGATTGCACGAGTGCTGGACTGTTGAGCGTCTGCACTAGGTACTGATCTGTTGAGCGATTGTACCTTGGTTTATGTCAAACGTGCTGGTCTGTTGAGCGACGGCACGAGTGCTGGACTGTTGAGCGTCTGCACTGGTGCTGATCTGTTGAGCGATTGCACCCTGGTCTTGAGGGCCGTTAAAGTCAAACATATTGTGTTGGTCTGTTGAGCGACTGCACCTTGGTGATTCCAAGAAAATTGTATACATGAGCATATACATATTGCATTGAGGGTTTGACCAGTGGGTCACATTTGATTATATGATGAATGAGTGGAAATTGAATGTGTGTGAGTACTGTTCAGAATCTGAATTTCTGATTTAATGATTGTGATTTGCTGAGTGTTGTTAGTACTTACCACATATTTCATAATAATTGGCTGATGTTTTTAAAAAGGCATATATGTCATTAATTTTCAAATGAGCATTATTATTTTCCTCATCATCATATGTTATATCATGGATATAATTGTTGCTGTGAAATATATGCTATGTGAATATTTGTTAATTTTGGTCGGTGACCCTTGCTATTATATTGTGGACTTTGGGCTTTGCCCTCAGATGCCCCCCAAACCCATGCCACCCGTGGGAACCCGAACGACGGAAACGTCGTTAGACTTGATCGCTATTTGCGCACTGCTTGGGAATTCGACCCCATCTCATGCAGAGCGACTTACACGGGGTGGTTGGAGAGGGCGAGTAGGACCTACGGCGTAGCGGATTTCATGGAGCGCACACATGCGAGTATAGATTTTCCCGTGCCTTCCCGTCTAGTATTAGAGGCGCACAGAATTTCGACGATGCTGAGGAGTCCACTAGAGAGGTTGAGACGGAGGCCACCGTAGGTGTGGTGACTTCCAACCCGGTGGTTGGAGGAGTTATGCATGAGTCTGAGACAGAAGGGAAGAATGATGAGCCTAGGCCAGTAGCAGCTGAGATTCTGGGTCCGTCTAGGATCTCCGATGATTGTTATGAGATTCCGGCGCCGCCGAAGCAACCGAGACTTGTTATTGATCTGACTTTTGAGGAGGCCGACCCCTCTCCATATGATGAGGAGGAGGAGGAGGTCACGTCGAGGCGAGCGGCAGATTCAGAGAAGACTTGCTTGGGATGCGGGGGAAACCCGTGCTACTGTAGCTTTAGCGCATGATGAGTTAGACTTGATGTATAGGGTTTGAGCTGGGAATGTATTTTGTTTTTATTTTGAAAAAAAATTGTTGTACTACTTATTCCGCACTCTGATATTGACTTTTGGGAATGTTTTGACGTTATTATCTTTCAAAAATGTCTTATTGGTTATTATTAAATTTCTAGAATTAAGTATTTATTGAGATTACGATGAATTTATTTTGTTACGTTCATCGATTAATCCACGGCGTACTATTTTACGAAAAACTTTATTTTAATTAAATCTGGAAAATTATTTTATTATTGATAAAAAAAAATGCACCCGCGCTATGTTTTAAACTAGGGGTGTTACAATTGTGATATCAGAGCATTTGGTTAAAGTTTTGGGATAAAGCTCTGATTTAAGTATCTATTTTGAGTCTTTAGCTGATCATGCATAAGAGCAAGTAGTTAAAGTGTCAAGTCTTGTGTAAGTTGTGGTGTGGCTGAAGTGATGATGGTTTTGTAGGAAACAATGCCTCCACGAAGAGACGACACCACAAGAGCCAATGTCAGCCGGGAAGATAGGATGGCTGAAGCAATGAACAACATGGCTGCGTCTGTTGCTGCACAGACGGCTACCAAGACTCAACGCGATCTGGAGAAGAGAGAAAGAGAGATTCGTGCTGCTAAATCTAGAGGATTTTCGTCGCCATAATCCTCCCAAGTTCAAGGGTGATGAGGGTCCAGAAAGAGTGGACCAGTGGATCCAAGAGATGGATAAGATCTTTGAGATGATTAACTGTCAGGCAGCGGTGAAAGTCAATTATGCCACGTACCTGCTGATAGGGGACGCAGAGTATTGGTGGAGAAGTACAAGATTACTGATGGGTGTCGGAACCAAGTTGGTTCTAAGTACTTAGGATTTTGATGCTTACAAATGTACTCAATGTAAACTTATTTTGTACTTTGAATTATTAAGTTAAATGCCCCAGAAACTGAAGGAAACAGAAGCATACATCAAAGGAAAATGAATTCTGGAATTTCCAGAAGATGTTCCAGGATGTCAAAACATCACCAGAGGATATGTTTGGTGGCCCATAACAGAAGGAATAAAAATCATAATGAAACATGGATCATACCATTGGAAAGCCTGCCAGAAGGAGAGTTGTTCCAGACAAACAGGAGTCGAATATCAATTTTATTTCATAAGTTATTCTGACCAGAAGATGGCCTGGCAGTGAAAAATTACACAGTCCAGACTTGACCAGAAGGTATGTTTATGAGTCCAGAAACAAAAGGATTAATTCAGATTTGGCCCAGACCATAAGATAGCATGATTCAAGGCATGGAACTAAGTCCAGACCAAAAGAAATGAGTTCCAGAATCAATCTAGACCTGGTCCAAAATTAAAGGTAAAATGTCCAGACTGAAATATTTTTTTGTTCAAGTTAATTTCAGTTTGTTCCAGACCAAAGTCCAGAATCTGTCCAGATCAAAGTAAAAATTTCCAGATCAATGGTTCAGAAATAATTATTTGGTCCAGTGATGGTCCAGATCAGAAAATCAGACCATGGCCCAGTGGTGGCCGAAATCAGAGGGTTACGAAGTGTGGTCCAGGAATGGCCGAAATCAGAGGATCACAGAATATCAAATAGGCTGGTCCAGATGTGGACTATCGCATTAAGATCCAATGGTGCAGATTTGATCATGAGGATTAAAGAATCTGAGAAAAATGCTCAAAACAGAAGCGGAGCAAAATGCTCAAAACAGATCAGTGAGCAAAAGTCTCAAAACAGAATCTGAGCAAAATACTCCAGAATATTTTCAAAACAGATTAATCTAAATATACTGCAGAAGGAAAGCATCAGTGAAGTTCTAAAGTTCAACTGTAAATAGAGACTTAATGCTGAAGAATAATTAATCGAAAATCACAAAAGAGTCATACACTTCCAAAGCAACAAACACCCAAATTTTCATAGAAATCAATTGTGAGTTTTAGCTTTCAAGAAGCAAGTACTCTTGTTATTTTCTTTCCACTGTGTCAAATCTAAGTTGTTGAGAAGACTGACCTGGAGGGTCAGTAGCAAGATTGTAATTCAAGATTGAATTAGTGAAATCCTTCAAGGCGAAGGGACTGGACGTAGCCTCGTTAACGGTGAACCAGTATAAAATCTGTGAGTTTTTATTTTTATTTTTATCCGCTGCTAACTCTGTTTTAATTATACATCAAGTTTTGTTTTGAAAGTATTAAAACAGGAAAAGTTTCAAGTTAAGTCAAACACAATTCAATCCCCCCTTCTCGTGTTTGCACCTTCAATTGGCATCAGAGCCTGGTTTCAAGGCTGAGCACTTAACAGTGTTTGAGGAAAGGTCCAAGGAGTTCAATATGTCAGAAGAATTGGGAGGCAACATCAACAGACCACCAATATTTGATGGAGAAAGGTTTGAGTATTGGAAGGACAGACTGAGAAGTTTTGTCATATCTCAAGATCCTGAACTATGGAAGATGATAGTTAAAGGATACACTGCACCAACTGATCCAGAAGATCCAATTAAAGAATTAGACTTGGATGATATGACACGAGATCAGAGCAGATTACACAAACTTCATCACAAGTCCAGAACCATCATGGTCAGTGCAATCACATTCAAGGAATTTGATAGATGCACAAATAAAGAAACAGCAAAGAATATATTCGATAGTCTGGTTCTGACCTATGAAGGAACCAAGCAGGTTCAACAAACAAAGGCTAACATATTGGTCAGAAAGTATGAGCTGTTCAAGATGGAAGAGGATGAAGACATTAACACAATGTTTTGCAGATTCCAAACTTTGGTATCAGGACTGAAAGTATTAAACAAAAGCTATACCACTGAAGATCATGTCTGGAAAATTCTGAGAAGTCTACCAAAAAGGTGGAGACCAAAGGTTACTGCAATTCAGGAAGCTAAGGATCTGAGTACCTTGAGGCTGGAAGATCTAATCAGCTCACTCAGGTCTCATGAAATAGAGCTGGAAGAAGATGAACCTAAGAAGAAGAAGAATCTGGCTCTGAAGTCGAAACAGAAGAAAGCTGCAAAGGCAGTATCAAAATCAGAGGATAGTGACAGTGATTGTGATGATATGGCTTACATAACCAAAAAGATGGTTAAGATCTGGGAAAACAGAAAGAGGAGAGGTTCCCAGAAGAAACATAACAGCAAGGAAGAATCTGACAAGAAGAACATCATCTGTTATGGATGCAATGAACTTGGACATATCAAGTCAGAATGTCCAAATCTGGAAAAAGGAAAACAGCACAAGAAGAGTTCCAGATACAGAAAGAAAGGTCTGATGGCTGCCTGGGATGTATCAGAATCAGAAGAAGAATCATCTGATGAAGAAGAGGCAGAAACAGCAATGATGGCACACATCAGGTCTGCTTCTGGACCTCATAAAGGTACGAATTCCAGAAGAAAAACAGGCAGAAGGAAGAGTGATAGAAGCAATCACTCAGGCAAGTCTGGAAGCACATCAAAGGAAACAATTCTGTCTCTGATGGCTCATACAAATTCAGGTTCTGAATACTGCTCTGAAACTGAATCAGAAGATGAAGACAGTGAGGTATTTTCTGATCTGTCTAAATCTGAATTAATTGGGACTTTAAAAGACTTGTTAAATGCAAACAATAAAAGGTCTTTAAAACTAAAAACTCTTAGGGAAGATACAGAAAATCTAACCAAAGAAGTCCAAGTTTTAAAGAATCGAAATTCTGAGTATGCAACTGAAAACAAAAATTTTAAAACCGATGTTGCAAAACTCAAATCTGAAAACCAAACTCTGAAAAGTAATAATTGTTCCACTTCTGAAACTGTTTGTAAATCTGAAATGCATGATCAAGTTTTTCAAAACTTTATTTCCAATGGAATGGAAAGAAGTAAAAATGCATCTATGATTTATGGAAACAGCAACTCTGGAAAGAGAGGTCTTGGTTTTACATAAACAAGTACTGAAAATAAAGTTGTTTATTCTGATGTTTTATGTATTGTCTGTGCTAAGAAAGGTCACTCTGAATTATCTTGTCCAATGGTAAAATCTGAACAAGATCAGAGAGCTGTTACAACTAACAAACCTGGACCCAATCAGTTATGGGTACCAAAAGATCAAATTGTCTATGTTGCAGATGTTCTGAGCAACCAGAAGGAGACACCAACAATGGTGCCTGGACAATGGATGTTGGCAATGCACAAGCAGAAGAAGGTTTATGTTCCTGCTACAACAAGACAAAAGCAATATGAGTCTAATGGAAGAAGAACTGGTCAACACAATAACTATCAGAACCAGAACCAGAATCATAGGAGGAACTAGAACCAGAACCAGAACTGGAACCAGTATCAGAGGAACAAGAACCAGTACCAGAAGCACAGAAACTGGAACCAGAACCAGAACTGGAACCAGTATCAGAGGTACAGGAACTGGAACCAAAACCAACACTAGAACCAGAACCAGAACTGGAGGCACAGAAACTGGAACCAGAATCAACACTGGAACTAGAATCAGAATCAATACCATAACCAGAACCTGAACAGGTATCAATATCAAAGGTTGAGGTATGATCATCAGAATTACTCTAATTATCAAAATAAGTATGATTATCAGAATCACCATAAGTTCCAGAATCACCAGAGGAATATGGTGTATGAGCCAAAACAGAAATTAAAGAATCAGAATCAAGAGAGTTCTTCAAACTCTCCAGTGAGAGTCATCAAGACTACAAACCTGGAAGGGAATTCAAATTCCCTCATCCAAACCATGTAATATCATAACATATAGATTAGGAATATGAAAATCAGAAGCAAGAGGATTTTCAGAGTAAAACTGAGGCTACATCTTGCTGTAAATACTATTATTTAATATTTATGCTTACTGTGATAACAAGAAGCTTGATCTTAACAAATCAAAGCTAGATAAGTATTCTGCAGGTTTTCAAACTGTTAGAAGAATCAAGTGATTCACACGAATGGAACACTTCAGCAGAAACAACATTCTAGTGGTTTCAAAAGCAAGCAGAAATTACCAGAAGCAGAATTAATGGTTTGGCTGTACTGAGTTCAATTTTAAATTAGTTGATTTATATTATCTTATATGACAAACTGCTTGATCTTGACAAATCAAACCAAGATAAAGATTGTGCAGGTTCACCAGAACCAAAGGGAGCAGAAGCAGAAGCAGAAGAAACAGAAGTACCTGGAAAGGTATAGGATATAAACAAGTCAGCAACACATCAAGTCAGAAACAGCCAAGATAAGTCAGAAGAGAAATCTGGATATTTACCAGAATCTAAAGCTGTTACAGATTCACCATAACCAGAAGCTGATTTATCACAATCAGAAGCTGTTACAGAACCAGAAGCTGATGCGAACCAAGCATTGTTGATGAAGTTTTGGCATAAGAAGGTTGGATACTTGCAATACAAGAAGAGCTGAATGAAATTCGAAGGAATGATGTTTGGGATCTGGTATCCAGACCAAACAGAAGCATTATTGGAACCAAGTAGGTATTTAGAAACAAATTCAATGAAAATGGTGAAGTTGTAGCTCAAGGATACAGTCAACAGAAAGAAAGAGTTCCAAATGAGAATGATGGAAGAACTTAAGTTTTTCCTGGGAATTCAGATTCATCAAGGTAAAACAGGTATACTCATTCACCAATCTAAATACACCAAAGAACTTCTTAAAAAGTTCAAGATGAGTGACTGTAACCTTATGGCCACACCCATGCACCCAACCTGCTCACTTGAGAAAGATGAAGCCAGTAAAAAGGTAGACCAGAAAACATACAGAGGTATTATTGGATCCCTTCTATATTTAACTGCTTCTAGACCTGACATTATGTTTAGTGTTTGTGTCTGTGCCCGATTTCAAGCTGACCCTAGGGAATCCCATTTAACTACTGTCAAACGAATTCTGAGATACCTTAAAGGAACCACCAACCTTACCTTGTTATACAAGAAAACACCCACCTACAAACTAAAAGGGTTTTGTGATTCTGACTATGCTGGAGACAAGTTCGAAAGGAAAAGTACTAGTGGCAACTGCACATTTTTAGGTGAAAATTTGATCTCTTGGTCAAGCAAAAGTCAAAGCACCATTGCCATGTCAACAACAGAAGCTGAGTATATATCAGCAGCAGGATGCAGTTCACAGTTACTCTGGATGAAACACCAGCTTGAAGATTACAACATCTTTGAAAACAATATCCCTTTGTTCAGTGATAACACTTCAGCCATAAACCTAACCAAGAACCCTATCTTACACTCTAGAGCCAAACACATTGAAAGAAAACACCATTTCATTAGGGACCATGTTCAAAAAGGGACTTTGAGCATCCAGTTTGTGGACACTGATCATCAATGGGCTGATATCTTCACCAAGGCATTACCAGAAGATACGTTCGAGTTCATTAAGAAGCATCTCAGCATGACCTCCATATCTGACTAGCTCAAGTAGTCATCTTAGGAGTTATTAAAATTTCTTGCAATTTTATTTTATGTCTTTACTTTCTGTAAAACAAAAAATACAAAAATAGTAGGACCACTTTTTGGCTGATGACAAAAAGGGGGAGAAAGAGAGAGAGAGAAAGAAAGGAGAAATAAGTAGAAAAGGAGAGATAAAAAGAAAGAAGGAGACAAAAAGAAAGAGAGAAAACAGAAGGAGTTGAAAAGGAGAGGAAATAGGGAGAGAGAAAAACAAAGAAAGAAAAAGAAAGAGTGAAAACAGAAGGAGTTGAAAAGGAGAGGAATCAGGGAGAGAGAAAAAGAAAGAGTGAAAAGAGAAGGAGTTGAAAAGGAGAGGAGAAGAGAAGAAAAGAAAGAGAGAACAAAGAAGGAGTTGAAAAGGAGAGTATGAGACTTAGGGGGAGAGATTTGTCTGAGGGGGAGTAATTCAAAGTTTTCGAGTCATAAGTTAGCAAAATAAGTTAAGGTTTTGTCATCATCAAAAAGGGGGAGATTGTTGGAACCAAGTGGGTTATAAGTACTTAGGATTTTGATGCTTACAAATGTACTCAATGTAAACTTATTTTGTACTTTGAATTATTAAGTTAAATGCCCCAGAAACTGAAGGAAACAGAAGCAGAGATCAAAGGAAAATGAATTCTGGAATTTCCAAAAGATGTTCCAGGATGTCAAAACATCACTAGAGGATATGTTTGGTGGCCCAGAACAGAAGGAAGAAAAATCATAATGAAACATGGATCATACCATTGGAAAGCCTGCCAGAAGGAGAGTTGTTCCAGACAAACAGGAGTCAAATATCAATTTTATTTCATAAGTTATTCTGACCAGAAGATGGCCTGGCAGTGAAAAATTACACAGTCCAGACTTGTTCCAGACTTGACCAAAAGGTATGTTTATGAGTCCAAAACAAAAGGATCAATTCAGATTTGGCCCAGATCATAAGATAGGATGATTCAGGGCATGGAACTAAGTCCAGACCAAAAGAATTGAGTTCCAGAATCAATCCAGACCTGGTCCAAAATTAAAGGTAAAATGTCCAGACTGAAATATTTTTTGTTCAAGTTAATTTCAGTTTGTTCCAGACCAAAGTCCAGAATCTATCCAGATCAGAGTAAAAATTTACAGATCAATGGTTCAGAAATAATTATTTGGTCCAGTGATGGTCCAGATCAGAAAATCAGACCATGGCCCAGTGGTGGCCGAAAACAGAGAGTTAGGAAGTGTGGTCCAGGAATGGCCGAAATCAGAGGATCACAGAATATCAAATAGGCTGGTCCAGGTGTGGACTATCGCATTAAGATCCAATGGTGCAGATTTGATCATGAGGATTAAAGAATCTGAGAAAAATGCTCAAAACAGAAGCGGAGCAAAATGCTCAAAACAGATCAGTGAGCAAAAGGCTCAAAACAGAATCTGAGCAAAATACTCCAGAATATTTTCAAAACAGATTAATCTAAATATACTACAGAAGTAAAGCATCAGTGAAGTTCTAAAGTTCAACTATAAATAGAGACTTAATGCTGAAGAATAATTAATCGAAAATCACAAAAGAGTCATACACTTCCAAAGCAACAAACACCCAAATTTTCATAGAAGTCAATTGTGAGTTTTAGCTTTCAAGAAGCAAGTACTCTTGTTATTTTCTTTTCACTGTGTCAAATCTAAGTTGTTGAAGTAGAGTCTACAAACTGAGAGAGTCAGTAGGGGTAGCAGATTACTTGGCAATTAGATTCATAGTGTTGTAGTTTCTTCTACAATCTGGGGTGTTAGATTGGCTGAAGAACAGGAGTTGTTTTTCCTCAAAGAAGTCTAGGATTGTTAGACTATTTGAGAAGACTGACATGGAGGTCAGTAGCAAGATTGTAATTCAAGATTGAATTAGTGAAATCCTTCAAGGCGAAGGGACTGGACGTAGCCTCGTTAACGGTGAACCAGTATAAAATCTGTGAGTTTTTATTTTTATTTTTATCCGCTGCTAACTCTGTTTTAATTATACATCAAGTTTTGTTTTGTAAGCATTAAAACAGGAAAAGTTTCAAGTTAAGTCAAACACAATTCAACCCCCCTTCTCGTGTTTGCACCTTCAATGGGGTCAGCTCAAGAGGAAGTACCTGGGAGTTCAAGAAGAAGTTTTTGGACAAGTACTTCCCGATGAGCACTAGGACCAAGTTGGGAGATGATTTCCTGAAATTGTACCAGGGGAATATGAAAGTGGGAGAATACGCAGCTAAGTTTGAGTCGCTGTCTAGACATTTCAGATTCTTCCGGGAAGAAGTTGATGAACAGTTTTTGTGTCATCGCTTTCAGAATGGATTGAAGTATGAGATCCAAGATTCTTTCCTACTCTTGGGAATTCAACGTTTCCAAGTGCTAGTAGAAAAGTGTAGAGAGGTGGAAGAGATGAAGAACAGAGGGCCAACAGAGGAGGGAACTTTAACTTGGAGGGCCTAGTCGGATACATAATCAGAATACTAAAGGGAAGCAAGTTGCCAAGCCGTATAACCGGCCACCAAATAGCAAGAGAAGCCAGAATCGGCCGGGAAACCAGAGCTTTGGACGGCAATTAGGACAAGGAGTCCGGTGTTATCGATGTGGGAAGGAAGGACATATTGCAACTTCTTGTACCGCGAGGGATTTGTTGTGCTTCAACTGCCACAAGCCAGGACACGTGGCGAGGGATTGCCGGGTTTCGAAGGTGGAGCCAACTGTGAACGCGACTAGGGCTACTCGTCCTACTGCTAGAGGCCGCGTTTATCACATGGGTGCTGAAGCTGGAAGACAAGCCCAAAATTTAATCCAGCAAGATTGTGAGATTGCAGGTAACACACTAACTGCACTTTTTGATTCGGGAGCAACCCATTCTTTCATTGCTATGGATTGTGTGCATCATTTGAAGTTGTCTGTGTCTGCTTTGCCTTTTGATTTGGTTGTTTCTACACCTGCTAAGACTTTGACTGTAAACTCTGCATGTTTACACTGTACCGTAACGATACAGAATAGAGATTTCTTGGTCAATTTAATCTGTTTACCCCTACAATCACTCGAGATCATTCTCGGCATGGATTGGATGACCTATAACTACGTAGTTTTGGATTGCGCTCGAAAATTGGTTCTTTTCCCCGAACCTGGAGTCGCTCGGTATTTGGCTGCTAACCAACTCGGAGTATCACTGAGAGAAGGAACTCAGGAATTTTTATCATTAGCAAACGTGGAGACCAAGATGGATGTGAACATAGAAGACGTGATGATAGTCAAAGAATATTCGGACGCATTTCCGACGGAAATTCGAGGATTACCCCCGGTAAGAGAGGTGGAGTTCTTCATTGACTTACACCCAAGAACTGGACCTATTTCAATTGCGCCGTACCGGATGTCGCCATTGGAATTAAGCGAGCTTAAGGGTCAAATTGAAGGATTATTGGAGAAAGGATTTATCAGACCAAGTGTGTCGCCCTGGGGAGCTCCGGTGTTGTTGGTTAAGAAGAAGGATGGAAGTTCACGTTTATGTGTGGATTATCGGCAACTTAACAAGGTGACTATCAAGAATCGTTATCCATTACCACGCATCGATGATTTGATGGACCAATTGAGAGGAGCAGTAGTGTTTTCAAAGATTGATTTGAAATCGGGATACCATCATATTCGAGTAAGAGAAGGAGATATTCAAAAGACTGCTTTCATGACTCATTACGGACACTATGAATATCTCGTTATGCCGTTTGGAGTTACGAACGCACCAGCGATCTTTATGGACTATATGAATAGGATTTTCAGCCCGTTTCTGGATAAGTTCGTGGTGGTATTCATCGATGATATTTGGATTTATTCAAAGGATGAAGAAGAACATGAAGAGCACTTACGCCAAGTTCTTGAAGTCTTACGCGAGAAGCAACTGTATGCCAATTTATCGAAGTGCGAGTTTTGGCTAAAGGAAGTGAATTTCTTGGGACATGTGATAACGAAAGAAGGAATCGCTGTCGATTCGGCAAAGATTGAGACAATTCTTGCCTGGAAACAGCCCCAGACTGTCACAGACATAAGGAGCTTTGTCGGACTAGCAGGATACTACAGGAGATTTATTGAAGGATTTGCTAAGATTGTAGCTCCTTTGACACAACTCACTAGGAAGAATCAGCCGTTTGCATGGACGGAGAAGTGTGAGGAAAGTTTTCAGTTGTTGAAGGAAAAGTTGACAACCTCACCAGTATTGGTGTTGCCACAGCCAGAGGAACCATATGAAGTTTACTGTGATGCATCTCACCAAGGTTTGGGATGTGTTTTGATGCAACACAAGAAATCTGTAGCCTACGCCTCAAGACAGTTGAAAACTCACGAACGGAACTACCCCACTCATGATTTGGAGCTGGCTGCAGTAGTATTTGCATTAAAGGTTTGGAGACACTACTTATATGGATGCACATTCACGGTGTTAAGCGACCATAAAAGTTTGAAGTACCTGTTCGATCAGAAGGAATTGAACATGCGTCAGAGAAGATGGATGGAGACTCTCAAGGATTTTGATTTTTCATTGCAGTACCACCCTGGAAAAGCCAATGTGGTGGCTGACGCATTGAGTCGGAAGAGCGTGTCAGTATCTTCAATGATAATGGCCAGACAACAGGAGTTGTGGGAAGCATTTAGAGATCTACATTTGGACGTAAAGTTTGCACCAAGAATGTTAAAGTGTGGAATGATAACAATTTCGAGTGGATAACTTGAGGAGATTGCAAACTTGCAAGATGACGCATTGATCCAAGAAAAGAGGAATCTGATAGCGCAAGGACAGACAACTGAGTTCAGCATCGGCACAGATAATATTCTGAGATGTAATGGAAGAGTTTGTGTACCGGAAGTTGCAGAGATGAGAAGAGCGATTTTGGAAGAAGCTCATAAGAGTAAGTTGAGTATTCATCCTGGAGCGACCAAGATGTACCAGAACTTAAGACAGAATTTCTGGTGGCCAGGAATGAAGAGGGATGTGGCAGAATACGTATCAGCTTGTTTGACTTGTCAGAAAGCGAAAGTGGAACATCAACGACCTGCTGGAATGCTGCAACCTTTGGACATACCGGAATGGAAGTGGGACAGCATTTCAATGGATTTCATAACAGGACTGCCCAAGACAAGGAAAAAGAATGATTCTATTTGGGTAATAGTGGATCGATTGACGAAGTCAGCACATTTCCTACCGGTAAGGACCACTTATAAAGTAGATAAGCTGACAGAGATCTACATCGCTGAGATTGTGAGGTTACATGGAGTGCCATCGAGTATAGTATCGGACCGTGACCCAAAGTTCACATATCATTTTTGGGGAGCACTGCATGAAGCTTTGGGAACGAAACTGAAATTGAGTTCAGCCTACCATCCACAAACAGACGGACAGACTGAGAGAACAAATCAGTCCTTGGAAGATATATTGAGAGCATGTGTGTTGGATGACAGAGGGAACTGGGATGAGCTGTTGCCATTGATTGAATTCACTTACAACAACAGTTTTCACGCAAGTATTGGAATGGCACCCTATGAGGCTTTGTATGGACGCAAGTGTCAGACGCCTTTATGCTGGTATAAGGACGGAGAAAGTATGATTGCTGGACCGGAGATTGTGGAACACACCACGGAGAAAATCAAGAGGATACAAGAGAAAATGAAGATTTCACAAGATCGCCAGAAGAGTTATGCGGACAAGCGTCGCAGACCTTTGGAATTTGAGCAGGGTGATCATGTATTTCTAAGGGTTACGCCTACAACTGGTGTTGGCGGAGCTATTAAGTCAAGTTGACTCCGAAATTTATTGGACCATACCAGATTACTGCGCGTATTAGACCATTGGTCTATCGGATTGCTTTACCTCCAATACTGTCCAATATTCATGACGTATTTCATGTGTCGCGGTTAAGGAAATACATTGCAGACCCGTCACATGTGATCGAGCCAGATACAATTCAGTTGAGGGACAACCTGTCTTTTGGAGTATTGCCTGTAAGGATTGAAGACAGGAAGATTAAGCATTTCAGGAATAAAGAAGTCCCACTAGTCAAGGTGATTTGGAATCTGACTACTGGAGACGCAACTTGGGAACTAGAGAGTAAGATGAGGGAACAATATCCTCAGTTGTTTACTGATATGTAGTTTCGAGGAAGAAACTAATTTAAGGGGGGGAGTAATGTAAGAACCTTAATTTTTAATTAAAATTATGGAATTAATTTTAATTGTATTTTTGGGGATATTTATAAAATATTTAATATATGTATGTTTGAGTGAATATATATATATATATAAATATTTATTTTTGGAGGATGAAATAAAAATTATTGGATGAAGATTAAATTAATTTAATTATGAGTAATTAAATTAATTGGGCAGTTAATTGAGGATTAGTGGCTAATTACAAGCAATTAAGTGCTGAAGGATCCAACATTATTTTAATATTATTTTTGGGTGAGGTGGCACCACAAAAGCCTATAAATAGGAGTGAGCATGATGGTGAAATCAGAACACCATCCCTCCTTCCTCACTGCCCATACTGCATATAATAGTGCTGCATGTAACAGTACCTTTCCCTCCCATTCTGTTTGTTGTTTCTGCCTTCCCCATTTCCAGTCACGATTTCAAGTGGAAAAGAGGGAGTTCCTCAAAAACACCATTACTTGAAAATCCAAGCACTGAAACACCAAAACCCCAATACAAAAGTTAATCCCCATACCATTACGGAGCTAGAGAACTCAGTTTTGTAGCAGCACACGCAGGCGGGAGTTTTCGCCGTTTTTGACGCGTACACTTTAGCAGAAGCAGAACACGCTATAAGGGTAAGGGCACCTTCCACTTTCTAGTTGCATTAGGGCTGTAAGTGCATAATTTTCATGGCATTACTAGTGTTTTCATTACTGTTTGGAAACTGGTTTGCTTGATGCTTGAAAGAAATGAAAAATGTATTTTTTGACGTTTTAAAAGCTCTATGATGATGGCTGTTTGAGCTGAATGCACTAAAGTTGTGTTGTTTATGTGGGAAAGTGGAAAATGTCTTGAATGTTATTTCAAACATGATTTAAAAATGCATGTTCATAAAATTGTTTTGAAAATGGTTTTGAAATGCAAAAATGCATTTTGTTTGTGTTTTGCTTCTCTATGATGCTGCATGTTATTTTGATGTGTTGTGAAAGCTGAAATGCTTGCATATTATTCTGATGTGTTGTGAAAGCTGAAATGCTTGCATATTATTCTGATGTGTTGTGAAAGCTGAAATGCTTGCATATTATTCTGATGTGTTGTGAAAGCTGAAATGCTTGCATATTATTCTGATGTGTTGTGAAAGCTGAAATGCTTGCATGTTATTCTGGTGTGTTGTGAAAGCTGAAATGCTTGCATGTTATTTTGATGTGTTGTGAAAGCTGAAATGCTTGCATGTTATTCTGATGTGTTGTGAAAGCTGAAATGATGTATGATGTTCTGATGGTTTGAAAGTCTGGATGATTTTGAAGGTGCAAACACGAGAAGGGGGGTTGAATTGTGTTTGACTTAACTTGAATCTTTTTCTGTTTTTATACTTTCAAAACAAAACTTAATGTATAATTAAAAACAGAGTTAGTAGCGGATAAAAATAAAAATAAAACTCACAGATTTTATACTGGTTCACCGTTAACGAGGCTACGTCCAGTCCCTTCGCCTTGAAGGATTTCACTAATTCAATCTTGAATTACAACCTTGCTACTGACCCTCCAAGTCAGTCTTCTCAATAGTGTAACAATCCTAGACTTCTTGAGGAAAACAACCTTGTCTTCAGCCAATCTGACAACCCCAGATTGTAGAAGAAATCACAACACTATGAATCTAATTGCTAAGTACCTTGCTACCCTTTCTGATTCCCTCAGTTTGTAGACTCTACTTCAACAACTTAGATACAACCCTATCTAATTGCCAAGTACCCTGCTACCTCTACTTACTCCCTCAAATTGTAGACTCTACTTCAACAACTTAGATTTGCCACAGTGGAAAGAAAATAACACGAGTACTTGCTTCTTGAAAGCTAAAACTCACAATTGACTTCTATGAAAATTTGGGTGTTTATTGTTTTGGAAGTGAATGACTCTTTTATAATTTTCGATACTTTATTCTTCAGCATTAAGTCTCTATTTATAGTTGAACTATAGAACTTCACTGATGCTTTACTTCTGCAGTATATTTAGATTAATCTATTTTGAAAATATTCTGGAGTATTTTGCTCAGATTCTGTTTTGAGCCTTTTGCTCACTGATCTGTTTTGAGCATTTTGCTCCGCTTCTTTTTTGAGCATTTTTCTCAGATTCTTTAATTCTCATGATCAAATCTGCACCACTGGATCTTAATGCGATAGTCCACATCTGGACTAGCCTATTTGATATTCTGTGATCCTCTGATTTCGGCCATTCCTGGACCACACTTCCTAACCCTCTGATTTCGGCCACCACTGGGCCATGGTCTGATTTTCTGATCTGGACAATCACTGGACCAAATAATTATTTCTAAACCATTGATCTGGAAATTTTTACTCTGATCTGGACAGATTCTGGACTGTGGTCTGGAACATACTGAAATTAACTTGAACAAAAAATATTTCAGTCTGGACATTTTACCTTTAATTTTGGACCAAGTCTGGATTGATTCTGGAACTCATTTCTTTTGGTCTGGACTTAGTTCCATGCCCTGAATCATGCTATCTTATGATCTGGGCCAAATCTGAATTGATCCTTTTGTTCTGGACTCATAAACATACCTTCTGGTCAAGTCTGGAACAAGTCTGGACTGTGTAATTTTTCACTGCCAGGCCATCTTCTGGTCAGAATAACTTATGGAATAAAATTGATATTCGACTCCTGTTTGTCTGGAACAACTCTCCTTCTGGCAGGCTTTCCAATGGTATGATCCATGTTTCATTATGATTTTTATTCCTTCTGTTCTGGGCCACCAAACATATCCTCTGGTGATGTTTTGACATCCTGGAACATCTTCTGGAAATTCCAGAATTCATTTTCCTTTGATCTCTGCTTCTGTTTCCTTCAGTTTCTGGGGCATTTAACTTAATAATTCAAAGTACAAAATAAGTTTACATTGAGTACATTTGTAAGCATCAAAATCCTAAGTACTTAGAACCAACTTGGTTCCAACAGATTTGTTGTTGATGATCCTTATTATGTTTCTGTTTTGAGTGATTCTGATGATGTTGATGATTTAAATAGAAAAGGGATTTTTAATGAGGAAAGTATTGTCTGGAAAAATGCTGAATCTGTTTTAATGTTGGTTGTTTGTTTTTAAAAGAAAACAGTTTGAAAAGGGTTGAAATCACTGGTTTTCGAAGGTGTATTCGAATACAACATGTGTGTATTCGAATACAACATGTGTGTATTCGACTACAACCTGTCAAGTTTATGTTTTACTTAAGTTTTCAAACTTGTATTCGAATACGAGCCCCTGTATTCGAATACAGAGGAAGGATTTTTGCTTCTGACTTAGCATCTATATTCGACTACGACCATGTCGTATTCGAATACAGAAGTGGGATTTTAACACTGTATTCGCATCTGTATTCGACTACAGGCATGCTGTATTCGAATACAGAATGCAGATTTTCACTAGTTTCAGCTTCAGTATTCGAATACAATAGGTCTGTATTCGAATACAGATTCGTGTTTTTCCGGAAGCTCAGTTTTTAGCTTCTGTATTCGAATACAAGGAAGCTGTATTCGAATACAGATTCGTGTTTTCCAGAAAATCAAGTTTTAAACACTGTGATATGCATTTTAAAGTATTGAGAACCTTTGAGAAGGGTTAAATTGATTTTAAATGGAGTTCTTGAAATATTTTGAAGAGGAGAGGATGAAGTATTGAAAACCTTAAATGATCTGGGAGAAAATGTTGAATTTTTCAAGGTTTTGTCTTCTGTATTCGACTTTAGGCATGTTGTATTCGAATACAGAATGTTATAATTGCAGTTTTGACTTTTGTATTCGAATACAAGGGTCTGTATTCGAATACAGATTCGAGTTTCCAGAATTTCCAAGTTTTTAAGAGTGTTTTGTAAACCCTGAGTGTTTGGGGAATGTTGGGATTGTTGTGGGGAATTAAAATGGAACTTTTGGTGATATTTTGAAGTGGTGGTGATAAAGTTTTTAAGACTTTACTAATGTAATGAAAGATGTTGTTTTGTGCACTGAGACTGCCTCTGTATTCGAATACCAGAGGGCTGTATTCGAATATAGAGTGTAATTCTACACTGTTTTTGGCCTCTGTATTCGAATACAGAGAAGCTGTATTCGAATACAGATTCGTAAAATTCCAGAAAATCCCAGTTTTAACACTGTATTTGAATTTTGAGAGTTTGGGAAAACATTTCAAAAGGTTAATGAATACTTGGCTGTTTAATCATGATTGTGATGATGATAATTCTGACTCTGTTGAGATATTTTAAACATGATGAAAAGCATGAATTTTCTGATTTGCATACTGTTTCTAGAGAAGTGAAACATTGCATATTCATGCATTTGCATAGTCAAGTGGTACCCGCGATGGGCCACAGAGTAATGCGCAACCACGTGCTGATCTGTTGAGCAATTGCACGAGTACTGGACTGTTGAGCGTCTGCACTAGGTACTGATCTGTTGAGCGATTGTACCTTGGTATATAGGTGTTGGTCTGTTGAGCGACTGCACTGGTACTGGAATGTTGAGTGTCTGTACCCTGAAATGCGCAGCCACGTGCTGATCTGTTGAGCGATTGCACGAGTGCTGGACTGTTGAGCGTCTGCACTAGGTACTAATCTGTTGAGCGATTGTACCTTGGTTTATGTCAAACGTGCTGGTCTGTTGAGCGACTGCACGAGTGCTAGACTGTTGAGCGTCTGCACTGGTGCTGATCTGTTGAGCGATTGCACCCTGGTCTTGAGGGCCGTTAAAGTCAAACATATTGTGCTGGTCTGTTGAGCGACTGCACCTTGGTAATTCCAAGAAAATTGTATACATGAGCATACACATATTGCATTGAGGGTTTGACCAGTGGGTCACATTTGATTATATGATGAATGAGTGGAAATTGAATGTGTGTGAGTACTGTTCAGAATCTGAATTTCTGATTTAATGATTGTGATTTGCTGAGTGTTGTTAGTACTTACCACATATTTCATAATAATTACTTGATGTTTTTGAAAAGGCATATATGTTATTAATTTTCAAATGAGCATTATTATTTTCCTCATCATCATATGTTATATCATGGGTATAATTGTTGCTGTGAAATATATGCTATGTGAATATTTGTTAATTTCGGTCGGTGACCCTTGCTATTATATTGTGGACTTTGGGCTTTGCCCTCAGATGCCCCCCAAACCCATGCCACCCGTGGGAACCCAAACGACGGAAACGTCGTTAGACTTCCTTGATCGCTATTCGCGCACTGCTTGCGAATTCGACCCCATCTCAAGCAGAGCGACTTAAACGGGGTGGTTGGAGAGGACGAGTAGGACCGATGGCGTAGCGGATTTCGTGGAGCACACACATGCGAGTATAGATTTTCCTGTGCCTTCCCGTCTAGTATTGGAGGCGCACGGAATTTTTGACGATGCTGAGGAGTCCGCTAGAGAGGTTGAGATGGAGGCCACCGTAGGTGTGGTGACTCCCAACCCGGTGGTTGGAGGAGTTATGCATGAGTCTGAGGCAGAAGGGAAGAATGATGAGCCGAGGCCAGTAGCAGCTGAGATTCCGGGTCCGTCTAGGATCTCTGATGATTGTTATGAGATTCCGACGCCGCCGAAGCAATTGAGACTTGTTATTGATCTGACTTCTGAGGAGGCCAACCCCTCTTCGTATGATGAGGAGGAGGAGGAGGTCACGTCAAGGCGAGCGGCAGATTCGGAGAAGACTTGCTTGGGATGCGGGGGAAACCCCTGCTACTGTAGCTTTAGCGCATGATTAGTTAAACTTGATGTATAGGGTTTGAGCTGGGAATGTATTTTGTTTTTATTTTGAAAAACAATTGTTGTACTACTTATTCCGCACTCTGATATTGACTTTTCGGAATGTTATGACATTATTATCTTTCAAAAATGTCTTATTGGTTATTATTAAATTTCTAGAATTAAGTATTTATTGAGATTACAATGAATTTATTTTGTTACGTTCATCGATTAATCCACGGCATACTATTTTACGAAAAACTTTATTTTAATTAAATCTAGAAAATTATTTTATTATTGATAAAAAAAAAATATGCACCCGCGTTGTGTTTTACACTCGGGGTGTTACAATTCTTGTGTGAATCATTCTGTTTTGCTTCTGATGATTCTTGTGTGAATCATTCTGTTTTGCTTCTGATGATTCTTGTGTGAATCATTCTGTTTTGCTTCTGATGATTCTGGTGTCAATCATTATGTTTTGCTTCTGATGATTCTGGTGTGAGCCATTCTGTTTTGCTTCTGATGATTCTGGTGTGAGCCATTCTGTTTTGCTTTTGACGATTCTGGTGTGAGCCATTCTGTTTTGCTTCTGATGATTCTGGGTGAGTCATTCTATTTTGCTTCCGATGATTCTGGTGTTAATCATTCTGTTTTGCTTCTGATGATTCTAGAGTGAATCATTATGTTTTGCTTCTGATGATTCTGGTGTGAATCATTCTGTTTTGCTTCTGATGATTCTGGTGTTAATCATTCTGTTTTGCTTCTGATGATTCTGGTGTGAATCATTAAGTTTTGCTTCTGATGATTCTGGTGTTGCTCATTCTGTTTTGCTTCTGATGATTCTGGTGTGAATCATTCTATTTTGCTTCTGATGATTCTGGTGTGAGTCATTCTGTTTTGCTTCTGATGATTTTGGTGTGAGTCATTCTGTTTTGCTTTTGATGATTCGGGTGTGAGTCATTCTGTTTTGCTTCTGATGATTCTTGTGTGAGTCATTCTGTTTTGCTTCTGATGATTCTGGTGTGAGTCATTCTGTTTTGCTTCTCATGATTCTGGTGTGAGTCATTCTATTTTGCTTCTGATGATTCTGGTGTGAGTCATTCTATTTTGCTTCTGATGATTCTGGTCTGAATCATTCTATTTTGCTTCTGATGATTCTGGTGTGAGTCATTTTGTTTTGCCTCTGATGATTCTGGTGTGAGTCGTTATGTTTTGCTTCTGATGATTCTGGTGTAAATCATTCTATTTTGCTTCTGTTGATTCTGGTGTGAATCATTCTGTTTTACTTCTGATGATTCTGGTGTGAATCATTCTGTTTTGCTTCTGATGATTCTTGTGTGAATCATTCTGTTTTGCTTCTGATGATTCTGATGTTAATCATTCTATTTTGCTTCTGATGATTCTGATGTTAATCATTCTGATTCTAGTTCTGCTTTCTGATGACCCGATGTTGATCATTCCGGTTTTGTTTCTGATGTTCTGATGTTGATCATTCTGGTTTTGTCTTCTGTATTCGACTACATGCATGCTGTATTCGAATACAAAATGTTAAAATTGCAACTTCATGCTTCTGTATTCGAATACAAGGGGTTTGTATTCGAATACAGATTCGAGTTTTCAGAAATTCCAAGTTTCTAAGAGTGTTTTGTAAACCCTGAGTGTTTGGGGGATATTGGGAATGTTGTGGTGAATTAAAATGGAACTTTTGGTGATATTTTGAGGACGTGGTGATGAAGTTTTTGAGACTTTACAGATGTAGTGAAAAATGTTGATTTGTGCACTGAGACTGCCTCTATATTCGACTATCATGGGGCTGTAGTCGAATACAGAGTGTTAATTTTGCACTGTTTTGGCTCCTGTATTCGAATACAGAGAGGCTGTATTCGAATACAAATTCGTATTTTCCAGAAAACTCAGTTTTAAACACTGTTTTGTGAATTTTAAGAGTTTGGGGAACAATGGAAAGACTTGAGATGATTAAGTATGGAATTTGTGAGATAATGTGAATTGTTAATGATTGCTTGATTGTTTAATCATTGATGTGGATGATGATATTGATTATGTTGAGATGTTTTGAAATATGATGGGATGGCATGAATTTTTATGATTTTGCATACTGTTTTCAGTGAAAAGAAAACACTGCATATTCATGCATTGCATAGTCAGGTGGTGACCGCGATGGGCCACAGAGTTGATGCGGTGACCGTGATGGGCCGCGAAGTTAAGTAGTAACCATGGGTTATAGAATAGTTCCGCGTGTATTAGACGGTCTGTTCTATCCGGGGTCAGAGTAGTTCCGCGTGTATTAGACGGTAAATTCTACTCGGGCTACGGAGTGGTTACGCGTGTATTAGACGGTCCATTCTATCCGTGCGAGGATTTAACTTCTGTTTATTTGGCCTGTGAGAGGCTAATACATGTAATTGTAGCGACCATGATGGTTATAGAATAGTTCCGCGTGTATTAGACAGTCTATTCTATCCAGGTTTAGAGTAGTTCCGCGTGTATTAGACGGTCTATTCTATCTGGGCTACGGGATGGTTCTGCGTGTATTAGACGGTCCATTCCATTCGTGAAATTGTGCTGGTCTGTGAGCGACTGCACTGGTACTGGTCTGTGAGCGATTGTACCCTAGTATGTGTATAACGTGTTGGTCTGTTGAGCGACTGCACGAGTGCTGGTCTGTGAGCGACTGCACCTTGGTAATTCCAAGATATTGTATACATGAGCATATACATATTGCATCGGGGTGATTGACCGGTGGGTCACGATTGGGTTATGTGATGATGATTAAAAAAGTTATGTGTGTGAGTACTTTATGAAAACTGAATTTCTGATGAATGATTGTGAATGCTGAAGTGTTGGCTGTACTTACAACTTATTTTCCATCTTAACTGGGTGCTGTTTTGAAAAATACATGTCATGAAATTTCAAATGAGCATCATTATTTTCATCATTGTTATATGATATGCCATGTATATATTTGTTGCTGTGAAATATATGCTATGTGATTATTTGTTAATTTCGGTCAGTGACCCTTGCTATTATATTGTGGAAATTGGGATTTGCCCTCAGATGTTACCCAAAACCGTCCTACCGACGGATACACTAACGACGGAAACGTCGTTGGTTTCCCTTGATTTTCACGTACGGAGCCTACGTGGACAACGCAGAAGGACGGATGGTTGGCTGAAGACGAGACTTATAGAGGATACGGTGGAGACCGTGCTACGGTAGCTTAGTGCATGATCAGACTAGACTTTTGTATAGGGTCTTGAGTTTTGGGAAATGTAATTTATTTTGGGAATTAATGTATGACTTTTCCAATGTATTTTCCGCACTCTGATACTGTTTAGTGGCCACATGCCGGGTGTTCTCTTTTGAAATGAACTGATGAAAATTTTATTTTAATTCCCTTGACATTAATTTTGGAAAAACTCATTTTAATTATTTATTGAAAAAAAAATACACTCGCGCTGTGCTTTAAACTCGGGGTGTTACAGTTAACGAGGCTACGTCCAGTCCCTTCACCTTGAAGGATTTCACTAATTCAATCCTTGAATTACAACAGTTCCACTGACCCTCCAAGTCAGTCTTCTCAAACAGTCTAACAATCCTAGACTCTTGAGGAATACAGCACCTTGACTTCCTAAGTCAAGTCTTCTCCTGCCAATCTGACAACCCCAGATTGTAGAAGGAATTACAACTCCTTGAATCTAATTGCCAAGTAATCTGCTACCCCTTCTGACTCCCTCAGATTGTAGACTCTACTTCAACAACTTAGATCTAACACAAGGGAAAGAAAATAACACGAGTGCTTGCTTCTTGAAAGCTGGAACTCACAATTAACCTCACTGAAAACTTGAGTGTTTGCTTTGGAAGTGTATGACTCTTTTGTGATTTTTGATGATGAGTATTCTGCCTTGAGCCTCCTTTTATAGATGCAGATTAGGGCCTCTTCCAATGCTTAAATTCGAGCTGAATCTTGCTGGATTCTCTGTAAAAATAACTTGACCAATTGGGCTTCATTTAAATAAAAAACATATCTTTTTTTAAGCTTCAGATTTCTTTCAAAAAATAACTAGCCAATCAAAACTTTAGTTGCTTACTGCCACAGCTCCTGAATTCCACAATACCTCACTTTTATTTTTGTAACAAATCTTCTTTAAAACTTTGATTAAAATAAATTAAAATCTCCACCGTTAATCCTCCTAATTAAATCTGGACCATTGGATCTTTTGCGCTAGTCCACATCTGGACCATACTAAGTGATATGTTGTGATCCTCTGATTTCAGCCATCCCTGGACCACACTTCCTAACCCTCTGATCTTCTGATCTCGGCCATCCTGGACTTGCACCTGATATGCTATAATCCTCTGATCTCGGCCATTGCTGGACCACACATCCTGACCCTCTGATTTTGGCCAACACTAGGCCATGGTCTGATCTTCTGATCTGGGCCATCACTGGGCCAATTAATTAAAACTGAACTATTGATCTGGAAATCTTCCCTCTGATCTGGGCCAATTCTGGACTTGGTCTGGATTAAACTGAAATTAAATCTGGACAAGTAATATTTTAGTCTGGACATTTTACCTTTGATTTTGGATCAGGTCTGGATCAATTCTGGAAATCATTTCTTCTGGTATGGACTTAGGTTCATACCCTGAATCATGCTATTTTATGGTCTGGGTCAAATCTGGATTGATTCTCTTGTTCTGGACTCATTAACTTATCTTCTGGTTGAGTCTGGAACAAGTCTGGGCTGTTTTAAATTCTCACTACCAGGCCATCTTCTGGTCAGAATAACTTCTGGAATAAATCTGATATTTGATTCCTCTTGGTATGGAACAACTCTCCCTCTGGCAGGCTTTCCTCTGGTATGGTCCAAGTCTTCTTCTGACATTGCTTCCTTCTGATCTGGGCCAGCAAAGATATCTTCTGGTGATCTTGGAGTATCTTCTGGTAATTCCAGGATGCATTCTAAATGCATTTTCTGCCTCTGCAAACTTCATATTCTGGTTATATTTAAAGTAATAATTCAAGGTACAAAATAAGATTACATTGAGTCCTTTTGTAAACATCAAAATCCTAAGACTTAGAACCAACTTGGTTCCAACAGATCTCATATATGTTTTCTATCCAATGTGGAACTTTAGTATTTATAGAGTTGAAAACTAATCAATATATAAGGTTTTTCGATGTGGGACTTCTACAAATTTAAAATTCCACAATAAAATAATCTTTATGTTCCATAAAAAACTCATATGAATCGACTCACTTGTCATGTGAATCGGCTTAAAGTTTTGTGAAATGATTCACATAACTTCATACTTCAAAATTTGGTTTTCAAACTCGTGTAAATAGATTCACAAGGTGCGTGAATTGATTCACTAGCAATACAATCTTGAAATGTGATAGTTTTAAGGTAGTTATGACATTTACAAAGTTTTTATTTCTCATAGAAAACATTTTTCATTGGTCAAGCTATTTCATGCTTCATATAAAAGATTTTCTAAACACTTCTAAATACACAAATACTTTCTTGTGCAAGTTGTGTGTGTAATAAAGTTTTGAAGCAAGAAACAACAATGAGGGAATATCGATTGTTGGGGTGTCTATTATAGATATGGATCATCGAGGGGATATCAGTGGATTACGTGTCGAAAGAGTGTAATCTTCATAGGTTTTCCAAAGGAGGATGTCTTAGTAGGATTGAAGTGTGATCTTCATCTTGAAGATATGTGTATTTAGAATTTGGAGGATTGTTCAAATATTATGGGACAAGAAACTCTCATTCAATTGAATGAGACAAAATGTACTCTACTTGAAAAAATGAAGTAGAGGAACCTGTATAAATCGATGTGTGAGTCTCTACTTGAAAAGATGAAGTAAAGGAACTTGTTTTTTATTTTCTTGAATGGGAGGGTTGCATAATGTTCGAAACTTTTAAAAAATTGTTTGAAATAAGTTTAAGTCGCACATCAGAAAATATAAAATCATTTGTGATGAACACGCATATTTAGCATATTGGAAATTCGTATTCAGTATTGGAATCAAACAACACCAAACATATGGAAACTTACACAACAAAAACATAAATTTGATTGTTGAAGTGTTTTGATAAGGTTTTTAATGCTTCAATCAAATTTACAAAGATCTCAAATCAAGACTCGATGAATCACAATTAATAGAAACACTTAAAACTCAGAATTTTGAATTTGAATCAAAGTCTAAAGTGTTGAATTTGTTAAAAACAAAAATTTATTCAACACATGAAATCAAGACAAGATTATAAAACATAAAATTCTAATAACATTATTTCTATCAATTTTGCACTAAAAAGAAAAATCACCACTAAACTCCAAGCAAAAGGTCATAAAAAGTTCTTAGCATGAGGTCAACAAAAGAAGAACAATATATCTCTAAAATTGAAGATTAACAAATTCTCTTGATGTGCTTAACATGAACAATGGTGAAACAATTAGCAAAGTGCTAAAACATTTCAATAGATTTATTAATAAGCTTAATGAGCACAATTAAAGAAAATTCAAACCAAGATTTAATTAAAAAGTTGCATAGTTGTGTTGATGGAGATTTATTTTAAAATTGTCGAGTCTAAAGAATTTGAATCAATGAGCAGGCCTACTATGTTTAAAAATTTGAAGGAGTTTGAACAATAGCTTAAAAACAAAGATACTCAAGTAATGAAAGTAAAGAAGAGACAAAGACGAACGAAAGCCAAGTGTGGCTCATCGTCCAAGTCAAAGATAGATGATGGATCCTGAAGTAGGATGGTGGTTCGAGATTCCTTAAGTGTGAAAAGTTGAAGTAACAAGTCAAGTGAGAAAGGTGAAGCAAGTTTTTTGCTTCATGATCAAAAGTCACAAAAAATGAGGTCAGTGATGATGAAATTTATCTTGTTCCAACTTATGAACAATTGTAAGAGGATTTTGTAGAACTTCATAAGGATGCTAAGAATATGGCTGAACTTTTGGATCATAGAAGAAGAACTGTTTTAAATTTGGACATTCAAATTAATAAACTTGAAAAGGACTTATCCAAAGCTTTAATACTATCTCATGAAGTTACACAAAAAGTATCTTGTGCTCACAATGAATTGCAAAATTTTGAAACATCAAATCATAGAGATCAATTTTATAACAATGAATCCTAGATATTATCACAAGTATAGGAAACAACATTGGGCACATGTTACTTGTTTTAATGTGGACAAAAAAGACACACATCCTATAAAGGTTTTTTTTTTTTTGAAAAGTCTTAGTACCAAAGGGGACAAGTTCGCACAACCAACCTACAAGGATCAAACAAAAATTGGGTTCATGTAAATTTCACTTGATTGTTTTGTAAGTATGTTTGAGAGCATCAAGCAATAAACGAAAAAAGATGCTCCAAACATTTGAAGGGTGACATATCATATTTGAAGAGTGTTTTTAAAAGATTCTCCATACAAGGTATATATCTCACTTTTAGCTAAAATGCATCTCACTCCTTCCAATTCTCATTAGCTTGGGTGTTGAAGTGTTTGCACGTATAGCTACATTGTAGTACTCAATCATCATTGACTGACTCTAACCATCAACAAAGTTCCACTATGATTCAATTATGATTAAGTAATTTTGATTATTGAAATTAAGTAATATTGATTAAATTTACATTTTTATGTCAAATGTCAATAGATTATCCACATGCTGAAATATATTTTACATTGAGATAATAAGGTTACTCAAATTTTGCGACATTAAATTATTCATAAAATTATATTTTATGTTCTTTTAAGTACATCTCAACTTCTACATTTATGTTTTTTTTTCTCGAATTGATCCTTTAAGTCTCAAAATGTGAATGTCGTTATATTTTTTTTAAATCCGTTTAAATTTGTTAAAAACAATATAACTAATTTCTTCACCACTTCGAGCATGTGGTGTTTCACCATCACTTTGTTTCAAGGTGCTACAATTAACTCACCCTAAAAAACGTGAGACGGAAAATTCAGATACTATGGATGACTTCAATAAAAATCAATTCTCAAGAGTACATAACTCAATAAATGAATGAGTTCTAGCTCTAGTGCATGATGATGAGACCTTAATTATAAAAATAATATTCATTGTAATAAAAGAGAAAAAGATATATAAATTTGTTGAAATGTTAATTGATTTCGTTCAAGATAATTGACCTAGTTATATAAACTAGTTAAATCATTTATAACCTAATGGAATATTCTAGAAACCTTTTCACACACAAATAACAGTTCACCAAAATAAATAACTAATTTCATGGAACAATACTCTCCCTTTCAAGCACATTCTTGTCCTCAAGGATGAGAAGAACAAATTGTCTTGAGCAGATAATAATAAACTCCCATATAAATACTATGTCATAAACAACCATGAAAACATTGTCAACAGAAAATTCTCAGGTGTCATGCTTAGGAGATAAATACCTCAATTTGAGCATTATTATATTAATAAAATAATAAAAACATTTCCCCATCAACCAACTTCCTATGCATAATAACCTTTCTACAACCATGTTGAAAAACTAGCAGCGTTATCGTTTGAGAGAAGGTAATTTAGAAATAAGATCATGTCTTCTCATGTAATTCCAATCCTATCAATTAAATGTGGTACATCCATCTCCAAGGTTGTGTTGTGGCATCCTTAATTACTTTGGTAACCGATTCTAATACGATTGAGAGTCACACTTTTGAAACATATAATTCTAAGAAATGGTATGTAACCTTATTGTAACGGCTGACCCCTCCTTATGATCCTCTAGGTACTAGGTTCGATTTCAACGGAAGATAAAAAACTCATAAGAAGGTCGTAAATAATAGGTCATCAGATAGGTTGGTTTGTTACACTTATCACCTGATCAAGATATATTATAGTGTATGAAATGTGGATTTTCTAATTTACATTGCTTTTGTTCCATCCCACTAATGAGGTTCTGATCAATTATCTCTAACACTTCATAAAGTGTAGCAATCAATACCATTACAAAATTACTAAATTGTTCATACAAGTTTCTGTATGAATCAAATTTATATTAGCCATAACCAATCAAAATAATCTCCTGATTGACAATGTTCCGAGCCATTTCTTCATAAAACAACTCAACCAATTCAAATTTTAAAGCATCAACACAAAAAGAAAGGTTGATGATGATGGGTGCAGAGTAATAGGAAGTGAAAGATTTTCTTTTGTTTAGTTTTATTGAGTGCCGTGTTTTATGGAACAAAAAGAAACGCACGGGCTCACTCTCATGCAATACAACTTGTTTCAACTATAGATGATAAATCTATGGCAACACTCAATCTCCAAAATCACTTGTGTTCAAGTTCTCTACCAAATTAAAAATCAAATAGAATAATATCGTAACCATTGATCATTTCATGTCAACATATTGTATGTCAGGTCACTTAAAATATGTTACATCACCATTTTTTTAATCTAAGAATCTAAGCAGGGAACAAATATTAGAAATTTTAAAAAGTAGAAGGACCAATTTCGTGACCAGGTGAAAATAAAGGAACTAAAACTATAACTAAATCTTTGCTAATTTTGCATGACTTATATCAATCTAGATTGGATGTAGAATTCATATTCTCTTAGAGTTGTTTCTTTTATATCCTTTCACATTTAACCATTGTAATGGTTTTCACAAATAATACAATTTGGATCTAGTCAATTTGGAAAAAATGAAAAGATACATATATTTAAGTCTATTGTACATAAGAAAATGTTTAAAAATAAAAGTTCAATATGATTAAAGACAGATATATTAGGTACATGATTTTTGTTAGTAATCCATACACTTGATTGAATTAATGTCAATACATAGGAAACATTGAGATAACTGGTTACTATTTCTATGGCAGATGATAAATTTTACAATGACCAATTTACACATCTATAACTCTATATCATGCCATTTTCCAGGGATGTGTGGGAGTCAATTTAAATTAGATGTCAATTATGTTGGAACAAAGTTGGATTTCCTATAATTTTGTTGTTAACAAAAGCATTTTATAAGAACAATCAATTTGGATTAATGACTTCATTAAGTATGCCAAAATTGCAAGAAGAAAATTAAAGGAAGGTACGACAGGAAGCGACCAAAGGAAAGTCACCAGAGGATGAGATTAGAGGAGCACAAAGTATACGCGTTTGCCTCTGAAAGTAACGTGCCTTTGAAGGTTCCGAAGATTGCCTCTTATGTCTAGGTCCGAAGTCTGGGTCTGAAGTTTGGGTCTAATGTCTGGGTCTGAAGTCTAGGTCTGATGTTTAGGTCTGAAGACTGGGTCTGATAACTAGGTTTGAAAATTGCCTCTGAAGAATGGCTCTGAAATTGAGTCTGAAAAATGTCTCTAAAGACTAAATTTGAAGCATGCCTCTGAAGCTCTTGTATACCTCTAATGTGCACAAACTCAGCAAGCCTATGAAAAGTTCATATCAAGGTATAATTAACTCAGCACGTCGTTAATTAAAATGGTGCAACACACTCCAAATTCTACCTCTTATATGCAACCTCTAATGTTCACTGACTCTGAAGTTTCAACAAGGTGATTTGCCCAATGCCACTAATTCTAAATCATGCAAATCTACCTATAACTATCATTATTCAAAAAACACAACAACTCACTCCAACAAGAAAGTCAATTTCTTTGATGGAAAGTCAACGGCTGAAATTGAAAGAATTAAGTATGAAAGAAGAGTTAGCCGAATCAAAAACTTGTGAAGATCCAAGAACAACCTAAATCCATTCCAGCTCAAATCAAGAAAGAGTATGAAAAAAGATTCATATTTTCGAAGACAATCTAAAATAAGATTTCATTTAGATTTATAATTGAAGAAAATCTTTGACCAAGTTGAAAAGAAGATATGGTCAAGATTTGAAGAAGATATGATCAAGATCTTATCAACAAGAAGATATAAATTATTTCCACGAAGATTTGATCAAGATTTATCACAAGAATATATGAATTATTTACAAGAAGATTTGATCAAGATTTATCACCAAGAAGATATCAATTATTTACAAGATGATTTGATCAAGATTTGTCTACAAGGAGACTTGAATTTTTTACAAGAGTTGATTTGAAGCTACAAGAATATGTGAGTTATTTACAAGAAAATATGATCAAGAATTGCTTACAAGAAGAAACACTCACAAGAAGATACATTTATTATTTTCAAAGATATGATTCAGATTTTGCAAGGACAAAGGAGAAACCCTAACATATTCTATACATAGATACTCAAAGCTGAAGAAGAAAATAAGAGAACTCACAAAAGCACAAAATTTCCTAACTCATTAAAGTTCATAAGGTTAAGGTCTAGAGAAACACTTGCTTAAAAGAAATATTTTCTAAATGTTTTATTGTGTGAGTCAATGTTACAATCAGCTTCTTAGAAGCAAACCAATATGTTCGAAACTCTTGTAACCCAACTCAATAGTGGCTTTCGTGTTCCTCAAGCAATCTGTAGGTTTTCATGTTGTGTTCAGAAGACTTGGCTTGTAGAGTCAAGGTGTCTGTGTTCCTCAAAAAGTCTGTAGGTATCAGGTTGTTTTGAGAAGACTGGCTTGTAAGATCAGGTGCTATGTAATTCAAGTTCTGAATTAGTGGATTAAATTCTTCTGAGTGAGGGGATTGGATGTAGCTACAAAGTTGGTGGTGAACCAGGATAAGTTCTTGTGTGACTTTAATCATGCAATTCTTGTTTTACTTCTGCCTCTGATCAGTTTACCCGAATGCTACTACTTTTATTCTAAGTCACCAAACCAAAACCCGTTTTAAATAAATTAGGAAAAAGAATCCAACTTAGTAAAATACAATTAAACCCCCCTTACCGTGTTTGCACTTTCAATTGGTATCAGAACTTGGTTTCAAAAATTAGCACTTTACAATGTTTGAACAAAGATCCAAGGATATAACAATGTCTGGATTTGGTGAAGAAGTTGTCGGAGGAATTATCAATAGACCACTTTGTTTGATGGTGAACGATTTGAGTACTAGAAGGATAGGCTGAGGAGTTTCTTTATGTCACAAGATCCTGAACTTTGGGACTTAGTGGATAATGGATACTCTGTTCCAACAAATTCTGATGGTACTAAAATTTCAAGGAAAGATATGGATGTTGAACAAAAGAAGATGTATAAGATGGATCACAATTCTAGAACCTTCATGATCAATGCAATCATTTTCAATGAATTTGATAAGTGCACTAACAAAGAAACAACAAAAAGCATATATGACAATTTGGTTATGACTTGCGAAGGAAGCAAGCAAGTTCAAGAAGCAATGGTCTAAAGTAGCAATGTCAATCACAAGAAAGAGGGAGTTTGAATTGTGATCCTTTTAAAATTTTAATTCACGTGTTTAATTTAAATTTAACTCTTGCGTTCATCTTCCAACTTAAACTAGATTTGTAAATTGAACTCTTGCGTTCATCTTCCAATTGATCTTCAATTTATAGATGATAAAAGGTTTTGAATATTTAGTTTGAACTGAATATAGTCGTTTAACACACTTCCAAAGTTGTAGATATCTTTTAAAACCATTAAATATGTGTTTATATTGTTGTTCAGAACGTTCTTTACAAACGAATAATATTCTTGCTTTTAAGTCTGATGCAAAAACGTGAATGTCCTTCCGTCATTCTGGTGAATGTCCTTCCGTCATTCTTTTGTTGAAGAAATATTTCCTACAATTTCTCTTGGTGTTGCTCATGTTATGTCTTGGTTTCTTTCTTGTCTACCTATGCAATTCACGTTCCTTAAATAAAACTCAAGCGCAATCATTAATAGATCACCATTCATGAAACTTGTAACACCCCGAGTTTAAAACACAGCGCGAGTGCATTTTTTTTGTTTAAATAAATAAAAGAATTTTCAGAATTAATTAAAATAAAATTAATTCATTTTCTAGGAATAATTTGCCGTAAACCAAACGACCAAAAGTAATTAAATAATTACATCACGATTACTCAAATAAAATATTTTTGGGAATTAAATCTTTAAATTATATCAAAATGGAGATACATCCAACAACAATATCCTGGACCCACCAAAATATTATCAGAGTGCGGAAAAGTTTAGCGGAAAGATATACAAAAATTCCCAAAATAAAACATTACATTCCCAGAGTTCAAGACTCTATACAACAAGTCTAGTCTGATCATGCACTAAGCTACAGTAGCACGGTTTACACCGCATCCTCTGTCAGTCTCGTCTTCACCCAGCTGTCTGCCCCTCTGTGTTGTCTACAAATACGCCGTGCGTAAAGATCAAGGAAAACTAATGACGTCTCCTTCGTTAGTGTAACCGTCGATAGGAAGGGTTCGGGTATCATCTGAGGGCAAAGCCCAATTTTCACAATAATAGTAAAGGGTCACCGACCGAAATTAACAAATAAACACATAGCATTTATATCACAGAACAAATACACCAATGGTATAACATATGAAAATGATGAAAATTAAAGATGCTCATTTGAAATTTCATGACATATAAGCTTTTTCAAACAGCAACCAATTAAAATGGAAAACATATTGTAAGTACAACTATCATCTCAGCAATCACAAACATTCATCAGAAAATTCAGATTTTACAACGTACTTACACACATCACTTTCCAATCATCATTATATAACCAAAACGTGACCCACCGGTCAATCCCCCGATGCAATATGTATATGCTCATGTATACAATTTCTTGGAATTACCAAGGTGCAGTCGCTCAACAGACCAGCACATTTTAAATATGTTTGACTTTAACGGCCCTCAAGACCAGAGTGCAATCGCTCAACAAATCAGCACCAGTGCAGTCGCTCAACAGACCAACACGTTTGACATATACTCAGGTACAATCGCTCAATAGATCAGTACCAGTGCAGTCGCTCAGCAGACCAGCACTCGTGCAATCGCTCAACAGATCAGCACGTTTTTGCGCATTTCAAGGTACAATCGCTCAATAGATCAGTACCAGTGCAGTCGCTCAATAGATCAACACGTTTACGCATTACTCAATGGCCCATCGCGGGTACCACTTGACTATGCAATGCATGAATATGCAGTGTTTTCTCTTCACTGAAACAGTATGCATTATCAGGAAATTGCAACCTTTCCATCATTTTTCAAAACATCTCAACACAGTCAATATCATCATCATCACAACCATGATTAAACAGTCAAGCAATCATTAACACTTTACATTATCTCACAATTCCATTCTTAATTATCATAAGTCTTTCCAATATTCCCTAACACTTAGGGTTTATAAAACAATGCTGAAAAACTTAGAATTTATGAAAAACCCGAATCTGTATTCGAATACAGCCCCCTTGTATTCGAATAGAGAAACATGAAACTGCAAATTCAACATTCTGTATTCGAATACAGCATGCCCGTAGTCGAATACAGAAGACAAAACATTGTAAATTCAGCAATTTCTCCCAAGACATTAAAGGTTTCCAAAAAATCATCAACTCCTCTTCAAAACTATTTCAAAGACTCCATTTTAAATCATTTTAACCCTTCTCAATGTTCCCTAACACTTTAAGATTCACATGACAGTGTTTAAAACTTGATTTTCTGGAAAACACGAATCTGTATTCGAATACAGCTTCCTTGTATTCGAATACATAAGCTAAAACTTGAGTTTCTGGAAAAAAAATGAATCTGTATTCGAATACAGCTCCCTTGTATTCGAATACAGAAGCAAAAATTGTGAAAGTCAGCATCCTGTATTCGAATACGAGGCTGTCGTAGTCGAATACAGATGCGAATACAGTGTTAAAATTTCACTTTTGTATTCAAATACGACAGAGTCGTAGTCGAATACAGATGCTAAGTCAGAAGCAAAAATTCTTCCTTTGTATTCGAATACAGAGACCCGTATTCGAATACAAGTTTGAAAACTTGAGTAAAACAGAAGCTTGGCATGTTGTATTTGAATACACTCATGTTGTATTTGAATACACCTTCGAAATCAGTGAATTTTTTTCTAAGACTTCAACACATTTTCAAACTGTTTCCTTTGAAAAATCAACACAACCCCAAAACAGTTTTACCACTCTTTTGCAAATCACAAAACTCATATTTTTTCATCAATATAGATTTTCCAGAAGAAAACAATTTCATCATTTTAAACCCTTTTATTTTGAATCATCAGCAACACCTGGTCATTCATCACAGTTTTGCTTAAACCACTTAGACAGAATGTCAACCACAACAAAAGACATTTTTAACCATTTACATTCTGATCCTTTCTCAAAACACATGCAAAGCATTTCCAACTTTCTCACACCAACAGAACAACATGCAAAGCATTTTAGCTTTCTCAAACCATCAGAACAACATGCAAAGCATTTCAATTTTCTCAAACCATCAGAACAACATTAACACATTTAGCCAAACAGCAAGCATCACATAGCAACAAAATGCCAACATAATGCATTTTCGCATTTTATAACAACCAACACAACAATTTTGAAAATATGCATTTTAATCATCTTCAAGATAACATGCAAGACATTTTTCAACTTCCCCACATAAACAAAACAACTTTAATACATTCAGCCCAAACAACAATCATCACAGAACTTTTAAAACATCACAGAATGCATTTTTCATTTCTTTCATTCAATAGGCAAAATAGTTTTTCTTCAAAAACAGTAATGAAAACACCAGTAATGCCATGACAGTTATGCACTTACAGCCCTAATGCAACTAGAAAGTGGAAGGTGCCCTTACCCTTGTTGCGTTTCTGCTACTTCTCACGTTTCTGTTGTCGTTCCCGTTTATGCGTCAAAAATCAGCGAAACTCCCGCTTGCGTTTGCTGCTACGAAAATAGGTTCTCTAGCTTCGAAATGATGAGGGGAACAACTTTTGTATTGGGGGTTTTCTGGTTTGGTGCTTAGATTTCCAATTAGTGTCACTTTTGAGGAACTCCCTTTTTTTCTTTTTTCTTTTTAACGTGAAACAGATTTCAGAATGGGAGAAGGGTAGGAGAAGGTGATACTGTTACATGCAGTATGGGCAGTAAGGGAGGAGGAATGGTGTTCTGATTTTACCCATCCTTGTCACTCCTATATATAGGCTTGTGTGGGTGCCACCTCACCCGACACTTGTCTGATCCTCAGCACTTAACCAGTCTCGTCGCAATTAGCCGATAATCTCTTAATTAACTGTCCATTAATTTAATTACTCGTAATTAAATTAATTTATTCTTCATCCAATAATCTTAATATATCTTCAAAAATAAATATTTATATATATATATATTTACTCAAAACATACATATATTAAATATTTTGCAAATATCCCCAAAATACACTTAATATTTCATCCATAATTTTAATTTAAAAATTAAGGGTCTTACAAAACTTAATCATTTATTTCATAATCAACAAGGCCGACCTCCTAGTCATAGAGTATGAGTTGTTCAAGATGGAATAACATGAAGACATTGAAACAATGTTTTTCAGACTCCAGATTCTGGCCTCAAGATTAAATGTACTTGACAAGAGTTATACTATTGTTGATCATGTGAAAAAAATTCTTAGGAGTCTGCAAAGCAAGTGGAGACCTAAGATTACAGTTATTCAAGAAGCTAAGAATCTCAATACTCTTAAATTGGAAGAATTGATTAGCTCCTTGAGATCACATGAAATTGAGCTTGCAGAGGATGAGCCCAAGAAGTAACAACTAACTTCGCCCTTGAAATCCAAGAATAAGAAGGTTTTGAAGGCAACAAAAGAATTAGAGGATAATGATTCAAATGATTAGAATCTGAACTCAGAGGATGAGGAACTGGCTTTCATATCCAGAAAAATTCAGAAGATATGGCACAACAGAAAGAAGCAATTTCCTATAAGATATTCTAGACAGTCCAACAAAGGAAGGGATACAATAATATGACAAGAAAAGCATCATATGTTATGAATGCAATGAACCTAGACATGTTAAGTCTGAATGTCCAAATCTGGAAAAGGGAAACATTAGAGGAAAGATTCCAGACCAAGAAGAAGGTTCTAATGGCTACATGGAATGATTCTGATGAATCCTCTATGATGAAGAGCGAGCAAATTTGGCTAACTCTACCTTTGGATCCAACACAGACATTGATTCTGACTCTAGAAATGAACTAGTTGATGAAGAAATTGAGTTATTTTCTAACATAACCCGATCTGATTTATTTTATGTTGTAAATGAGTTATTAAATAAAAACCACAAGTTGTCTCTAAAATTGAAAGCACTTAGGAAAGTAAATGCAAACTTAACTAAAGAAATCAATGTCTTAAAAACTGAAAGTGTTGAGGTTAAGATACTTTTGTTTCAAAACCTTTAAAAAATGTTGAAAATGTCACATGTAATTTTGATAAATATGAAGAAGCATCCCAAGACTTTCTAGCTAGTAGTATGGAAAGAAGCAAGTATGCTTATATGATTTATGGAAACGAGAAGAAAAGTGGGAGATTCTTGCATCCGTAATTCATTGGCAAAACACCTCAAAGTTCATTGAAAGACACTTGTTGAATGCCCCTTGGTTTTGCTACAACAAGACTTACATGACATTTTGAGACGGAAAACACATGAAACAGTCGTCTTCGCTGATTTCTACAATTGTCACCGTCACAATAAGTAGAGTTTATAGTGATGATAGCTTAACATAGTAGTGCCGGTATATATGTAAATTTGCATTTATTTGTTCGTTGTTGAGAATTTTATAATGATCACCACGCAGAAGGCATGTATGTGTTGCTGGTATAAAAAGTGAGAGAGGTTAGGACATTAATTAAGATTGAGTACGAATTAATGATAAGAGAATTAAAGGATGTTTAAGAAAACGAAAAAGAAATCACTAGAGGTCTTGATTAAAGACGTGGCTGAAACTTTCATATTAAATTAATATACGTGGAAAAAGTTATACCTACCGTCTAAGACATATGAGCAAAGAATTGGATTTAGATACTCATGCATAAAGATGAAGAGTGGGTATAGCAAAGAATTCAGCTTTGCAACAGATGAAAAAAGAATAAATAATGTTTATTAGGTGGTGCAAAACAGTACAAAGGCTTCGCCGAAGAGCTAAATTGGATGAGACACGTCAGATTAAATTTGATGCGGCAAAAATAACATTACGTGGAGAAAGTAAGGATAAGATATCAATAAATTAGATTGAGAGTGTATTTTAATATATTTTAATAAATAGATTTCATGTTGTCAGTCTCCTTGTAACATGCCAAGAGACTTTTTTTTATATCTTAGGAAGAACATTTATTTTTAAAAAAAATCTATTCTAAAGATAGTAGTAGTCCCGAGACACTCTAAACATGTAAACTACAACCAATCCTCCGGACTTTAAAACAATAAGTTACACACTCTTTTTTTTTTTAGCTTAATCACTAAAGTTTTTAAACAACAATCAACTAGAGAATTTATCTAAACCAAATAAGCTACTAGCCTATTCATTCTTGGATTTGTTCCTTTTTTTTGCAACAACTAAATAGGTAGATCTCAAACTTATCTTACTTTATCTTGTAATTCCTTACAACTACCCAATGAAATTCATAATTTAACTTCGATTACTAACTTTAGCTCTTAAAAATGTTTCACATTCAAAGTTCTTACGACATATCAACTAGAAAATCTAGCAGTTATAACATAGAACTAAGTATTTGAGGAGACTCTCAAACAAATAAAGAAATTAAATAGCATTAGGCACATAAATGAACAGTCAGGTTTATGCAATTGCTACGAGATTTATTTCCTGAAAAAAGTCAAAAAACCGTAGGTATGAGTCAAAATACCTGTACCAATTTATTTCGTGGTCAATAATTGCCCGTATCTACAGTTTTTATGCCAACACTATAGGATATAGTGACGGACGGATTTTGTCTTGTTAATGACAAGAATTTTTAATACCTCTATCCACAGTTTTGTTTCCATAGGTATAGGTTTTGACAACTAATTTATTTACATATAGACTGAATATAATTTAATATTTTATTTGATAAAATTAATCAAACTACAAAGTATATAAATATATGTACATGTATAAAAGAATTATAATGAAATAAAAGTTCCTCGTCATATATATTGAAAATTAAAATATAAAGTCTTAAAAACATATCAAATTGACAATAGCTAAACTATGTCCACTTTAGAGTATTTACTAATAATAAAAAAGATTGTCTTACTAACATAAAATAGACATACAGAGTCTTATGTATTAATTTCAAAACATTTAAAGAAATTGTATCCACTTATTTATCCAGATGTTATCTTCAAGAACATATTAGTTTTTAATATTCACCTACAAACAATAAAAAGAACAAATGGATAATAACACAATTCAACGTAGATAATATTACTTCTAAAAAATAAATGAATTATTGATAGAAAAATAATTGAAATATTAATCCTTGTTTTTTGCATAGGAGCATCAATGTAAATCCTAGAATAAAGAATAGAAAAAAATTATTAATAAAATTTCAGAACAAATTCTGAAGCATGTCATAAACAAATAGCCCAACTAAGTGGAATAGAGAATTAAAGCATAAGAGAACTAAAAGAACCAACAAAACTTAGAGCATTGAGCATGGAAGAAACTGAATTACTAATCATTAGTTAAACAAGTTAAACAAGAAAGCATGACTACCATCACAAAACACTAGAGTACAATTTCCTACTTAACAAAATCAGTAGAGTATAAGGATTCAAATCTATTTTGGAACAATCAAATCTTCACTTTAGTTCTAAAGATTTGGTGCTAAACTACATGTAATTCTGAACCACATACTTATACTTGTTGAAGAATTTATACAAGTCATGCCCAGTTTAGCATGTTTCATTCAACAGTTTGCAAGTATATATGTAGAACGACCCCCAACCTGAGACTGGCTGACCCAAAATCTACAACATCTGCAAGATTGCTTTAAATGAAGTCAACCTCTCTCATCACCTATTACAATTACATAGCCACATTTCACTAAATGCAAAACCATAACAACATGCCACAAAAAACGAGATTTGCAAGACTGATAAAGATTAAATTAGTGTTAAAGGCTAAAAAGGTATAGTTACAAAGTTCCTAAATAACCATGAACTTTAAATGTTGTGCAACAGAATATTTATATATTTGTTGCCTATCCAGATTTTGAATCTTAAACATTGTACAACAAAATATGTGTGGCCTAAATGTTAACAAGAAATCCCAAATTCTAAGTTATATTTGTTGCCTACCAAAACCATGTAATCAATCTAACATACATACCTCCAAAGTTCAAAAAATCTAACATACATACCTCCAAAGTTCAAAAAATCTAACCCATCATTCTTTTGCTATATTAATCTTGCATGGATCCTCATTTTTGGACTATAACCTTGGAACATGTTCTGTAATAGAAATCTCATAATCCTTACATGAATAACAATATATAACATTAGATATAAAAACTTCAAACCATCAATCATCATATTGTTCAAGAAGATTAGACATTTATTTGCTTTACCACTTTTAACTTTCTTTGATGGTTGTCTCTTCTAGAAAATAAACTACACTTCTATTTTCCACTTTGTGTGGTTGAGGGGTCAGGAAAGTAGATTATACTGCTAGTTTTGATTTCAATTATTACAATGCACAAAGCATTTCAATTTGAACAACTACACACATATCTAGTCCGACTAATTATCAACAATAAGGAGCCGGATTTTAAAACCCAAAAATAATGAACAAAAGTACAAAGTTAAACTTGGATACCAAAATTAGTGAAAAAGAAATTACCTCAACAACAATAGATGAAAACAAATTAAAGGGATCAATATCCTGAATTCAATTGAATCGTATTTGAACCCTAAAGAAGGCAAAAATAAATCTTGAAGCCTTTCACTTATCTGAATGAAACACCAAAAACCATCAATATTTTCATTCATCCAATATGAACATCTCATTGTTGGCAAAAAAGCTTATCGATCTCGTTGCGATCTTCTTTTTCGATGGAACAGAAAATGAAAAACAATGTTAACAGGAAACAAAAATGAAAAGTCTACCTTCGAGTTCAAAGGAGTTCGGAGACGTCGTCGTAGCGCAGAAGTTTGAATGTGAGACGAAGAAGCTCGTAGATGAAGCTAAAAAATGGGTTGGTGTCGCGACGAGGTTGCAGCAAATATGGGTTAATGGTCGTTATTGAGATTGGGGTCGTAAATAGGGCTCTCAATCATCCTAATATTCCAACTCATTGTGGAGGAAAGTAAGACTAAAAAATGTAAAATCATAAGTGTAAAATTTTTTATCCTAAATTAGTAATTAATTTTATTTCATTTCAATCCTTCTTGTTTTTAGATTACTAATAATTATATTGATTTTTTATATATTATAGGGTTTTAAAACTTTTCAGATTCAGCCTACATCTAAGAATGGGAAGAGTGAATTAGATGTAAATCTTGAAGAAAACGCATTTGAAGTTGACGAAGAACACTATGAAGATTTTGAGGTACTTCTTTACTCAAAGGTTGATGAAAAAAGTATCATGTACTCTCCTTAATGGCACGAGATGTGCTAAGTATTCCTATCACCACAATGGTATCAGAGTCTTCTTTTAGTATTGGTGGACGTGTTCTCACCAAATACAGAAGTTCCACTCTTTTTGATCACATCCAAATGTTGATTTGCACTCGAAACTGGTTACATAGATTTTCTGAAAATATAAATGGTAATATTTAGTTTTCTAATTTTTTAATCTTGCAAAATTATCTCTAAGATTGATTATCTAATTGTTTCTATTGGTTTTGTTTTCAAGATGAGGATGGATACAATGCTTCTATTTGTGAGGATGAATCTAATACTATTATCTTTGACTCATGAGGCGTATGTATGGAAAGACACTACTTCGTTTCAATTGGTTTTACTTGTTAGTTGTGTCTACAAAGCCTATTGGCTCTGCTCTTTGTAATAGATGTTTGCATGATTACTTGTTATATTTGCAATTGTTTGTCCACAAATACCTTTGAATGTTTGTTATGTTTTTATTCATAAATCAACTAGCGATGATGGTACTATCTTGTAAGCTAAATTTGGATCTGCTGTAATTGAATTATAGTACCATAATACTATGTAAGCTAAATTTGGATCCGCTGTAATTGCTTTTGTTGCTGCAGATATAATACTATCTTGTAAACCATAATGAGAAATGTTTGAATTGTTTTTTTTCATGTATGATTGGTATATATTTTCCATTGTATTTGATTTACCAAAGTTTAAAGTGTTGAGATTATTGTTCCTGCTGTTATATGATTGATTCTGTGTAGCATAATTGAGGAAGCTATTATTCCAATGCATTGTATTTAATTTCGGTGAACTAAAATTAAGACTTGTGGAAGAAGGGTATCTTGGTTGGTTGTTATTGTTATTGTTATTGTTGTAGTTTGAATTGAATCTAAGAAATCTAAGAAAGGGAGATGAAAGGTAGAATTTGATGCGTTTGAAGTGAGGTCCAGTGTGATAGTTGAAGCAATTACAGCAGATCCAATTACAGCAACAAATGACTCATTACTTTATTTATATAGTATTATGATACTAGAATTCATAAATCAACTAGTGATGATAAATTTATTTGTTTGTATCATTCCCCTCGTAAACACTAAAATATACTATTTTGTCTAGTGAAAACTCATAAACTTGTATGGAGTAGTTGTTGTCATATCATATATGTTATGCTTTATTAAACTTTATATGAAGATACCATAAAAATCGGAAGAAAAAAATAAATAAAAAATCGAAAAAAAATTTAGAAAAAAAAATTGAAATATTTTTTATTTCAAAAAAATAATTGATTTTTTTAATGGACCCTCTAAGCCTACATAATTTTGTGAGCTTTTTTACATTGGAGGCTTTCTTTTAATGAGTCTTTTTATTATAAGGTTTTTTGACCCCTCCAATATGTGTAGAGGGGGCTTGACAAATTAACCAATCTACAAATGAACCAATCTACAAGTCAAATTCAAAATTGATTTATTAGATCGGTTAAATTTGAATTAATCTAACAAATCAAATTCAAAATTGATTTATCAGATCGGTCAAATTTGAACCAATCTAACATATCAAATTCAAAATTGATTTATTATATTGATGAGTCAACTGATTTAAATAATTAACTTTTTAAATTTTTTTCTTCATTACTTTGATTCATCACATATGCATAAACAGAGTTTCACGTTTTACTATATTAACTAGAATTTCTCATTCAACCATAAAACAAAACTTCATAGAAAACTTTACATTTAAAAATCAATAATAATGAGTCATAAAAATCCTATATTTATTACAACGCATTCTGGATTGACTTGAATTTATAAGAAATCACCCATATTCCATATATCCTTTATCTTGCAAATGATTTGTTTTTATAGATTGACTTGAATTTTCTCTAGGTAAGCATTCTGGATTTGATTTTGGTGGAAAAACATCTTCTTCAGTCACATGTTTCATGTCATTGCATTCAAAGTGCAGAGACTCAGAGTGCAACACTGCCACCTCACCCATGATACAAGCTATCCCCAAATTAGATTACCAACTATCTAGAAGTAGAAAGTAAGCTTAAGGACCTGCATGTAGGAACACATTTAGAAATAATCCTAAAACTTCTAAAGGCATATTTAGTCACCCCATCAATGCTTTCTTGTATACTGCCGCATACCAATTGCAATCAGCAACACAAAATCATATTTTGAAGCTCCAATCAACACAACTCCAATCTTTTTGGTACTTATTGATAAATGTAACTTATATTTAACAGTGTTGTTACATAGCAGACTATATCACTATAATATAGTGGAATTTAAACAAATTGCTATTGTTCTGTGTTACGCTATTTAACACATTGTTGTCAAATAGCTGCTCTAGTGGCACTATAGCACTGTTTTGTAGCATAATTTGAACAAACCGCTATTTTCTTTGATTCGCTATTGATAACAATGATGTTCAGTAAAGATGATACATCCTACATACATGAATCTGATTATTAATTTCTACTACTATTTCCAACAATTCATAACTTATGAATCCAAGAAACAGATATATGTTGAAACTAACAAATAACAGATGCAGTAAAACATAAATGAAGAAAAAGGTTTCCTTTGATCATCACATTGAGTACATAAACCCTAAATTAATATTCGGTGCAACAATAAAATAACAAAAGAAAAAAAGATAACGCATCAAACACAATTGTTGGATAGAAACTGACCAGCACTTCTAGTGAAGCTAGAAACGAATTGGCGACAGTTGTCTCGTCCGGATACATATTCACTCTGCAAAATGAAAAATGAAAATGTCATCATCACGTAAACAAAAATTAACTAATTACAAATAAAAGATAGCTCCATAAGCAGGTGCTTCCTGAGAACAATGCAATTTTGATAAAGTGAAATTATAGGGTTTGATACTTGATAAAGAATTCTAGGTTATGTTCTAAGCACACCTCCTTATGTGAAAAAGAACATGAGGGACTAATATTAGCAAAATAATCATGAAATAGGTGATAAATTTTGAAAGAAAATATAACTAAACACTTGCAGAAAAAAATTTACTTGATTGGAGTTTAAGTATAATCATTAGTCACAACTCTTTTACGATTGAGATTATAGTAGCATGCACTTCATTCTAATCGCCTAGAACACAAACAAGCACACACGCGCTCAGACTCATCTTCATTAAGGGCGTCAATAACTTCTTCTGTGCTCACATTCAGAGCACGTAAAAGAATTGATAAATTATGTGCTTTCTTGGGTTCAATAATCTGAATGTACTGGACAAAAGGTTCTAAAGTTGGAGAATATTTTTTTCTTTCATTTCTGCTCTGGTTGGCGCAGCCAAATAAAGACTCTCTTTTCTTCATTGAACCTGGTAAGTTGTTATAAAGTTCAGCAATCATATTAATAAATTTCACAATTTTCCATCAATTTTTTTATATTAACATGACTTAAATGTTTCTTACTAGAATGACCCTGCTCTGATCTCATGCCAGACCATAGCTTGATCAGGATTTGCCGCAACCTTATCCCAGAAAAATGGCTTTAATTTCGGTTACGGAGCTTTGAAATCACAATTATTGAGGCTTACAAGACTGTGATGTTGAAGCTTTGAAATCACAATTATTTCATTCATAAATTCTTCTATCCCTTGTCTTGAATCTCTGGAAAGTCTTTTCACTGCTATTTCTAGTCCATCTGGCAATTCTCCCTTGAAAATTAATTTTCAAGAAAAATGAAACATAAGAAATACAAAATAATTTTAATGAAACATAACTGAAAACTTAACAAGACTTAATTAGTTTACCTTGTACACCGAACCAAAACCACCCTAACCAATTTTATTAGTTAAACCAAAGTTATTTGTTGCAGTTGAAATTTTGTTGAAGTCAAATAAAGGAAGGTCCTCTATTTTGACTTGTTTCACATCTCCAATTAGACTTGCATTTCGGTTCTCTTCATGGGTTTGCCATCTGTTCAACATCAACATTTCCTTTCTCCTCCCTGATTCCAAGTATAATCACAAATACATATATGATTTAAAAAAATACACATAGTGAATTTGTAATGCACTAAATACATTGTCTAACATAAATTAATCATCTTGTCATGTGTATATACTCTACATATCTAGTTTCTCTTTTATTATTAAAAATAAGTTACATGCATATTACCATATTGGAGAAACAAACATTGTCCAAAATAATTTTTGATATGGCTTTCATTTTTCCCGCAACCTTGTTCTTTTCCATCTGATGATGTTATCTCAACCATTGAGGCTTTGTCCTCTTCATGCTTAACGGAAGAATTCCTAATAGTAGAAGGATTCATTCCATAGTTAATACTACATTATCTCATATCAGAATTTTCAAAACCAACAGACTTTTGTGAACTACCTGAAATACAAAAGAAACATTTATTGAATAAACTTTGTAGATGTTTCACTATCATTATAAGTTAGCATTGAAAACCAAACAATAACATAGACATACCACCAAAAAAATCTCTTGAGCTTAATATGAGTAAAGGCCTATCATCTTTGTCAACTTTTTTACTCTTCCTCGCCCTGCAACAACATAAGAGCAAGCCACAAAATTAATTAAATCTGAATGCAAGAAACAAAAAACTTAAGCCGCAACTCAGTTCTTGCAAATCACATCGAGAAGCAACTCATATTCATATTTATGCGACAACTACATATGAAACTGAAGGGAGAAAGCAGAAGTTGTTTCTCTAACCAGAACATAGAACATTATATTTATACAACAACTCCAAATTTACAAGTAATCAACACAAATTAACTCCTTAATTAGAATATAGAGCACTAATAAAGTAACTCCTTAATTAGAATATAAACACATAAATTAACTCCTTAATTAGAATATAAAGCACTAATAGAGTAAACATACTCAAAACACGTATCTAAATATCTACAATATTAGGAACCTATTTTTATATATAAATTTGACAATTGAAGTAGCGATTAATCAGAAAAACATGTTATATATGTATAAATGTGAGTAAACCTACCTGAAAGGCGTTCACGAGGGTTTTGAATCACTCCACGAAGGAACTGATCAACTTGATTGACGATGTCATCGGAAACCTTATCGCCACTGGTGGAAGAAGAAGACGAAGGAGGAAGATGCGGTGAAGTACCACCGTTGGCATGGTTGTGAGACTTTGAATCTTTGTTGGAAGATATCAAAAGGTTCAAGCGGTTCATGGACTCGTCCAAATCAGCGACCTCCCATGAAATAGAGGCTCCAAGATCCTCTTAAGAGCCCACCATATAAAACTCGATAGAGAAGAAGATGGTTATGGAATCGAACCAAGTTCTGAGACAGTGGTGGAGTTTTGCGTCAAGAATTTCATGAGAAGGTTCCTTCGGGTTTAGGGTTAGGGTCGGGAATTGGAATAATGGAATGGGGGGCAAAGTGATGGGTACAAGTTACAAATGGGAAGCGAAATACACAGGGCGCTGAATGATGTTATTGAAAGAGGTTTTCTTCTCTTACAGGGCGCCGAAGGATTTTGGTGAAATTGAAGTGAAGCACGGTGGCGGAGAAATTGAGAAGAAAAAAAAAGGTGGAGAGAGAGAAGAGAAGAAGAAGAAGAAGTAAGAGAAAGAAACAACTAATATAAACGACGCAAAGAGGAAAATGGGTTTCACGCCTATTTTTTAATTTGTTGATTAATTTAGGGGAATTTTTTATTTAAATATTTGTTAAATCAGTTTAATATATCAGATCTAATAAATCATTAAATTTTTTAAATATACTTGTTAGATCGGTTTAATATAAGAAATCTAATAAATCATACAATTTTTTTATAAAAAAATACTTGCGAGGATTGTTGACTCTTGCTAGTCTCTGATAGATTGCACCTTAGTAAATCATGCTAGTATGTTAGAGATTGTGAAGGTGCAAACACGAGAAGGGGGGTTGAATTGTGTTTGACTAACTTGATTACTTTTTCTGTTTTTGCAGTTTTATAACAAAATCTGATGTATGAATAAAACAGAGTTAGCAGCGGATATAAAGTAAATATAAAACATAGAATTTTATACTGGTTCACCGTTAACTAGGCTACGTCCAGTCCCTTCACTTTGAAGGATTTCACTAATTCAAAAACCTTGAATTACAACAATACCACTGACCCTCCAAGTAAGTCTTCTCAAACAGTCTAACAATCCTAGACTTTTGAGGAAAAGAACCTTGAATCTAACTGCTAAGTAATCTGCTACTCTTTCTGACTCTTTCAGATTGTAGGCTCTACTTCAACAACTTAGATCTAACACAAGGGAAAGAAAAACTTAGAGTACTTGCTTCTGGAAAGCTGATACTCACAATTGACCTCACTGAAAACTCAAATATTTTGCTTTTGGAAGTGTATGACTCTCAAGTATTTTCGATGCAGAGTCTTCTGCCTTGAGGCTCCTTTTATAGATGAAGATTAGGGTTTCTTCCATGCTTAAGTTCGAGCTGTATCTTGCCAGATACTCTTGCAAAAATAACTTGGCCAATCGGGTTTCACTTAAATAAAAAATATATCTTTTTAGCTCCAAATTTGCATTAAAAAATAACTTTGGCCAATCTTGTTCTTGATTAATTCTGGATCAAATCTTTCTTCCCGCCAATAGCTTCTGAATTCCCAAAAGACTTCAATTTATTTTTGTATCAAATCCTCTTAATACTTTGATAAAGTCTTATTCGAATTTAATCAAGTCTCCATTGATTTTCACCATGATTAAATCTGGACCGTTAGATCTTCTGATCTCGTCCACATCTAGACCATACAATCTGATCTGCTGTGATCCTCTAATCTCAGCCAATACTGGACCACACATTTTGATCTTATGATCTTCTGATCTCGGCCAATATTGAGCCATATGGTCTGATCTTCTGATCTCGGCCAACACTGGGCCATGCTGCTTAAATTTGGACCATTGATCTGAATATCTTCCCTATGATCTGGACCAATTCTGGAATGGGTCTAGATTGAATTGAAATTAAATCTGGACTTATGATATTTTAGTCTGGACAATTACCTTCTGATCTGGATCAGGTCTGGATTAAATTTGGACAATCATTTCATCTGGTCTGGACTTAGTTTCATAGTCTGAACCATGCTATCTTTTGGTCTAGGCCAAATCTCAATTAAATCTCTTGTTCTGGACCAATTAATTTATGCTTTGATCAAGTCTGGATCAAGTCTGGATTGATTATTATTTCACTGCCAAGCCATCTTTTGGTCAGAATAACTTCTGGACTAAATCTGACTTATGATTCCTTCTGGTCTGGAACAAGTCTCCCTCTGGCAGGCTTCCTTCTGGTCTGGTCCAGGTCTCCTTATGGACTCTGCTTCCTTTTGATCTGGGCCAGGAAAGATATCCTCTGATGGTATCTTGACATCCTGGTCTATCCTCTGGTGCTTTTAGGATGCATCCTCTGGTACCTTCTGGATGCATTATTTGGTATCTTCTGGAGGTGTATCCTCTGGTCTGATTTTATCCTCTGGTAATTCATCTTCTACCTCTAGTGACTTCATCTTATGCCTCTGGTGATTTCATCTTCTGCCTCTGGTAACTTCATCTTCTGGTGGCATTTAATATAATAATTCAAAGTACAAAATAAGATTACATGGAATGCTTTTGTAAACATCAAAATCCTAAGCACTTAGAACCAACTTGGTTCCAACAGATTGCACCTTAGTAAATCGTGCTAGTTTGTGAGATACTGCACCTTAGTAAATGGTATTGTTCTTTGAGAGGCTGTACATTTATGATTTACGCCCTTCAGGAGGGTTTTAAAATTCTAGAATCATGTGCAATGGCATATAAGCATTGCATCAAGGTGTTTTTTCACACGAGTCATGTTTGTTATATAATAATATATGTATGTACATGCTTTTTTGTTACTTGCTATCAAGCAATACTTGTTTAATGTTATTTGTTAATTTCAATTGGTGACTTTTTACAATTATTGTAGAAATTGAGCTTTGCCCTTAGATGACGTTGGATTACGTGCTACCTGTAAGTACAGAGGCGCACCTAAGAGAGAGGGAGGTGAATTAGGTGTTTAAAAATATTTCTAGTTTTTAGAGTTTTTGTGAATTATTTTTCTGATTGTGATTGTGTATGAAAGCTTGTAAATGACAGAAAGTAAAGTACGCAGAAATTTTTCCTGGTTACCCTTACAACCAAGGGTACATCCAGTCCTCTTGCACACCACAAGAGATTTTCCACTATGTTAGAATAAGTACAAGTCTAACCCTAAGACTTCTGTTACTAACTTCTAACACTCTCCCTAAGATAATACACCACTATCTTAGTTTACAATACTTGAAGAAAGTACACCACTTTCTTCAACAATAACTTGAATGAGTTTACAATAATGACTTTGGTTGAACTTAAGTGAATATATAGTTGATATGCTTTCTTTGTACAATGATAACAATCCAATATAATTATACTTCAGGTGCCGAGAACCTTTGCAATGATATGATAGTGTAAAATATGCACTTGACAACATGAAAGTTTGACTTTTATTGGATCTTAAGCATTTTAAAAAATGTTCTAAGGTTCTGAAGTTAAATCTGAAACTAGGAAGTATTTATACTCCTTAGACATCACTTCAAATCAGTGGCAATTGTTCCTAGATGATTTGATGAACAAATGCATTGATCCAAATGAGATCTAAACTGAAAAGTTGCATTGATTCGAACTTGTATTCGAATACAGATTATGCATATTCGAATACACTTCTGTAACGTTCAGTTTTTATTCAAAATTTCAATGTCGTATTCGATTACGAAACCTTATATTCGAATACGAATCAGTGAATTTTGCCACTGACTTGATTTTGTATTTGAAAGTTTGAAAACCTACAAGATTAATTAACAACAACAACATACCAATTTTCTTCCCCTTTTGACATAATCAAAAAGGAAGAAAAGTAACAGATATATACATTCAAGCAATCAAGGCATATAGGGAATAGAAACATCACACAAGGTAGGAAATATCACATCAAAAACATAGATGAAAGTTAAACATGTTCAAGTTTGACATTACGATGCAAAAATTCGAAACTGTATTCGACTACATATTGGCTGTATAAGAGTACAGGATTTTCTGGAAACATGTATTCGAATACAGAAAATGTGTATTCGGATACGACAGCAAAAAAAAAATTGTTTTTAGATTAAATTTTCAACTAAAGAAATATTTTTAAAACATGTATTGACATTTTAAGAAAACACATATACCCCAAAGAATCATATTTCAATAGTTTAGCAAGTGAAGGTGCAAAATATTGAAAATATAAGTGACATGACTTACAAAGCATAAATACCTTTAGAGATCACTTTCATTTAAGATACCCAGTTCTCTTCGGATCTTATAAAATGAATCTTTAGGCACGGGTTTTGTAAAAATATCCGCTAGTTGATTATGTGTATCAACAAAAGTAACTTCAACATTGCCTTTGAGCACATGATCTCTCAGAAAATGATGACGTATGTCAATATGTTTGATCCGAGAATGCATGACTAGATTCTTAGTGATATTGATAGCACTAGTATTGTCACATTTCAGAGGGATGCACCAGAGATCAAGTCCATAATCGTATAGCTGTTGTTTGAGCTATAGGATCTGAGCACACCAATTGCCTACTGCTATGTATTCTGCTTTAGCAGTACTTAGAGCCACACATGATTGCTTCTTACAGGACCATGACACTAATGCATTTCCTAAGATGTGACAAGTGTCGTTTGTGCTTTTTCGATCTATTTTACATCCTGCATAGTCAGAGTTAGAATAACCATTAAGATTGCATATAGACACTAAACACCAATGGGCTGACATATTCACCAACCCACTACCTGAAGATAGGTTTGACTTCATCAAGAAAAACCTAAACCTTACATTCAACTCTGACTGATAATTTAGTTAGTCTTTTTTATTTTATTTTATTTTCTTGTAATATGTTATGCTCATGTTATTAAAAAAAAAGATCTCCTTCATTTCTTTTTGTCTGATGACAAAAGGGGGAGAAAGATATTTGATAAAGAGAATATAAACTGGGGCTTAGACTTAGGGGGAGAAAGATACAAAGTGAAGCTTAGTCTTAGGGGATGTCAACGAAATAAAAAGAGTCAAAGAAAAAGAAAGAAAAATGATTATCAAAAATACAATTTTTGTCATCATCAAAAAGAGGGGGATTGTTGGAACCAAGTTGGTTTTACACTTAAAGTTTTGATGTTAACAAAAGTATTTTATGAGAATAAATTATTTGACTTCGAAGAAGTATGCCACCAGAGGATGACATCACTAGAGGATGTCACAAGAGGATGACATCACCAGAGGATACCACCAGAGAATGTCGTCACCAGAAGATGTCACCAGAGGATGCAACCAGAAGATGTCACCAGAAGAGGATGCCACCAGAAGATGTCACCAGAGGATACCTCCAAAGGATGCCACTAGAGGATGACACCAGAGGATGTCACAAGAGGATGCCACCAGAGGATCCCAGAGGATATCACCAGAGTATCCCACCAGAGGATATCAACAGAGGCAAAAATCAGAGGATATCATCAGAGGCAAGAACCAGAGGACATCATCAGAGGATACCATCCGAGGAAAACATCAGAAGAAAACATGATCCAGATCAGAAGAAGACATGATCCAGATTCGAAGAAGACCTGATTTAGATTTGTAGAAGACTTGATTCAAATTCGAAGAAGACTTGATTCAAATTTGAAGGAGATTTGATCAAAGTCTAAAGAAGATTTAATTTCAATTTGAAGAAGATTTGGTTCAAATTTAAAAAGAAACAGAATCGGGCTGAACAATTTTCAAAAGAAATCTAAGCAAGATACAATTCGAAATTAAACGTGGACCAAGTGAAAGCCCATATCTCAACTATAAATAGGGGCTTCGGGCCGTAGAAGAAATCATCGAAAAATAGAAGAACTCAAGCTTAAAATCCAAATTCATCTTAGAGTTCAGAGAGAAACACTTGTGCGAAAGAGAAATAATTTCTAAGTGTTCTTTTCTTAGAGTGTGAGAGTCACTGTTATAATCATCTTTCCAGAAGCAACTAATCAAGTTCCAAACCTTTGTATCAAACCCGATAGTGGTGTAAGTTCCTTCTTCAATCTGGGGTTGTCAGATTGGTATGAGAAGACTTGGCTTGTAGGGTCAAGGTGGTGTGAGTTCCTTCTTCAATCTGGGGTTGTCAGATTGTTAGGAAAAGACTTGGCTTGTAGGGTTAAGGTGGTGTAAGTTCCTTCTTCAATCTAAAGTTGTCAGATTTGTAGGAGAAAACTTGGCTTGTAGGGTCAAGGTGTTGTTGTTCCTCAAAATTCTGGGGCTGTCAAGCTGTTTGGGAAGACTTGCTTGAAGGGTCTAGTGCTGTGTAATTAAAAGTGTTTGAATTAGTGGATTAAAGCCTTCTAAATGAAGGGACTGGATGTAGCCAAGTTAATGGTGAACCAGGATAAATCTATGTGTCCAAATACTTATGCTTTTGTTATCCGCTGCTGCTGAATCTGATTGCATTGTCTCCAAGCTCTTGGAGCTTGTTTCAACCATGAAGAGCCTTCTTTAATTTGAAGACACGTGAAGGATTTTTGAAGTCTTCAAAGTCGGGTGGCTTTTTGACATAGACTTCCTAATTGATGTAGCCATTTAGGAAAGCACTCTCGACATCCATCTGAAACAATTCAAAGTCCATAGAACAAGTATAAGCAAGTAATAATCAGATTGAAGGTGCAAACACGAGAAGGGGGTTGAATTTTGTTTGCCAAATTTGAAAACTTTTTGCTGATTTGATGAACGTTGATATAAATTACTTGGAGACAATGCAATCAGATTCGGCAGTAGCGGATAATAAAAGCATAAGTATTTAGACACATAGATTTATCCTGGTTCACCGTTAACTTGGCTACATCCAGTCCCTGCAATAAGAAGGCTTTAATCCACTAATTCAAACACTTTGAATTACACAACACCTAACCCATTAAGCCAGTCTTCCTAAACAGCCTAACAACCTCAAACTTTTGAGGAACGACAACACCTTGACCCTACAAGCCAAGTCTTCTCCTACCAATCTGACAACCCTAGATTGAAGAAGGAACTTACACCACATGGACCCTACAAGCCATGTCTTCTCCTAACAATCTGACAACCCCAGATTGAAGAAGGAACTTACACCACCTTGACCCTACAAACCAAGTCTTCTCCTACCAATCTGACAACCCCAGATTGAAGAAGGAACTTACACCACTATCGGGTTTGATACAAAGTTTGGAACTTGAGTTTTTGCTTCTGGAAAGATGATTATAACAATGACTATCACACTCTAAGAAAAGAACACTTAGAAATTATTTCTCTTTCGCACAGTGTTTGTCTCTCTGAACTCTAAGATGAATTTGGATTTTAATCTTGAGTTCTTCTGTTTTTCTATGATTTCTTCTACGGCCTGAAGCCTCTATTTATAGTTGAGATATGGGATTTCACTTGGTCCACGTTTAATTTCGAATTGTATCTTGCTCAGATTTCTTTTGAAAATTCTTCAACCCGATTATGTTCCTTTTTAAATTTGAATAAAATCTTCTTTAAATTGAAATTAAATCTTGTTCAGACTTTGATAAGATCTCCTTCAAATTTGAGTCAAGTCTTCTTCGAATTTGAATCAAGTCTCTACGAATCTAAATCAGGTCTTCTTCGAATTTGGACCATGTCTTCTTCTGATCTGGACCATGTCTTCTTCTAATTTGGAACATGTCTTCTTATGATGTTTGCCTCAGGTAGCGTCCTCTTATGATGTCCTCTGATTCTTGCCTATGATGATATCCTTTGAGTTTTGCCTCTGATGATATCCTTAATGATATGCTTTGGTTTTTGCCTCTGATGATATCTTCTGATTTTTCCATCTGGTGGGATCCTCTGGTGATATCCTCTGGTGGCATCCTTTGGAGATATCCTCTAGTGACATCTTTTGGTGGCATCCTCTGGTGACATCTTTTGGTTGCATCCTCTGGTGACATCTTCTGGTGACGTCATCCTCTGATGACATCCTCTGGTGAGGTCATCCTCTTGTGGCATACTTCTTCGAAGTCAAATAATTTATTCTCATAAAATACTTTTGTTAACATCAAAACTTTAAGTGTAAAACCGATTTGATTGAAACAATTCAAAGTCCATAGAACAAGCATAATTAAGTAATAATCGGATTGCTTCTAACCTTGCTACCATAGCAAATATTTCATCAAAATCGATCCCTTCTTCTTGGTTGTATCCTTGAGCAACCAACCTTGCCTTGTTTCGAACAAATATTCCATTTTCATCTAGTTTATTCTTAAACACCCATTTGGTACCAATGATGTGTTTATTTCCCGGATTTGGAATAAGTTCCCAAACCTTGTTTCTTTCAAACATGTTTTGTTCTTTTTGCATGGCAAGTATCCATTGATCATCTTTAAGGGCTTCACCTATTTTAGAAGGTTCTATCTGAGAGTTGAATGCCATATTCAAACAAGCATCTTTGAGATTTTGCCTTGTAGTAACTCCTTTGTTGATATCACCTATAATGATATCAATGGGGTGATCACGATGGGTTCTCCATTCTTGAGGGAGATCAATGTGTTGATCAACTTGATTGTTCTTGCTTATCTCATCACTTATAAAGTCATCATTATCACAAATAATTTTATCCTCTTCATCGGCCTTTTCGTCGAATTTGTCGAGATTTTCCTTGCCAATATTCAGCACAAAGCATTTACATCAAAATATGTGAAAGTCAGTGATGTTTGGCTTTCTACCTTTATATAGTTCGTATGGAGTCTTCTTTAGCATTGGTCGGATTATTACTTGGTTAGATACGTAACAAGTTGTGCTTATAACATCTCATTTTGGATAATACATTCATCTTTGTTGAAAGTTATTTTGTAGCCCTTGTCACAAAGTTGGCTTATGCTTATGAGATTGTGCTTTAATCCTTCAACATAGAGGACATCTTCAATTGAAGGAGACGGAGCAATACCAACCTTTCCAATGCCCAAAATTTTTCCTTTGTTGTTATCTCCATAGATCACATAGCATTTTGATTCAAGAGTTAGTGTTGAAAACTTAGTTTTGTCACCAGTCATGTGTTTTGAACATCCGCTATCTAAGTACCACATATTAAAGGTACTTTGTGTGTATTCCTCTTCTTCATCATCGGATTGGTGGGATGCCATAAAAGCAACGTTTGCGCATTCGTCATTTTTTGAATTTGAAGATTAACTTACTTCATTATCCTCTTTATTGTTGATGACCGTCATTGGAATATAGGGACCATTTTCTATAGTCTCCCATATGTCATTTCTTTGTGCTTCAAGATATGCCTGCATGCATATTTTCTAGAAATCATAATGTTCGCCAGTAAAACAAGGTGGTTTGTTGCTGCTACTACCATATCTAAAAATAGGTTGTGTGAAAGCCATGAATCGGGGAGCAAATTTCCAGAACCTGCTCTGATGCCAATTGTAAGTACAGAGGCACATCTAAGAAGGGGGGATGAATTAGGTGCTTAAAAACTTTTCTAGTTTTTAGAGTTTTTGTGAATTATTTTTATGATTGTGATTGTGTATGAAAGCTTGTAAATGACAGAAAGTAAAATACGCATAAATTTATCCTGGTTCCCCTTACAACCAAGGATACATCCAGTCCTCTTGCACACCACAAGATATTTTCCACTATGTTAGAATAAGTACAAGTCTAACCCTAAGACTTCTGTTACTAACTTCTAACACTCTCCTTAAGATAGGACACCACTATCTTAGTTTACAATACTTGAAGAATTTACCCCACTTTCTTCGACAATAACTTGAATGATTTTACAACAATGACTTTGATAGAACTTAAGTGAATATACAGTTGATATGTTTTCTTTGTACAATGATAACAATCCAATATAATAATACTTCAAGTGCAGAGAACCTTTGCAATGATATGATAGTGTAAAATATGCACTTGACAACATAAAAGTTTGACTTTTATTGGATCTTAATAATTTTCAAAAAGGTTTCAAGGTTCTGAAGTTAAATCTGAAACTAGGAAGTATTTATACTCCTTAGACATCACTTCAGATTAGTGGCAATTGTTCCCAGAAGATTTGATGAACAAATGCATTGATCCATATAAGATTTGAACTGAAAAATTGCTATGAGATGTTGTCGAATACAGATGTCCAGTTTTATCTACTAACTTCATCTGTATTTGGCTACACATATATGTAGTCGAATACAACTTTAATTTTAACCAAAAACTTGATTTTCAAATATAGTTTATGCATTTTTGACACTTTGAAAATTCTTTTGATGCAAATGCCAAAATACAAAGGTTCTCATTTGCTTTTGAAATGTAATGATATTATATTGCATCATGTACCTTACAATATAAGACTTCTAGTAAATTGATCATAGTTGACTTGATTGTTGACTTTACTTTTGAGCTTGCAACTTTATCATTTTATTTTTGGTCAACATGGATAAGCTTGTATATTTATACTACCGACGGTTACTTTGACAATGGAAACTTCGCTGGACTTCCTTAATCAATATTCACCAACTACATGGGCATATGACCTCATCTCAAGCATGGCTATTTACACGGGGAGAGTAGTGATGACCAATAGGAGGGTCGATGTATTATTTCACATAGGGCTCACACACGAGAGGATTGACTACCCAATACCTTCAGATTTGGTACTCGGGGCTGGTGGTGCGCAGACTGATGCGAGGGATGCTTTAGCTAGAAATGAAATGGAGACCAAAATAGGAGTGGTGACTCCCACTGAGGATTAGGGGGCATTGTGTGTGGACTGAGAGCTTCAAAGAAGGGAAATGAGCCGATGTTGGAGGTTGATGATATTTCAAGATCATCTTGATTGGCTGGGGATCAAGGTTTTGTTGATGAACCATCGGTACCTTGGTTGGTGTCACCTAGGAAGAGTCAGAGCTTTCTTTTCTGGTAGATGATCATCTTCCGACTGTCTCGAAGGTGGAGAGTTGTTTTGAGATCCCAAATCCTCCAAAGCCACGTATCTCGTTGGTGGACCTGACATATGAGGAGACTGAACCCTCTTTTACTGATGAAGAAGAGTAGGTTACTTCTAGGAGGCATACTGCATTAGAGGGGACGTGTGTTGATGTGGTGGTCACCCTTGTTACAATAGTCATTAGTCTTATGATCAGATTAAGATTGTGTATAGGGCTATAGTGCCTCTCTTTTGGCAGTTTTATTTATTTTGTTTTGGGATGATTGTACTGATGACATACTTTAACAATTGACTTTTGTTGTTCGGTCCATGTTCCATTGTTTTTAGGTAACCATGGGGGGATAACATTCTTAGAGCAGCACTTCTACGTAGGTGTCTGCTAGGACTAATAGCCCCGATGTATATTCTAATTTTGTATATTTGTGTTTACTATCTCAAACTACTTTTGCCTACTGGCATGTATGATATATCTATTTATGATCCTTTGTCATTTTAGTGTTGTGATACGTTTTTATATTGAGTTGTTTATTTTTTAAAAAAGAAATATAGTTCATACTTGAGATAAAAGATTCCAATTTCCAATTATGTTGAGGTAATATTTGAAAGAAAAAAATACACTCGAGCTTTTTAAAATTGGGGTATTACAATTTCCAGAAGAAAACAGTCCACAAACCTTCAATATTTAATCTTTCAATCCAGTAACAAATTACAATTAATAGATTATGCATATAATAAGAATGAATTCTTCAAGGAATGGATGAAAGTACAAACAATACCTATATGCAAAACATACAATATCTCGCGTTAACAATTTCAAAACCCTCGTTATTTCAAAACCCTTAAAATGGAATTTTCAAAAGATAATGATTTTGAAATCAACCCAAGAACCCACATGCAATATGTAAAAATGAGTTATACTAGAAAAAGAATCACACTCTTTAACAAGGGAAAAGTTCCTCCTAGAGTTGAACTTTGGTGTTGAAAATGTATTGGTTCCTAGCTCCCACTCCTGTTACTCCTATTTCTATTTAGATTGATCGAATTGGAATTCTTTTTTGATGTAGCGATAAGGAAACTCAATCTCAACTTACATGTAACGTTTCTCTTAGGTTAGAAAACGAAGAACCTTTGGAATGGACAGGGTTTGGTTGAGATGAAGAGATGAGTAGGTGGTTTGAGTAGGTTATGTATTTGTGAAAGAATGATGGAGAGAATAGATAAATTCTACTTTGTATTCATTGGGCTTGAATGACAAGAAAATAAGAGCTTCATTTGTTTTTATTGTGAGGTATTTTTGGTGGAATGAAAATGAAGTGGTGGTGGTGTTTGAAAGTGCAAACACGAGAAGGGGGTTGAATTGTGTTTGCCAAACTTGAATTCTTTTTGTTGTTTTGTTGAGTGTTGATGTAAATTACTTGATGAATAAATAATCAGATTCAGTTGCGGATAATAACAGCATAAGAACACAACGATTTATCCTGGTTCACCATTAACTTGGCTACATCAAGTCACTTCATTCCGAAGGCTTTAATCCACTAATTCAAAACACTTTGAATTACAACATCTGACCTTCCAAGTCAGTCTTCTCAAATGGACTGACAACCCCAGACTTTTGAGGAATAATAACACCTTGACCCTACAAGCCAAGTCTTCTCCTACCAATCTGACAACCCCAGATTGAAGAAGGAATCTACACCACTATCGGGTTAGATTACAATGGTTTGGAACTCTGCAATGTTGCTTCTGGAAAGTTGATTGTTGCACTGTTTCTCGTGATTAGTTGCTTCTAGAAAGCTGATTATAACATTGACTCCCACTCTCTGAAAACACTTAGAGCATATTTATTTTTCGCACAAGTATTTCTCTCTTTTGAACTCTCAGATAACTTTTAATTGTAAGCTTGAGTTGTGTTTTCAGTACCTATTGTTGCGCGTTGAAGCCTCTTTTTATAGCTGCAATATGGGCTTTGTCCAAGCTTAATTTTGAGATGAATCTTGCTCAGATTTTCTTTGAAAATTCTGTTGGCCAATCCTGTTTTACTTTAATTTTGAACCGTATCTTCTTGCTTCATATTTCATTCGAATTTCCTTCAAGTCTTCAGTTATTTTTGAATCAAATCTCCTTAATACTTTGATAAGATTTCTATCAAAAATCAATCAAGTCTTCTTCGAATTTTAACTAAGTCTTCACTGATCTGCATCATGATTTATATCTGGACCATATGATCTGCTGATCTGGACCAAGTCTGGACCATGTGATCTGATGTGTACCATTTTGTTAACTGAATCTGGATAGTGTAACCTTCTGATCTAGACTATGTGATATTTGTTGAGAAAAAATCTCTTTTAATGATAACAAAATTATCTTAAGATTATGATTACACTAATGCGTGCATTTAAGTTTTGTACTAAGAAAGGAACTGGATCCAAAGATCGCAACCTCCTGTCCAAAAGTTTGAATGAATGCTTGAAACAAAGCTGTTAAATCCATAAAGAAAATCTGAAGTTAAAACATCAGAAGCAGAATATCTGGAAAACACCAGAAGCAGAACATCTGGAAAACACCAGAAGCAGAACATCTGGAAAACACCAGAAGCAGAACATATGGGAAACCAGAAGCAGAACATCTGGAAAACACCAGAAGCAGAACATCTGAGAAACCAGAAGCAAAACATCTGGAACAGAAAACCAGAAGTTGAAAACCTAAGAGATGATAACACCAGATAATGCATCCAGAAGATACCAGAGGATGCATCCTGAAATCACCAGAGGATATCTTTGCTGGCCCATATCAGAAGGGAACAAAGTCAGAAGGAGACATGGACTAGACCAGAAGGAAGCCTGCCAGAGGAAGACTGGATCCAGACCAGAAGATATCATAAGTCAGACTTATTCAACAAGTTCTTCTGACCAGAAGATGGCCTGACAGTGAAGTGAAAAAAAACAGTCTTGGATTAATCAGAAGATAAGCTAAAAGGTCCAGACTGAAATATCCTTTGTCCAGAACTAATCCAGACCCAGTACAGTGTTGGTCGAAACTAGAAGGTCAGAATAAATGGCCTGGTGTTGGTCGAAACCAGAAGGTCAGAATAAATGGTCCAGTATTGGCCGAGATCAGAGGATCTCAGCAGACCAGTTTGCTAGCCTAGATTGGTCGATATCAGAAGATGAAAATCATAAATGAATATCAGAAGATATACATCTGAAGATGAATTTCAGAAGAAACATATCAGAGGATAACAAGATGAACATCAAAGGATAAAACTCAGAAAACGAACTTCACATGAAATACACGAGAAAATGAATACCAGAAATTCAGAAGACAAACTTCACATGATAAACATCAGAAAATGAATTCCAGAAAATACACACCAGAAGATAAATATCAGAAGATGAACTCTGGAAGGTAAACATCAGAAGTCAGATACCATAAGGTGAACTTCAGACACCAAAAGAAAATTACCAGAGGATAATTTCTAGCTGCTCATTCATCCTCTCACATTAAGAACAACTAACAGTTCCAGAGTATCAAAAGCTGCATCTTCCACGACCAGAGAAGGGTCATGACTTGGAACCAGAAAAGAGCACGACCAGTTGTTAAAAACATATGGAATGATCTATCCTCCTGGAAAGCTAAGTAAAGAAGTAACCTCCCATGTGCCAGGCTGTAAAAGGACAGAATGGCAAGGCTGTAAATTTGCAACAACAGTGAGGTCCATTACATCTTGAAAAAACGGTCAGAAAGGAAAATTTTCTCGAAGAGAAAGTTTCCTTCTCCCTATAAAAGGAAGGCTGCTCTTCTTCAGCAGATACACACAACTACACGAGCCAAAAACAGAAGAATATCAAGAGACTATCAAGAGCATTATCAATCTCCTTTCAAGCTTTCTATAATCTTACACTAGATCTTTGTAGAAAGTAAATCCCATCAAACTAGTTCATATCATCTTTAGAACTTCAAGTGAGAAACACTTGAAGAGAAATCAGAAGGAAAGAATTGTAAGCTTGGTGAAGCTAAAGAATACACAGTTTGTAATCAACCTCAGTGAGAGGCTGATAGCTTTTGATTCTTAGTGAAAACTCAAAAGAGTGTGAGGACTGGACGTAGCCATCTATGGGTGAACCAGTATAAAAATTCGTGTGTCATTATTCTCTCTCTCTCTGTCAACTTTCAACATCTAATAATCATCTTCTGAAAGAGGACAATAGTTAACAAAATATTAAAAAACCTTGAATATCTCTATTCAAACCCCCTTCTAGTGATATTCTAGCCACTTCAATTGGCATCAGAGCAAGGTTCTCTTAAACTACACCTAACAGTGTAAGAGAAAAAGATCCAAAAAGAAAATATGTCAAAAGCTAAGTATATCCCAGAAGGAGGATCATCCAGCAGACCTCCCTACTTTGATGGAACTGACTACTATCACTGGAAAGGCAAGATGAGATTGTTTCTCATATCTCAAGATAACAACATGTGGCCAGTGGTAGAAAAAGGAAATCATGTCATCAGAATCAATAGTGCAGATCCAACCTCTGACGAAAAACCTCAAACACAATGGACAGCTGAAGAAAATGCCAAGGTACTTCTAAACTCTAAAGCTCATTTATTTCTAACGTGTGCTTTGAGCAGGGAAGAGTATGATAGAGTTGAAGAATGCCAAAGTGCTAAAGAACTATGGGACACCTTGAAGATCCATCATGAAGGTTCAAGTCATGTTAAAGAAGCCAGAATTGACATGGGAGTAAGAGGGTTCGAGTTGTTTGAAATGAAGGAGGAAGAAACAATTGATGAAATGTTCTCAAGACTGACAATCATCCTCAACAACTCAAGGTCTTTGGGAAAAGAATACTCTGTCCAAGAGAGAATAAGAAAGATATTAAGGAGTTTACCAAAGGAATGGAGACCCATGGTGACTGCCATCACAGAAGCAAGAAATTTAGCCACCATGAGGTTAGAAGATCTGGTTGGAACTCTTAGAGCTCATGAACCTCTATTGCTTGCTGATAAACCAAGCAAAAAGGGAAAAATGATTGCATTGAAATCCAGTCAAACTGAAAGTCCATCCTCCAAAAACTCTGAAATTATCTCAAAAAGGGATAACTCAGAATATCCTCTCTCTGAAGAGGAGGATGAACTGGCTCTAATCTCCAGAAGAATCCAAAGAATAATCAACAGAAGAGGACGAGACAAAAGATCCTCTCAGAAAGAAAAGATTGACAAAAGCCAGATAACTTGTTATGGATGCAATAAAATGGGACACTACAAAACTGAGTGTCCTCTAAACAAAAGGAACATAAAAAGATTTCACAACAAGAATAAATCTATGATGGCAACTTAGGATGATAGTGATGAATCATCCTCCGAGCAAGAAAAGGAAGAAGAAGCCAACCTTTGTCTCATGGCTAACTCAGAAGCAGATGAGGTAAGCATCACTGATTTATATCCTTCTTGTGAAAAGTTTGAAATAGAATTTGACAATATCTTGAATGACTCAAACACTTTATCTCAAAAATGTGGTTTTCTTAAAAACTAAAATTATGAAATAAAGAAACTGAATAAGGAACTTCAAGCTAAAAATGAAGAATTTCAAAAATTCATTTTTGACTTGCAGCAATCAAATAAAAAATTGTCTGAGCAAAAAAACACTTTAAACAAAGAGAATGTCAAAATCCATCCTCCTGAAGAGGACACAGAAAAGAAGGACTTGAATTTCAAAGTTGAAGAACTAAAAAATGACATTACCAACTTTGTCAAATCCACAGAAACATTTAAAAAAATTATGGGATCTCAATTTGGTATATTTGACAAAGCTGGAATTGGTTTTAAAAGTTTCAAAAACAAAAACTATATGAAAACTTGTTTCTACCTAAGAACCTAGAGGATAAACCTAAGTGCTCTTTCTGTAAAAAGCATGGACATACTATCAAAGTATGTCTTGCTAAGAAAAAAGCTGAAAGTAACAAAAGGAAATGTTCATTTGGTAATAAGCATGGACATCATGATTCCATTTGCTATCACAAAAAGAAAATCCTTACAAAAGGAAAGACTAACCACCAAGGACCCAATTCTATATGGGTACCTAAATCTCTTCTAAACTCTGACACAGGTACATCCTCTAATCAACAAAAGAAAGCCGTGGTTCTTGGACAGTGGCTGCTCAAGACATATGACAGGAGATAAGCATTGCTTTATCTCTTTGGAATCAAAAGATGGAGGATCAGTCACATTTGGCAACAATGATAAAGCTCAAATCAAAGGAACAGGTATTATTGGTAAAAACAATTCTGCCAAAATTGAAAATGTTCATTATGTTGATGGTTTAAAACATAACTTGCTAAGCATTAGCCAACTTTGTGATAGTGGATTTGAAGTAATTTTTAAACCCACTCTATGCGAGGTTAAGCATTCATCCTCGGGTAGAGTTTTATTCTCAGGCATAAGGAAAAAGAACTTATATGTCTTATATTTAGATGATTTACCTTCTGAATCTTGTTTTATGGCTATTGAAAAGAATAAATGGATTTGGCACAAACGGGCTGGTCATACTAGCCTGAATACTATGTCTAAATTATCAAAATTAGAGTTAGTTAAAGGTCTTCCAAAAATAAATTTTGAAAAGGACAAAGTATGTGAGGCTTGTGCCAAAGGAAAACAAGTTAAAAGTAGCTTTCACTCCAAAAATATTGTTTCAACAAATCAACCACTTGAACTCCTTCATATTGACCTTTTTGGTCCTATCAAAACTCCAAGTCTTAGTGGAAAAAGATATGGATTTGTTATTGTTGATGACTTTTCACGATTTACTTGGGTCTTGTTTTTAAAACACAAAAATGAAGCCTTTGAGGCTTTTCAATATTTTTGTAAGAAGATTCAAAATGAAAAGGGATCAAAGATTATCTCAGTTAGAAGTGATCATGGGGGAGAATTTGAAAATGAGTCTTTTGAAACCTTTTTTGATGAAAATGGTATTTCTCATAATTTTTCTTGTCCAAGAACTCCTCAACAAAATGGAGTTGTTGAAAGGAAAAATAGAACTTTACAACAAATGGCTAGAACTATTCTAAATGAAGCCAACGTTGAAAAATATTTTTGGGCTGAAGCTATCAACACAGCTTGCTATGTTTCAAACCGAGTTTCAATTAGAAAAATTTAAACAAAACTCCACACGAACTTTGGAAAGGTAGAAAACCAAATGTTTCTTATTTTCATATATTTGGATGTTACTGCTACATCCTAAATAATAAAGAAAATTTGGGAAAGTTTGATCCAAAATCTGATAAAGGTATATTTTTGGGATACTCCACATCTTCAAAAGGTTATACAATCTATAATCTTAGAACTCAAACTGTGGAGGAATCCATGCATGTTATTTTTGATGAATTTGATGACTTGTGTTTAGAAAACATGGATAAAAATGAAGAAGATGAAAATACATCCTCTAAAGTTCACAACCCAAATGAGGAGGACATTTCTGATTCAACCTCTCAGCAGCCTCCAAGAGGATGGAAGACTATAACATATCATCTTCCAGATCTGATCATAGGCGATACTACTGACGGAGTTAGAACAAGGCAATCATTGAGAGAAGATTCAATCAACATGGCCATGATATCTCAAGTTGAACCAAAGAACATTGATCAAGCCATAAAAGATCAATCATGGATGAATGCCATGATGGAGGAGTTGTCTCAGTTTGAAAGAAACAAAGTGTGGAATCTTGTGCCCCATCCTCTGGAAAAATCCATCATTGGAACCAAATGGATCTTCAAAAACAAACTGAATGAGGATGGAGAGGTCATACGGAATAAAGCAAGATTAGTGGCACAAGGTTATAACCAACAAGAAGGAATTGATTATGATGAAACATTTGCACCTGTTGCAAGACTCGAAGCAATCAGAATCCTCTTAGCTTATGCCACACATAAAGGAATAAAACTGTATCAAATGGATGTCAAAAGTGCCTTCTTAAATGGATTCTTAAATGAAGAAGTGTATGTTCACCAACCTCTTGGATTCAAGGATAAATAGAAACCAGACCATGTGTACAAGCTCTCAAAAGCTCTTTATGGATTAAAGCAAGCTCCCAGAGCTTGGTATGAAAGGTTGAGTTGCTTTCTGAAAGAGAATGGCTTTTCAAGAGGTCAGATTGATACTACTTTGTTTAAAAAGATTCATAATGAGGACATGTTAATTGTTCAAATTTATGTGGATGACATAATCTTTGGATCCACAAATGAGAAAATGTGCAAAGAATTCTCCAACCTCATGCAAAGCGAGTTTGAAATGAGCATGATGGGAGAATTAAAATTCTTTCTTGGATTACAAATAAAACAGTTAGAATCAGGAATCTTCATTTCTCAAGAAAAATATACCAAGGACGCCTAAAAAAATACAACATGAATCTTGCAAAATCAATGAGCACTCCTATGCATCCATCCTCCTCACTACATCAAGATGATGAAGGAACCTCTATTTCTAAAAAGGAGTAGAGAGGAATGATAGGATCCTTGCTGTACTTAACAGCTAGCAGACCTGACATTGTGTTCTCAGTAGGTTTGTGTGCAAGGTTTCAATCATCCCCTAAAGAATCACACCTCACTGCAGTAAAAAGGATATTCAGGTATCTAGTTGGAACCACAGATCTGGGAATTTGGTACAAAAAGGATTCAAATCTTGATCTTCTGGCATATTGTGATGCTGATTATGCTGGTGACAAAGTTGAGAGGAAAAGCACAAGTGGAGCATGTCAATTTCTGGGCTCATCTCTCTTTAGTTGGGCATGTAAAAAATAGAATACCATAGCTCTCTCCACTACAGAAGCTGAATATGTTTTTGCTGCTCAATGTTGCTCTCAAATTCTCTGGGTAAAAAATCAATTGGAAGACTACTCCTTAAGGTACACAAAAATTCCTATCCTTTGTGACAACACTAGTGCTATTAATCTTTCCAAAAACCCTATTCAACACTCTAGATCTAAACATATTGAAATTAAACATCATTTCTTAAGAGATCATGTTCAAAAAGGAGATGTTGAATTAATTTTTATTGAAACTGAAAATCAACTTGCTGACATTTTCACCAAACCTCTCCAGGAGGATCGTTTCAAAACTATTTTAGAAAAACTTTCCATCTTAAATCTTTCAAAAATTGTCCAAAAATAGTTTTGCAAAATCTGAGGATCATAATGTTATTTTATTTTTAAGAAATAAAAATCTGAGGATGGACAACTCAGAAAAATCTCTATCCTCCTCCAAGATTTGAAAGTTGCAAAAGTCAGAGGCAGGCAAGTCACATCACTGCTGATTACACTCCTTTCTGCAAAAAGGTGCCTCGATTTCAGTTTCTTACTCACTGCCCAATGGATAAGTGACCTGTGCATCTCCCTAGATTGTCATGATTAACCTATGCCTCCTTACTTCTTCCCTCCAATCTGTTCAAATTTTTTCTCTATAAATTAACTCATTTACTCTTTGTAAATATTCAAAACCTCCAGTATTCAAAAATGGCTCGCACCAAATCTGCTGGAAAAAGAAAAATTTCCTCAAACTCTTCTGAAATTCAAACTGAAAACTACTCAAATGACTCTGAGGAAACTCACTCTGATTCTTCAAAAACTCCTTCCTCCAAACCTACCTTTTTAGCTACTTCAAAAAGGAAAGTTATTCAAAATCAACCAGCTTCAAAATCACCCAAAATCCCTCTCTTCGAAAACTCTCTCCTAGAAGCAAAATTTTTAGAAAAATGGCAGAACAAAACTGTTATAAATGGAAAAATTATTGACCTAAAAGGTCTAACTCTAGGAGGAGTTTATGTAGAAGATATCTTTGATCAACTTGGTTGGTCTCCTTTCCTTCTTACCAATGAACCTCAATATCCAAAACTTGTCAGAGCATTCTACACTGCTGCAAATGTGTCCAAAGGGGACAACTGCATCAGTGTTATTTTAAAGGGGGCACATATTGAGCTCACCCCAACTTTTCTATGTCAAATCTTTGACATTCGTGATGAAGGCCCCTATCTTTTTTCTGAAGCGTGGTATTCCAGCTACATGATTACTCGCTCAGCTTTCCTTGCCAACATTTTTATCAATCCTCCAAAGCCCCAAGTTGCATCCAATCTACTTCCAATATGTAGGGTGTTGCACAATATTTGTGTACACTCTGTTGTTCCCAGGGCTGGCAGTTATGAGAAAGTAACTGAGCTGGACATTCTGATTATTCATCACCTCATTTCTGGAACTCCTCTTCATCTTGGAAACATTATCTTTAGGTTCATGGTCAATGCTGCATTTCTTGGGAGATCAGCTCCATATGGAATGATTCTCACCAAAATCTTCAAATTTTTTAATGTACCATTAGAGGATGAACAATCTATCACCTTCAACAATACATTCTCTGCAAGAAATGTTAACCAAATGAGGCTTGATCCCACTGAAAAGCCCTCTCACAAACAGCCATCCAAGAAAAAATCAAAACAGATCTCAACTTCCAATCCACCATCTCAACCTCCAGTCGCATCAAATTCTTCTTCTAACAAAGAACCATATATCCCGTCCTCACCACCCACCAAAAATGTCCACCCTCTTGAACTAATTCAAATTGTCCCTTTTGAAAATCAAAACCATTGTTCAGCAGAAGGTGAAGAGTTCAGTTCACCCTTTCAACTTGTGAAAAACTGTGCCAAACACTTTTTTGATCTCAAAGGCTGACCTCCAGAAACTACGCTTCCGTCTGACCCTCTGGACACATCTCAAAATCTACAAGAACCTTTTTTCTTTCCTTATCCTCCTACTAGTCCTTCACAACCAGCTCAACTCTCATGCACCATGGCTCAAATCTTCTCATCTCCTTCAAAAATGTACTCTACAAATTCTGTCCCTACTCCCTCTGCTCATCAAACCATTTTTGATCCGGCTCCTGCACCACTTCCTGAAGTTACAGGACGATTCAGCTCACTTGAATCCTTCCTGGCTAAATCTGGAGAAAACTCTTCACAAAACAAAGGAACCTGCTCCCAAATGAAAAGCACCAGCATCAATGCTGATCCTATTCCAGATGACTTCACTCCTCCCACCACTGATACCAAGCCTGAACAACGTCGCTCCCACAAAGAACTTCGAGCTCTGAAAAAGATCCGCAAGGATCAGAAAAAACTTTTTTCAACAATGGCCACTTTTCATCAAACTCTGGCACAATTTAGCACTCTACTAGAATGGGTAACAGCGCACCTGGTCAAGCCTATAGCCTATTGCTCCAGAAAGGAACAGGATCCAAAGATCGCAACCTCCTGTCCAAAAGTTTGAATGAATGCTTGAAACAAAGCTGTTAAATCCATAAAGAAAATCTGAAGTTAAAACACCAGAAGCAGAATATCTGGAAAACACCAGAAGCAGAACATCTGGAAAACACTAGAAGCAAAACATCTGGAAAACACCAGAAGCAGAACATCTGGAAAACACCAGAAGCAGAACATCTGATAAACCAGAAGCAAAACATCTGGAACAGAAAACCAGAAGTTGAAGCAAAAAACCTAAGAGTTGAAAACACCAGATAATGCATCCTGAAGATACCAGAGGATGCATCTTGAAATCACTAGAGGATATCTTTGCTGGCCCATATCAGAAGGAAACAAAGTCTGAAGGAGACATGGACCAAACCAGATGGAAGCCTGCCAGAGGAAGACTGGATCCAGACCAGAAGATATCATAAGTTAGACTTATTCAACAAGTTCTTCTGACCAGAAGATGGCCTGACAGTGAAGTGAAAAAAAACAGTCCTGGATTAATCAGAAGAAACATATCAGAGGATAAAAAGATGAACATCAAAGGATAAAACTCAGAAGACGAACTTCACATGAAATACACCAGAAAATGAATACCAGAAATTCAGAAGACAATCTTCACATGATAAACATCAGAAGATGAATTCCAGAAAATACACACCAGAAGATAAATATCAGAAGATGAACTCTGGAAGGTAAACATCAGAAGTCAGATACCATAAGGTGAACTTCAGACACCAAAAGGAAATTACCAGAGGATAATTTCTAGCTGCTCATTCATCCTCTCACATTAAGAACAACTAACAGTTCCAGAGTATCAAAAGCTGCATCTTCCACAACCAGAGAAGGGTCATGACTTGGAACCAGAAAAGAGCACGACCAGTTGTTAAAAACATATGGAATGATCTATCATCCTGGAAAGCCAAGTAAAGAAGTAACCTCCCATGTGCCAAGCTGTAAAAGGACAGAATGGCAAGGCTGTAAATTTGCAACAACAGTGAGGTCCATTACATCTTGAAAAAACGGTCAGAAAGGAAAATTTTCTTGAAGAGAAAGTTTCCTTCTCCCTATAAAAGGAAGGCTGCTCTTCTTCAGCAGATACACACAACTACACGAGCAAAAAACAGAAGAATATCAAGAGGCTATCAAGAGCATTATCAATCTCCTTTGAACCTTTCTATAATCTTACACTTGATCTTTGTAGAAAGTAAATCCTATCAATCTACTTCATATCATCTTTAGAACTTCAAGTGAGAAACACTTGAAGAGAAATCAGAAGGAAAGAATTGTAAGCTTGGTGAAGCTAAAGAATACACAGTTTGTAATCAACCTCAGTGAGAGGCTGATAGCTTTTGATACTTAGTGAAAACTCACAAGAGTGTGAGGACTGGACGTAGCCATCTTTGGGTGAACTAGTATAAAAATTCGTGTGTCATTATTCTCTCTCTCTCTCAACTTTCACATCTGATGATCATCCTCTGAAAGAGGACAGTAGTTAACAAAATATTAAAAAACCTTGAATATCTCTATTCAACATACATGTTAATATAGATTTTAATTTTGATTCTAATTTATAATTTTGAAGAGCTTAAAGGCTCCCCCTCAATTTGTGCAAAGATTTAATTTTGACAAAAGAATGAAAATTAGCAAATTCAAGATCAAACAGATTCATAATAAAGACTTTCATTAGATGAAATCAGATGATAAGTACATAGTAAGATTAAGTCAGCAGATATACAGAAGTACCATATACAAAAAGGACTTCTATCTAATTACAAAAAAGCTTAAACTTAATCTAAAATCTTTAAATTAATTCTCCCCCTTTGTCATGACAAAAAGGAAGGAGAAAAAGATCCTAAGATACCAGATATGGTGAGGATCCTTCTAAAGAAGAAGACTTTGCAGGATCAGGAATAGGTTGAGGAGAAGGAGAATGATGAACAGGAGGAGGAACTAGTCCAAGTTTTGGAGCAAGATGCTCAGTCATCTAGGTTCGCTGCAGGGTGGACTGCAAATCCTGTTGAGTCTGGCGTGCCATGATGGTTTAGAGGGCAGCCATGATCTCAGAGTTGGTGGGTTCTTTTGGTGGAGGAGGAGGCATAGGAGGAGCGGGATTGGTGGAGTTTGTCGGTGTGGAGGCAATGATGACAAGAGGTAAAGGAGTAGAGATGCACTTCTGGTTGATGGAAGGTCTAGGGGTATTAGAAAAAATCAAAAATTAACTTATTCCAAAGAAAAGAAGTAATGATGATGAAAACCTAGGGAAGGAGGATGAAGTGATGCAAAGCATCACTTGACAGTATGTTAGAGCGTCGTTTGGAGGTAGGGGACAAGAGCATTAAATGCCAAGACTTTCCTTTTTCGCTTTGCCTACGCTGAGAGGAAGTGACAACGCAGAGGAGAAAGTTGTTTCTGAAAATGGAGAAAGATGATTGAAAAACGGATATTGATAAACGTTCTCCGTTTTCTGCAAAAGCAGAATTTTAATGAGAATTCTATGGATTTCCCATGATTTTCAGTCTTTCCTTAATTGAATTAAAACTATCCTCAACTAAAGGCTTTGTAAATATATCAGCACGCTGATTTTGTGTATCAACAAATATTAGTTCAATTTTTTTCTTGCTAACATGATCACGAAAAAAATGGTGTTTAATTTTAATGTGTTTTGATCGTGAGTGCTGAAAAGGATTTTCTGATAAATTGATAGCACTCGTATTATCACAATAAATTAGAATGCTTGAGTAACTTATTGTGAAGTCTTCAAGTTGATTCTTAATCCAAATAACTTGTGAGCAACAGTTCGATGCAGAAACATATTCAACTTCGGTGGTTGATAAGGCTATTGTGTTTTGTTTCCTGCAAGACCAGCTTATCAATGCTTCACCCAGGAACTGACATGCTCCACTTGTGCTTTTGTGTTCAATCTTTCTCCAGCATAATCAGCATCACAATAAGCTACAAGATCAAAATGTGAACCTTTTCTATACCAAAGGCTAAGATCAGTAGTACCAACAAGATATCTAAAAATGCGTTTTACGGCTGTTAAATGTGATTCTTTGGGTGCAGATTAAAATCTAGCACATAATCCTACTGCGAATACAATATCAGGCGTACTTGCAATTAGATATAACAAAGAACAAATCATGCCTCTATACTCTTTTTCAAAAATAGATTTTCCATTTTCATCTTTGTCCAATGAAGAAGATGGATGCATAGGAGTAATCATGATTTTGGCTTCATTCGTTTTATATTTTATTAAAAGATCTTTTGTATACTTTTCTTGACAAATAAAAATGCCATCATCATGTTGCTTGATTTGTAAATCAAGAAAGTATTTTAACTCCCCCATCATGCTCATTTCAAATTCACTTTGCATGAGTTTTGAAAAGGCATCACACATTTTCTCATTTGTTGAACCAAAGATAATATCATCAACATACACTTGAACTATGAGTAAATCATTTTTCTTAAAAAGTGTAGTGTCAATGTTTCCTCTGGAAAATCCATTTTTGATTAAGAAGGAACTCAATCTTTCATATCAAGCTCTTGGTGCTTGTTTTAAACCATAAAGAGCTTTGGTAAGTTTAAAAACATGGTTTGGTTTTGATTGATCTTCAAAACTAGGAGGTTGTCGCACATAAACTTGTTCATTTAAAAAACCATTTAAAAAAGCACTTTTAACATCCATTTGAAATAATTTAACAAGCTTATGAGATGCATATGCAAGAAGTATAAGAATAGCTTCTAACCTTGCAACAGGCGCAAACGTTTCGTCGTAATCAATACCTTTTTGTTGATTATAGCCTTGCGCAACCAGCCTTGCTTTGTTACGAATAACTTTGCCTTCTAAATCGAGTTTGTTTCTGAATACCCATCTTGTACTAATGATGGTTTGGTCTGGTGGATAAGGGACCAAAGTCCAGACTTCATTTTTCTCAACCTGAAGCAATTCTTCCTTCATGGCTTCTATCCAAGATTGATCTATTATTGCTTCTTTAATTGATTTGGGTTCAATCTGAGATATCATTGCCATGCTGCATTCCTCATTCTTGAATGACTTTCTTGTTCGAATTCCATCAGCTATATCTCCAATGATTTGAGTTTGAGGATGTCCTTCAATTGTTCTCCAGCTTTTTGGTGGATAATGAAACGGAGATTGTTTATCAATCTCTGTTTCGTGCACATCATTCTGTTGCTACAGACCAGTTTGGATTTCCTCTTCCTCATCCTTTTTACTTAGATCCGACTCATTAAACTCATCAAATAACACGTGCATACTGATTTCTACAACCTTAGTTCTTAGATTAAACACTCGATATCCTTTGGAATTAGTTGCATACCCCAAAAATATAGTTTTGTCTGATTTTGCATCAAACTTTCCAAGAACATTTTTGTTGTTTAAAATGTAACAATAACATCCAAAAATGTGAAAATAAGAGATGTTTGGTTTTCTATTTCTCCATATTTCATAAGGTGTTTTGTTGATGATTGTTCTAATGGATACACGATTTAAAATGTAGCAAGAAGTGTTAATGGCTTCTGCCCAAAAATATCTTTCAACATTTGATTCTTCCAAGATTCTTCTTGCCATTTCTTGAAGTGTTCTATTTTTTCGTTCCACAACTCCATTTTGTTGTGGAGTTCTTGCACAAGATAGATTGTGAGAAATGCCAAGTTCATCAAAGAAGTTTTTAAAAGAGGCATTTATGAATTCTCCTCGATGATCACTTTTTATAGAAATGATGTTGGATTCTTTTTCATTCTGTACCTTTTTGCAAAAAGTTTTAAATTCATCAAATGCGTCATCCTTTTGTTTTAAAAACATTACCCAAGTGTATCTTGAAAAATCATCAACAATGACAAAACCATATCTCATTCCTCCTAGAGTTGTTGTTTTGATTGGCCCAAAAAGCTCTGTTTGTAGTTATAAAATCTTTTGAATGAAAGCTACTCTTGACTTGCTATCCCTTTGCACAAGCTTCACAAACTTTATCTTTATCAAAATTCAACTTGGGCAATCCTCTAACAAGATCTAGTTTAGAGATTTTTGAAATCGTTTTCATACTTATATGTCCAGCCCTTTTATGCCATTACCATTTATCTTTATCGATTGACATAAAACATGATTCATTTGGCAATTCATCAAGATATAGGACATATAAATAGTTCTTTCTATTTCCATAAAATAAAACTTCTCTAGAATCTGTTTTTCTAACTTCATATACTCTTGGTTTGAAGATAACTTCAAAACCATTGTCACATAATTGACATATACTTAGAAGATTATGTTTTAACCCTTCAACGTATTGAACATCAGTTATTTGAGCAGAGTTTGCCTTACCAATAGTTCCTTTGCCTTTGATCTGAGCTTGATTGTTGTTTCCAAAAGTAACAGATCCTCCATCCTTTTTAATGAAGGACATGAAATAGTTTTTATCACCTGTCATGTGTCTTGAACAGCCACTGTCCAAGAACCAAGGCTTTCTCTTGGCACTTTGAAATCCAGTGAAGGTGCAAACACAAGAAGGGGGGTTGAATTGTGTTTGTCAAACTTGAATTATTTTGTTGTTTGTTGAGTGTTGATGCGAATTATTGGATGAATAATTGATCAGACTTAGCAGCAGATAATAACAACTTAAGAACACAGCAATTTATCCTGGTTCACAATTAACTTGGCTACATCCATTTCCTTCATCCTGAAGGCTTTAATCCACTAATTCAAAGAATTTGAATTCCAGCACCTGACCCTCCAAGCTTGTCTTCTCAAACAGCCTGACAACCCCAGACTTTTGAGGAACAAAAACAACACTTTGACTCTACAAGTCAAGTCTTCTCCTACCAATCTGACAACCCCAGATTGAAGAAGGAATCTACACCACTATCGGGTTTGATTACAAGGGTTTGGAACTCTGCAAAGCTGCTTCTAGAAAGCTGTTGCTGCACTGAATTTCTCTCTCGAAAACACTTAGAAATTTTTTGCTTTTGCACTCAAGTGATTCTCTCTTTTGAATTCTCTGATTGTGTTGAATATGAAGCCTGAGTTCTTGTGTTTTTCGATGCTTGATGTTGCTGCCTGAAGCCCCCTTATATAGCTGCAAATTTGGCTTTATCCATGCTTAAATTCAAAATAGATCTTGCTTAGATTTCCTTCGAGAATATTGTTGGCCAATCTTGTTTGACTTAAATAAAAATCGTATTTTTTTAACTTCAGATTGCATTTTAAAATTCTGTTGACCAATCTTGTTTCTTTTAATTTCAAACCATATCTTTTTAAGCTTCATATTGCATTCGACTTTTTTCAAGTCTTCAGTAATTTTTGAATCAAATCCCCTTAATACTTTGATCAAATTTCTATCAAAATTTAATCAAGTCTTCTTCGAATTTTAATCAAGTCTTCACTGATTTGCATCATGATTTAAATTCTAGACCGTATGATATTCTGATCTCGACCAACTCTGGACTATGTAATCTGATCTGCGCCAATTCTATGATCCTCTGATCTCGGGCAACACTGGATCATATGATTCTGATCTGTACTATTTTTATGATCTTCTGATCTCGGCCAACACTGGACCACGATACTTAAATCTGGACCATTGATCTAAACATTTACCCTATGATCTGGACCAAGTCTAGACTGAGTCTGGATTGAATCTAAATTAAATCTTGACTTAAGATATTTTACTCTGGACCATTTATCTTTTAATCTGGACATTTATCCTCTGATTTGGATGAAGTCATGATTGAGTCTTGATTGAATCTGAATTAAATATGGACTTATGATATTTTAATCTGGATCATTGATCTTTTAATCTGGACATTTTTCATCTGATCTGGATCAAGTCTGGATTAAATCTAGACAATCATTTCTTCTAATCTGAACTGAGTTTTATGTTCTGGACCATGCTATCTTCTGGTCTGGACCAAGTCATTTGTTATGGACAAGTTATCTTCTACTCTGGACCAAGTCTGGATTAAGTCTCGACTGATTCTTATGTTCACGACCAAGCTATATTCTGGTCAGGATTAAGTGTGCACCAAGTCTGACTTATGATTCCTTTTGGTCTGGACCAAGTCTCCCTTTGACAAGCTTCCTTCTGGTCTTGACCAAGTCTCCTTCTGAACTATGCTTCCTTCTGATTTGGGCCAAGAAAGATATCCTCTGATGATGTTATTTGACCTTTGATGACATCCTCTGATATCCTCTGGACGTGTATCCTCTGGTGTCCTCTGGATGCATCATCTGGTACCCTATGGATGCATTATCTGGCCTAACCTTCTATTGACATTTCTATCATATGGTTGCTTCCTCTGGATGTATCTTTTGGTGGTGTCATTCTCTGATTTTGGACAGCTTCTGATTTGTTCTTCTAAGTCAAAATACTATTTACATAAAATACTTTTGTTAACATCAAAACTTTGATTGATTGAACCAACTTGGTTCCAACAATCTCCCCCTTTTTGATGATGACAAAACTGTATTTTTTATAACTATTTTTCTTTCTTTTGACTTTGACTCCCCCTAGGACTAAGCTTTATTTTGACTTTTTCTCTCCCTAAGTCTAATGCCCCAGATTCTTTATCAAATACATCTTATCCCCCTTTGTCATCAGACAAAAAGGTTGGAAGGAAGAAAGTAGATCTTCTGTTTTTTGTTTTTTTTTGTTTTTATTGAAAACCAATACATGATAATAACAGTAAAATAACATACAAAAAAAATTAAACTGAGCTATTTGTCAGGAATGAAAGTAAGATTAATTTTTTTCTTGATGAAGTCAAACTTATCTTCAAGTAGTGGTTTAGTGAATAAGTCAGGCCATTGATGGTGAGTGTCTACAAACTGGATGTTGAGTATTCCTTTTTTAACATAATCTCTGATGAAGTGGTGTTTGATTTCTATGTGCTTGGCTCTAGAATGAAGGATATGGTTTTTGGTTAGGTTGATGGCTGAAGTGTTGTCACAGTATAAAGGAATGTTGTTTTCCATGATTTTGTAATCTTCCAGCTGATGTTTCATCCAAATAAGTTGACAGTTGCATCCGGCTGCTGAAATGTATTCAACTTCTGCTGTTGACATAGCAATGGTGCTTTGTCTCTTGCTTGACCAGGATATTAAATTGTCTCCTAAGAATGTGCAGTTTCCACTTGTACTCTTTCTTTCGAGTTTATCTCCAGCATAATCAGAGTCACAGTATCCACTCAGTTTGTATGTAGGATTTTTCTTGTAGAACAAGGTGAGGTTGGTAGTGTCTTTTAGGTATCTAAGGATTCTCTTAACGACAGTTAAATGGGATTCCCTAGGGTCAGACTCATATCTAGCACATACGCATACACTGTACATAATATCAGGTCTTAAAGAAGTGAGATAGAGTAGAGATCCTATCATACCTCTGTAGGATTTTTGATCAACTTTTTGGCCTGAGTCATCCTTTTGAAGTGAGCAGGTAAGGTGCATTGGGGTAGCCATAGGTTTGCAGTTACTCATCTTAAATTCTTGAGAAGTTCTTTTGTATATTTTGATTGATGAATGTATATACCTTTTTGACTTTGCTGAATTTGAATTCCTAGGAAGAACTTAAGTTCTCTCATCATGCTCATTTGAAATTCTTGCTGCATCAATTTATAAATTCTTGGCAGAGAGTGCCATTAGTAGATCCAAAGATAATATCATCAACATAAACTTGAATAATCAAAATATCATCTTTTATTGATTTTCTAAAGAGAGTATTGTCTACTTGTCCTCTTTCAAAGTTATTTTTAAGTAAGAAGTTACTGAGTCTATCATACCATGCCCTAGATGCTTATTTTAAACTATACAAATATTTTTTAAGTTTAAAAACATAGTTTGGAAATTCAAAAATTTCAAAACCGGGGGGTTGTTTAACATAGACTTCTTCACTTATATAACCATTTAAAAATGCGCTTTTAACATCCATTTGAAATAATGACATGTTATTATTAGCAGCAAAGGAAAGTAGGATACGTATAGCTTCTAACCTGGCCACTGGAGCAAAAGTCTCAGTGTAGTCAATTCCTTCTTGCTGACTGCAGCCTTGTACAACTTCTCCTTTTTCATTTAGCTTGTTTTTGAAAACCCACTTGGTTCCAATAATGTTCTTTTCTGTCTTGGAACTAGATCCCAAACATCATTCCTTTCAAATTCATTTAACTCCTCTTGCATGGCAAGAATTCATCCATCTTCCTTCTGTGCTTCATCAACAGATGTAGGCTCAATGGATGAGAGTAAGCCAAACAAACTGGTTTCTTTAAGTAATGATCTTGTCCGTAAGGGATCACTTGCACTCCCAATGATTAGAGTTTCAGGATGTGAAGACTTGTACTTCCATCCATATCTTCCTTCTGACTTATCTTCAGATTCATCCTTTGAAGATTTGTCGGGTTCTTCTGTTTTGCTTTCATCCTCCACCTTTTCAAGCTCTCTTGGCTTGTCTGCATCAGCTTCCTTTGATTCTGGTAAACCTGCACTATCATCATCTTGCTTTGACTTTTCAAGGTCAAGCTACTTATCATCAAATTTTACATGTATGGATTCTTCCACAGTATTTGTTTCTCTGTTAAACACTCTATATGCTTTGGATCTTTCAAAGTAACCAATGAAGGTACACTTTTGAGATGAGAATCAAATTTTCCAAGATTGTCTTTAGTGTTCAACATATAACAAGTACAACCAAATTGTTTAAAATAAGAGATGTTAGGCTTTTTACCTTTCCGCAGTTCATAAGTTGTTTTATTCAAAATGGATCTAATATAAACTCTATTTTGAATATAACATGCGGTATTAATTGCTTTTGCCCAAAAGTGTTTTGCAACATTCATAGCATTTAGCATTGTTCTGCCCATTTCTTGGAGTGATCTATTTTTTCTTTCTACAACTCCATTTTGTTGGGGTGTTCTAGGAGAAGAAAAGCTGTGAGAGATTCCATTCTCATCACATAAAATTTCAAAGAATTTGTTCTGAAATTCTCCTCCATGATCACTTCTAATTGTTATAATTTTAAGACCTTTTCATTCATTGTTTGTTTGCAAAAAGTGATAAACACTTTGTGGGATTCATCCTTACTTATTAAAATTTTTACCCATGTCCACCTAGTGTAGTCATCTACAATAACAAACCCATATTTCTTACCACTCAGAGATGCTGTTTTTACTGGCCCAAATAGATCTATGTGTAATAACTCAAGGGGTTTTGAGGTAGATATTGAGTTTTTAGAATTGAAAGAATTTTTTGTTTGTTTTCCCTTTTGACAAGCTTCACACATAATTTCAGTTTTGTAGCTTAGCTTATGTAGACCTCTCACCAGTTGAAGTTTATTTAGTTTTGAAACTAATCTAAGGTTAGCATGACCTAATCTCTTGTGCCAAATTAATTTTTCCTCATTTAATGACACTAGACACTTAACCTGTTGTTTCTCTAGACTAGACAGATTTATCTTGTAAATATTGTTTTGCCTGTAACCTGTGAAGAGTACTAATCCATCCTTCTGACGAATAGCTTTGCATGTTTTTTGATTAAAAATAATATCATAATTATTATCACTTAATTGACTAATACTTAATAAATTGTGCCTAAGACCTTTGACTAGTAGTACATCTTTAATAGAGGAAGAAGTACCATTACCAACCGTGCCTCGACCAATGATTTGGCCTTTTTGCTATCCTCCAAAAGCCATTGTCCCTCCTTTGCTCAAAGTTAGTTCTTGGAACTTAGACTTTTCTCCTGTCATATGTCGCCAGCATCCACTGTCCAGGTACCATGACTGGTCTTTCAACTTGATTGCTGAGGATATCTGCAACAAAGATAATTTTGTTTTTATGTACCCAAATCTGGTTGGGTCCAGGTTTGTTAGTCTTGAAAGGTTTCTTGTCCTTCCTTGATTTTATCATGGGACAAGACAATTTGGAGTGACCTTTCTTAGCACAAACAGCACATAAAACATCAGAGGAAATAGGTTTAGTTACAGTTACAGTTTCATCAAATCCTATGCCTCTTTTACCATTGTTACTAACTCCATAGATCATAGTAGCATATTTTCTTCTTTCCATACTATTAACAATAAAATCTTGTAAAACTTGTTCATGCATATCAGAATTACATATAGTATTTGATGTTGAACAAATATTACTTTTTAGAGTTAGGTTTTCATATTTAAGCTCAGCAATTTCAGTTTTAAGAGTTGCATTTTTTGTTTTACATTTTGCATTTGGATTCTTTAAAACATCAATTTCTTTGGTTAGAGTCTTATTTTCTTCCCTATGTTTTTTCAGTTTTAAAGACTGTTTGTTATTGATAGTTAAAATATCATTCATTGCAGTAATCAAATCAGATCGAGTGATTTCAGAAAATACCTCTTTTTCATCTTCTGATGATTCACTTTCAGAATCAGATTTTGTATCGCATCCAGAGGCAATATCTGTGTGAGCCATTAGAGCTAGTTCTATTTCTGATTCATTTCCAGAATCAGAGTCTGGGTTGGATCCAGAGGCAGAATGAGTGTGAGTCATTAGTCCTAATTCTGCTTCTTCTGATTTACTTTCAGAGTTGGTTCTAGAGGCAGAAAGTATGTGAGCTATCATGGCTAATTCTGCTTCTTCATCTTCAGAGGATTCATCAAAGTCATCCCATGTTGCCATTAGATTCTTCTTCTTGTGTCTGGAGTTTTTCTGCTGATTTTTTCCTTTCTCCAGATTTTTACATGCTGACTTGATGTGCCCAGGTTCATTGCATCCATAGCTTATGATGCTCTTCTTGTCTTGTTCATCCTTTCCTCTGTTGGATTGCTTGAAATTCTCTGGGGATACTTCTTCCTTCTGCCTTGCCACATTTTCAGAATCTTTTTGGTTATGAAGGCAATGTCTTCTGCTTCATATTTCTGATTCTGGTCCTCAGAATCACTATCTTCTGATTCTGTTTCTACTTCAGCTTTTAGAACTTTCTTCCATTTGGACTTTAAGGCTAGGGTTTTATTCTTCTTCTTGGGTTCATCATCTAGCTGATTAATTCATCCAGCTTTAGAGTGTTCAAGTCCTTTGCTTCCTGAATGGAAGTGACCTTTGGTCTCCACTTCGGTGGCAGACATCTAACGATTTTCTTCACGTGGTCAGCAGTGGTATAGCTCTTCTTGAGTACTCTTAATCCTGACACCAGAGTCTAAAATCTGGAAAACACTGCTTCAATGTCTTCATCTTCTTCCATCTTGAACAGCTCGTACTTCTTGACTAGGATGTTGGCTTTTGCTTCTTGAAATTGTTTGCTGCCTTTGTAAGTCAGAACCAGAGTATCATAGATGCTCTTTGCTGTTTTCTTGTTAGTGCATTTGCCAAACTCCTTGAATGTGATTACATTGATCATGAACATTCTGGATTTGTGATGTAGCTTAAACATCTTCTTCTGGTCAGCATCAAAATCTTTCCTTGGGATTTTAACACCATCAGCATCTCTTGGAACAGTATAGCCACTTTCCACAATGTCCCAAAGTTCGGGATCCTGTGAGAAAAAGAAACTCTTCAGCCTGTCCTTCCAGTACTCGAATCGTTCCCCATCAAATATAGGTGGTCTGTTGATGTTTCCTCCAATAGCTTCTTCATTGTTTCCAGACATGTTGAACCCGTGGATCTTTCCTCAAACACTGTAAAGTGCTCAGTCTTGAGACCGAGCTCTGATGCCAATTGAAGGTGCAAACACGAGAAAGAGTATTGAATTGTGTTTATCAAACTTGAATTCTTTTGCTGTTTTTTGAGTGTTGATGCGAATTATTGGATGAATAATTGATCTGACTTAGCAGCGGATAATAACAACTTAAGAACACAGCAATTTATCCTGGTTCACCATTAACTGAAGGCTTTAATCCACTAATTTAAAGACTTTGAATTACAGCACCTGACCCTCCAAGCCAGTCTTCTCAAACAGCCTGACAACCCAGACTTTTGAGGAACAAAAACAACACCTTGACTCTACAAGTGAAGTCTTCTCCTACCAATCTGACAACCCCATATTGAAGAAGGAATCTACACCACTACGGGTTTGATTACAAGGGTTTGGAATTCTGCAAATTTCCTTCTAGAAAGCTGATTGTTGCACTGAATTTCTCTCTCGAAAACACTTAGAAATTTTTTTCTTTTGCACTCAAGTGATTCTCTCTTTTGAACTCTCTGATTGTGTTGAATATGAAGCTTGAGTTCTTGTCTTTTTCGATGCTTGTTGCTGCTGCCTGAAGCCCCCTTATAGAGCTGCAAATTTGGCTTTGTCCAAGCTTAAATTTGAAATAGATCTTGCTTAGATTTCCTTTGAAAATATTGTTAGCCAATCCTGTTTCACTTAAATAAAAATCGTATCTTTTTAACTTCAGATTGCATTTGAAAATTCTGTTGACCAATCTTGTTTCTTTTAATTTCGAACCATATCTTTTTAAGATTCAGATTGCATTAGAATTTCTTCAAGTCTTCAGTAATTTTTGAATCAAATCCCCTTAATACTTTGATCAAATTTCTATCAAAATTTAATCAAGTCTTCTTCGAATTTTAATCAAGTCTTCACTGATTTGCATCATGATTTAAATTCTGGACCGTATGATCTTCTGATCTGGACCAACTTTGGACTATGTAATCTAATCTACGCCAATTATGTGAACCTCTGATCTCGGCCAACACTGGATCATATGATCTGAACTATTTTATGATCTTCTTATCTCGGCCAACATTGGACTATGTAATCCGATCTACGCAATTCTGTGATCATCTGATCTCGGCCAAAACTGGATCATATGATTCTGATCCGTACTATTTTTATGATCTTCCGATCTCGGCCAACACTGGACCATGATACTTAAATCTGGACCATTGATCTGAACATTTACCCTCTGATTAGGACCAAGTCTGGACTGAGTCTGGATTGAATCTAAATTAAATCTGGACTTATGATATTTTAATCTGGACCATTTATATTTTAATTTTGACATTTATCCTCTGATCTGGATCAAGTCATGACTGAGTCTCGATTGAATCTAAATTAAATATGGACTTATGATATTTTAATCTCGACCATTGATCTTTTAATCTGGACATTTTTCCTCTGATCTTGATCAAGTCTGGGTTAAATCTAGACAATCATTTCTTTTGATATGGTCTAAGTTTTATGTTCTGGACCATGCTATCTTCTGGTCTGGACCAAGTCTAGACCAAGTCATTTGTTCTGGATCAGTTATATTCTGCTCTGGACCATGTTTGTATTAAGTCTGGACTGATTCTTATGTTCACAACCAAGCTATCTTCTGGTCAGGATTAAGTCTGGACCAAGTCTGACTTATGATTCCTTCTGGTCTGGACCAAGTCTCCCTCTGACAAGCTTCCTTCTGGTCTGGACCAACTCTCTTTCTGAACTCTGCTTCCTTCTGATCTGGGCCAAGAAAGATATCCTCTGATGATGTTATTTAACCTTTGGTGACATCCTCTGATATCCTCTGGAGGTGTATCCTCTGGTGTCCTCTAGATGCATCCTCTGGTATCCTCTGGATGCATTATCTGGCCTAACCTTCTGGTGACATTTAGATCCTCTGGTTGCTTCCTCTGGATGTATCTTCTGGTGGTGTCATCCTCTGATTTTGAACAACTTCTGATTTGTTCTTCTAAGTCAAAATACTATTTACATAAAATACTTTTGTTAACATCAAAACTTTGATTGATCGAACCAACTTGGTTCCAACATCCAACCTATATAAGAGTTCACATCCATTTTAGGTACCCACTTTGTCTTGGGTCCTTGAGAGTTAGTCTTAATAATTTCTTTCTTCTTGAAATAACATATTGACTATTGATGACCAAATTTGAGACAGTAGGAGCATTTGATTGTTGGTCTTGGTATTGATTTTGAAATCTGGGTTTTAAAAGGCTTTAATATTGATTTTACAAATGTTCCATATCGTTCTCCTTTTTTCAAACTTTATGGAGAAAGTTCAATATTTATTCCAGAACTTTCTCCGTTATGAGAACAGTCTGGAGAACATTTTACCTTTTGCAGTTTTTTCAAAATTGGTTCTCTATTTGCAGAACTTTCTTTCCTTTTAAACATCATTCTGTTCTTAATCTTTTCATCCCATTTTTTAAAGTAGCAAGCAAATTCCAAATGTCCAAGTTTTTTACAGTATGAACATTTTTTTTTACATTTTTTATCTTGCTTTCCGGAATAAAAAAGTTTTCATACATTTTGGTTTTTTGAGTTTGATTGAAACCAAGACCAGCTTTATCAAATATTCCTATTTGTGATCCCATGATTTTTTGAAATGTTTCAGTAGCTTTAATAAAATTTACCAAATCAGTTTTCAAAATTTCATTTTTAGATTTAAGGAGAACGTTCTACGTTTTAGCTACAGAACGTTCTTGACCTTTCTGATTTTCACAACTTTGCTGTTTTGATTCTCTCAGTTTTTGAATGGTATTCTTGAGAATATCAATCATAGCCTGAGCCTTTTCTTTTTCTTTAAAAACTTGTTCTTTCAAAGAACTACATTTTTGAATGAGAAAGTTTGAATCATTTAGCAAGTTGTCAATTTTTTTTCCCATTTGTTCACATAAAGAGCAAGAGTTAGAATTTGTTACTTATCTTCTTTTGTATCTGCCATCAAGCAATATGTTGGCTTCTTCTCCTTCTTCTGTGTCTGATTCTTCTGAATCATCATATGTGGCCAACATTGATTTCTTTTTGAATGGAAATCGTTTTGGTGTTTTCTTATTCAAGGGACATTCAGCTTTGTAATGTCCTAACTTATTACAACCAAAACATGTGATCTGGCTTTTGTCTGTTTCTGTTCTAGGATTTTTATTTGGAAATCCCTTCTTGATTTGATGTCTCCTTCTCATCATTCTTTGTATTCTTCTGGTGAGAAGAGCAATTTCTTCATCAGCATCTTCTTGTCCAAAGCACACGATAAGAATAATTGAGCTTTAGAATTTAGGAGTACCTTAGCTTTATCATCAACAGTCCAGTCTGCTTCTTTCTTCTCTGCTAAAGTTGAATCTTCTTGATTTATTCTTGAAATGTAATTTCCATTAATTATGATGTTCCACATGCTTGTGTCTTGTGATTTAAGAAACATCTGCATTTTGCTTTTCCAGAAATAGTAACCAGTACCATCAAAGAATGGTGGTCTATTTGAGGATCCTCACTCAACAATGTATTTTGCTTTGGACATTTTTCTGGATCTTTTTCTCTAACACTTGTTAGGTGTTCTTTTAGAGACCGTGCTCTAATGCCAATTGAAGTAGCAAAATTGATTTACAAGGAAGGCTGTTTGAATTGTAAATCTCACTTTTTGAAATTTCCTGAAAAAAAATAAGATTTGAACTCAAGAATGTTCTTGGTTAAGAAAGTAGAAAACGGAGAACGTTCTTGCTTTTATCAGAAAATCGGAGAACCTTTTTTATTAGTTATAAATCAAAAAATAGTTTGTATTTTCATTTTGAAAAACAATCAAACTAAATAAAGAGATACGTTCAGTCCTCACAATTGTGAGATTTTCCACTAAGTGTTTAAAACAAGAACCTTTTTGGTTTTACAACACCTAGCTTAGATCAACCTTGATCTTTGTTACAGACTTTAATCCAATTTTACCCAAAAAAAGATTAATCAAATCACCTACCAACCTTGATGTGATTTCTTACTGCAACACAGCGAGTTTAAAACACAGCGCGAGTGTATTTTTTTTTTAAAACGAATAAATAAATAAAAAAGTTTTCAAAATTAAATTCAAGGGAATTAAAATCAATTCAAATTAAATATCATTCGACCTTGTAATCCAAAATACTAAGGTAATTAAACAACAACATCACGATTAATCGAATAAGATATTTTTGGGAAATTGATCTTTATAATATACTAAAATAAAGATACATCAAAGCTGGATTCTCAATCCACCAAAATATTTATCACAGTGCGGAAAAGTTTTACAATAATTCCCAAAATAAATATTTACAACCACTGAGCTCAAAATCCTATACATAAGTCTAAACTGATCATACACTAAGCTACAGTAGCCCGGTTTCCACCGCATCATCCACAAGTCTTATCTTCACCCAGCTATTCATCCCTTTACGTAGTCCACAATGTAAAGATCAAGGAAAATTAACGACCTTCCCTGTCGTTAGTGTGACCCTCGGGGGTACGGGATTGATTAACATCTGAGGGCAAAGCCCAATTTTCCACAATAATTCTAAAGGGTCACCGACCGAAATTAACAAATACCACATAGCATTTATATCAGCAATAACAAACATATTTATGGCACATCATAAAACAATGATGATAAATAAGGATGCTCAATTTTGAAAATACATGACATTTGTACCTTTTCAAACAGTAACCAATTTAATATGAAAATCATGTTGTAAGCACAAACATCAATTCAGTAATCACACCAATTCATTAGAAGTTCCATATTTCAAAAAGTACTTACACACACAACAATTTTCAACCATCATCATATAACCAAAACGTGACCCACTGGTCAATCACCCCGATGCAATATGTATATGCTCATGAACACATTCTCTTGGATTCACCAAGGTGCAGTCGCTCAACAGACCAGCACGCTCAACAGACCAGCACATTTACATATGTAAGACTTTAACGGCCCTCAAGACCAGGGTGCAATCGCTCACAGATCAGCACCAGTGCAGTCGCTCACAGACCAGCACGTTTGACATAAACCAAGGTACAATCGCTCACAGATCAGTACCTAGTGCAGTCGCTCACAGACCAGCACTCCAGCAATTGCTCACAGATCAGCACGTGGTTGCGCATTTCAGGGTACAGACGCTCACAATCCAATACCAGTGCAGTCGCTCATAGACCAGCACTTATATACCAAGGTACAATCGCTAACAGATCAGTACCTAGTGCAATCGCTCACAGATCAGCACTCGTGCAATCGCTCACAGATCAACACGTGTTTGCGCATTACTCTGTGGCCCATTGCGGGTACCACTTGACTATGCAATGCATGAATATGCAGTGTTTTACTTCACTAGAAAAGGTATGCAACATCAGTAAAATTCATGCATTTCCATCATTTTTCAAAACATTTCAACACAATCAATGATTAACCATTCAAGCAAACATTATCACTTTGCATTACTTCAAGGTTCCACTCTTAATTATCAAAAGTCTTTACCCAACTCTCAAAATTCTGAACTAGTGTTTAAAATTGAAATTTTCTGGAAAAACGAATCTGTATTCGAATACAGCTTCATTGTATTCGAATACAGAAGCCAAACAGGGCAGAATCAACACCCTGTATTCGAAAACAGACTCCTTGTATTCGAATACAGAGGCTTTCACAGTGCAAAAGTCAGAATTTCCACAACTTCAGTAAAGTCTCAAAAACTTCATCACTACCACTTCAAAACTATCACAAAAGTTCCATTTTTATTCACCACAAACCTTCCCAAGGTACCCCAACACTTAACGTTTATAAAACAATGTCTGAAAAATACGAATCTATATTCGAATACAGAAGCTAAAATAGTGAAAAATCAGCATTCTGTATTCGAATACGAGGTTGTCGTAGTCGAATACAGATGCTAAGTTAGTGGCAAAAGTTGCAAATCTGTATTCGGCTACAGAGGGTCGTAGTCGATTACAGATGCTAAAACAGAAGCAAAAATTGCTAATCTGTATTCGACTACAGAGAGTCGTAGTCGAATACAGATGCTAAGTCATAAGCAAAATTGGCAAATCTGTATTCGACAACAGAGGGTCGTAGTCGAATACAAGTTCAAAAATCTGAAGAAAACAGAAGCTTTGCAGGCTGTATTTGAATACACTCAAGCCGTATTCGACTACACCTTCGAATTCAGTGAAATTTTCTTAAAACTTCAACACATTTTCAAAACCTTTTCTTTTGAAAAACCAACCCAACACCAGAATCATATTTATCACTCTTTAGACACCTCAAAACTCAGAACATTTTTCATTAAACATCAACAATAGATTTTTAACAAAACAATATCAGAAACAGAATCATCATTACCAGAAAAACCTCACTGATTTTCTTAAATCACCAAAACAGAAAGTCAACTATAAAATAGTTCCATACAAACTAACTCAAGCATTTGGATCATCTCCAAAACAACACCAAACAAATCATCATTCAACACAACAGAATAATTTCTTACTCAACACAACAAACAAACATCATCAACACAATAAATTCCTTCATTGAAAAAAGCAAGAACATCAAACAGTTTGATTTCCAAACCCTAACACAATGTTTTTCACAAACATAAACCAATAATCATTTATCACACATGCATTTACAGCCCTAAATACAATCTAGAAAGTTGGAAGGTGCCCTTACCTTAATTGCGTTCTCTTTGCTCGATTAAGCTTCTGCGACAAAAGTCGACGATACTCCTGTTCGCGTTCGCCGCTACGAAAGTTAGTTCTTTAGCTCCGTAACGATCAGAGGAATAACTTTCGTACTCGACACTTTCTGATTCGACACTCAGATTTTTAAGAAAAATGTCTTTTGAGTAAACTGTTTTTCTTCACCAATACCCCAAAAATATTAGAAGAAGAAGATAATAAAGTAGAATTCTGGCGCAGTAGAGGAAAGAAGAGAAAGCTTCTCACTTATATCCACATAAATGCAGACTGACACAGTAGAGGAAAGAAGGAATTGTTTCTTTCTTAATAAATATCTACGCCACCTCACCCAACACTTATATTAAAATATCTTTTGATCCTCCAATACTTAACCCGTCTCGTCGTAATTAGCAGAGAATATCTTAATTAACGGCCCGATAATTTAATTACTCGAAATTAAATTAATTCATCCATTATCCAATCATTTTAATTCCACCTCCAAATCAATTATATATATATAAATTTACACAAAACATCCATATATTGAATATTTTACAAATATTCCCAAATACACTTAAAATTAAATCTGAATTAAATTTTAAATTTAAGGGTCTTACACTTACAATCTACCCCACACTATACTAAACTCTTATAGTTTGAGTTTTACAATAATGATGAGATTGTTTTGTTAGAATCTGAGATGTCTCAACTCTTGTTTGAGATTCGATTCTTTACAAAGAATTCAGTACAATTATATCAGAGTAAATAAGAATTGATCAAACTGATTCTTTTGAGTGATTTGAGAGTTTCAAGTATTTCAATGTGAATGATTTTTATGAGACTAGTTAGCACTTGAACTTCTGCATTTTCCCTGAGCTTTGACCTTCCTTTTATAGTCGTGAGAGAAGTAAATAGAGGTGAATAAAGTCTTTGGTAGTGCTCTTGTTAGGCTTGACCAAAGGCAATATTTCTAATTAAAAATAATCTAGCTTTTGACTATTTTTAATTTCTGTTTTAACTAGGCTGAAATCATTTGTTCTTGATCAGATTTTTCTTTCATACTCTGATTTTTTGCATCTGATAGTATCCTCTGATGATATCCTCTAATGGTATCCTCTGATGGTATCCTCTAGTGGTATCCTATGATGATATCCTTTGGTGGTTTCCTCTGATGATATCCCTCTAATGATATCCTCTGATTATATCCTCTAATTGTATCTTCTAGAGGTATCCTATGGTGACATCATCCTCTGGTGGCATCCTCTAGTGATATCCTCTGGTAACGTCATCCTCTGGTTATATCCTCTGGTATCATCTTCGAATGACATCCACTGGTGGCAGCTTCGGGTAACATCCTATGGTGACAGCTTTTGGAGAACATTCTCCGTTTTCCAGATTGCGTCAAGAGTGTTCTCTGTTCTTTATTATGCTGATTCCTTGGCTTTTCTTGAATCCTATCTTTGAATTAATACACTCAAAATCACAGGTTAAATTAGCATAAAATTTAGAATCATAATTAACGATCATAATTAACCATTGTTTATTTTCATCAAAACTTTTAAAATGAGAGTTTGTCTTAACAATGTTGTCACAATATGCATTAAGTTTATATGTAGGAGTTTTCTTCTATAACAGGGTGAGATTGGTAGGGCCTTTTAGGTATCTCTGTAGGATTTTTTTCCTTAATCATCCTTTTTCAAGTGAGCTAGTAGGGTGCATTGGGGTAGCCATAGGTTTGCAATCACTCATCTTAAACTTGTTGAGAAGCTCTTTTGTATATTTTGTTTGATGAATGTATAGACCTTTTTGACTTTGCTGAATTTGAATCCTTAAGAAGAACTTAAGTTCTCCTATCATGCTCATTTGAAATTCCTGCCGCATCAATTTAGACAATTCTTTGCAGAGAGTGCCATTAGTAGATCCAAAGATAATATCATCAATATAAACTTGAATGATCAGAATAGCATCTTTAATTGATTTTCTAAAAACTGTATTGTCTACTTGTCCTCTTTCAAAGTTTTTTTTTAGTAAGAAGTGACTAAGTCTATCATACCATGCCCTAGGTGCTTGTTTTAAACCATACAAAGATTTTTATGTTTAAAAACATGGTTTGGAAATTCAGAACTTTCAAAACTTGGGGGTTGTTTAACATAGACTTCTTCACTTATATAACGATTTAAAAATGCACTTTTGACATCCATTTGAAATAACGAAATGTTATTTTAACCAGCAAAGGAAAGTAAGATACAAATAGCTTCTAACTTGGCCACTGGAGCAAATGTTTCAGTGTAGTCAATACCTTCTTGCTGACTGTATCCTTGTGCAACATGTAACACCCCAAGTTTAAAACACAGCGCGAGTGTATTTTTTATTTTTTTTAAAACGAATAGATAAATAAAAGAGTTTTCCGAATTAGTTTCAAGGGAATTGAAATCAATTCAAATTAAATATCATTCGACATCGTAATCCAAAATAGTAAGGTAATTAAACAACAACATCACGATTAATCGAATGAGATATTTTTGGGAACTTGATCTTTATAATATACCAAAATAAAGATACATCAAAACTGGATTCTCAATCCACCAAAATATTTATCAAAGTGCGGAAAAGTTTTACAATAATTCCCAAAATAAATATTTACAACCACTGAGCTCAAAACCCTATACATAAGTGTAAACTGATCATACACTAAGCTATAGTAGCACGGTCTCCACCGTATCATCCACAAGTCTTATCTTCACCCAGCTGTCCATCCCTTCACGTAGCCCACAATGTAAAGATCATGGAAATTTAACGATGTTCCCTGTCGTTAGTGTGACCGTCGGGGGTACGGGTTTGATTAACATCTGAGGGCAAAGCCCAATTTCCCACAATAATTGTAAAGGGTCACCGACCGAAATTAACAAATACCACATAGCATTTATATCAGCAATATCAGACATATTCATGGCACATCATAAAACAATGATGATAAATAAGGATGCTCAATTTTGAAAATACATGACATTTGTACCTTTTCAAATAGTAACCAATTTAATATGAAAATCATGTTGTAAGCACAAACATCAATTCAATAATCACACCAATTCATCAGAAGTTCCAGATTTCAAAAAGTACTTACACACACAACAATTTTCAACCATCATCATATAACCAAAACGTGACCCACTGGTCAATCACCCCGATGCAATATGTATATGCTCATAAACACATTCTCTTGGATTCACCAAGGTGCAGTCGCTCAACAGACCAGCACATTTACATATGTAAGACTTTAACGGCCCTCAAGACCAGGGTGCAATCGCTCACAGATCAGCACCAGTGCAGTCGCTCACAGACCAGCACGTTTGACATAAACCAAGGTACAATCGCTCACAGATCAGTACCTAGTGCAGTCGCTCA